>SJYV01005777.1:498339-583480 GCA_006410875.1 Neotragus pygmaeus | reverse complement strand
CAAAGAAATCCCAGGGCTGATCTCCTTCAGAATGGACTGGTTGGATCTCCTTGCAGTCCAAGGGACTCTCAGGAGTCTTCTCCAACACCACAGTTCAAAAGCATCAATTCTTCGGTGCTCAGCTTTCTTCACAGTCCAACTCTCACATCCACACACGACCACTGGAAAAACCATAGCCTTGACTAGATGGACCTTTGTTGGCAAAGTAATGTCTCTGCTTTTGAATATGCTATCTAGGTTGGTCATAACTTTTCTTCCAAGGAGTAAGTGTCTTTTAATTTCATGGCTGCAGTCACCATCTGCAGTGATTTTGGAGCCCAAAACAATAAATTCTGACACTATTTCCACTGTTTCCCTATCTATTTCCCACGAAGTGATGTGACCAGATGCCATGATCTTAGTAAATGGTATAGACATATTTTATACATGCTTTTGCATATATGATCCTTTTTATAATAAAAATAACTTTAAAAATGAGATGCATGGATAATAGCACATAATTCTTCTGTTTGCTTTGCTAATATGCATTGCAAAGATGGTGGTTAATTATGAGAAACCACAGTGAATGACGGCTCTCACTGTGTGATGTGTAGGTGAGCATCAGGCAGCCCTTCTGCAGACAAGAGGTCTCAGCACATCCCTTCACCTTTGCCTTTACCAGATCTCCTGAGGTTAGAGGCACTAGCTTATTCCCTGATTGCAGCAGCAAAATCTCAGGAACTTTCCTTTCTTTTCTATGTGTCAGCAATTCATTCTTCACCCAGAAAAAGTTATATGGCTCCATCACTCTTAAAAGTGAAAGAAAAACAATTTTACACCAGGAAGAGATTTAAATTAGAAAAAAGAACAAGAAAGTGTGGAGGCAAATGTAGAGAGAGTGGGTTCAGCGCTGTGGCTTCCCACAGCTAAGTCTTCTCTGCCAGTCCTCAAATTATTACAGTAACCACCAAACAATACCAAAGTCCCCAGGCTGATGTGTGGGAGGCCAGACTGTCCTTTGTAAATGTTTCATTTGAACTCACTCCTATAAATCAGATCACTTATTTTGAAGAACATGCCAACTACATGCCCACCTTCTGGTTAAAATTTTGATCATGGAAGTCCCTTCATAGTGACTGCATCACTGGCATTCCCATATTATGATTAGTTTCATTGATGCCATTTGCCACATTGTGTTAAGGTGTTCAGCAATTCTTAAGTGGGAAGGGGGAAAAAAAAAACTATTAATTCAGTCTCCTTAGAGAAAGGAGGAATTCTACATTTTAGGTACACAAACTCACATCAGTATTAGAAAAGTAGTGTTTATTCACCTCAGATATTACCCCAAATCTCCTGGAGGTTCTAAATACTAATTACAAAGCTAGAAAATGTTTATGAAATGTATTTTGAATTCAGAAAAGACCAGGCAAAATTATTCACAAACTGAAATACAATAATACCTTGTTTTTAAATCCATTTATTCAAATATCTATTGACCACCTATTATCTCCAAAAAGGATAGAAAGACACGGATTCTACAAAACAAAAGGTTATATTCATACTTCACAGGAGAAAAAAAAGGATTTACATGTGAAAAAATAGCCTAACAGAACATCCTGTTGTAGATGAGTAAGCTACAGTCTTGTTATGAAAAAGATATGCCTTTTTGGCAGGGAAATAATTTTATTTTATTTTTTTTATTCTTTCTTTTTTTTTTTATTTAAATTTATTTATTTTTAAATTTAACTTTACAATACTCTATTGGGTTTGCCATACATCGACACGAATCCACCACAGGTCATTAAAAAGTTCATCAAAAGATTTTAGGCTGGGCTTCCCTGGTGGTTCAGTGGTAAAGAATCCACCTGCCAATGCAGGAGACATGGGTTTGTCCCTGGTCTCGGAAGATCCCACGTGCCATGGAGCAACTAAGCTAGTGCACCAGAACTACTGAGCCTGTGCTGCAGAGCTGGAGAAGCTAACCACTGAAGCCCACCCGCCCTCGAGCCCATGCTCTGCAACAAGAGAGGCCACTGCAGTAAGAAGCCTGCACACTGCAACTAGAGAGTAGCGTTCACAGCAACAGAGCCAGGACAGACAGAAATGAAACAAATAAATAAAGTAATTTTATTTTTAAAGATTTTAGGCTAGGGCTAGCAATAATTCCAAAATCATGTGGAGATTCACCCTGAAAAGCTGTGGCAGCCTCAGGATGACCATGAAAATATCCAATCAACAATTTCTTACCAACGTGATATTTATGTCAGGGCACATATGAAAGGATCAAGCTTTTGTGTATATACAGGTGAGAACAAAACATTCTGAGAGCCATACTTGTTCTGTAGCAGTCTATTGAAACACTGGCATTTGGCAAAGAGCATAGTACCTAACTGGGTTTACATTTTGCCCTGAGTGGTGTAATTGGCAGTACTGTGACTACACAAAGTAACTTGACTCAGTTACATTCAAACCCAAAGCCTTCAAAAAGAGAATGATGCTATCATGCAGTGCTTGCAAAACGTCCACAAGAATACATATCATTTATGTAAGCAGGTGTGGAGACACAATTTTGAATCAGCTTAAGGAGAGCCACACACACTAAAAACTTAGGACCACAGACATATTTTTTGACAAAATTTTCCCCAATAAAGCACCTTAAAAGAAGTTTTCTGAATTCAACAAGTTACTGCTTTCTCATTAAAAGAGGATAAAAGTAACTGAGCAAGGAGAATACATTTCTGTATATTTACAAGCAGAATTTCTGAAGAAAAAGAGAAACCCTGGAAGTTAAGTCACAGGAAACAGACTTACATTGCTGGTGTTCAGAAGTCTTCCCTTTACCCTTCCCACTGGGATCTGGATAAAAGCCATTCAGACCCATGGGTTTAAGAATGACTTTTTGCATAAACTTTGATGTTTACTAACACTATGATTCCTATATGTTCCTTAGAACATTTATTTACATTCTCAGATAAAATACCAGCTGGGAATAAATAGGTACACAGCCATATACTAAACCATTTCAGGCTTTTCAGGTTAATGAAGTTGTAAATTTATTTCATTCTGGTAAATTGCAGCCTGGTCCTCCTCTCAAAAGCAATGATCAGCTAAATATAAGACACAGAATTTATCGGCATTGAAAATATATCATTATTTTTAAAATAAATGTAATTTAAGATATACATTTTAAACACTCATTTTAAAAATATATACCAAATTAATGTGTTTTTCAGAATCTAGTGTTTTTAAATATCCCCTATGTTTAAGACAGTGTCTAATGAATTAGGCATTAGAGTTGTCTTTGCTGTTTGCAAACTATGGTAATATTGCCAAGTATTAAATGTTTTGTAAGTCAATATCCTTCCTTTGTGGCATATTTCCTTCTGAGAAGGAACAACAATAAAAAAAATTACTAGTACCTAAGAAAAGGAAGTGAATTTACTTATGTTCTTATATGTTTTTATTGTTTATAAGCTTTGTTTACCAGGTTAATCAAGTTATAAGCTATTTCCTCCTTCCAAGGAAATTTGGCACCTTTGGAATCACAAATGATCTTTAGTGTCTCTAGGGTATCGTTCAAAACTCACTACTTTGTAATTAATTTGTGGAGTTTCTAAATGGTTCTAAGTGCCTAAGGGCCTCTTCCCATCAGAGCCATTGACTAGGGAAAAAAGCATATCAAAATACAAAACATCTGAAGTGGTCATCAGTTGGTATGGATACTAGCAGAAATGATACATTATTATACATGAGTATACATACACAGTTGCCTGAAATATTGAAAGCCTGATAATAATAATAATAAATTTTTGGACATTAGAATATCTAGGGTATGAGTTTCAGTAATTTTTCTGTAATACTTCATGGGATGCAGTTAAGTCTTGAAAAATTTGAATTGGTAGATGATTTACTAAGTCTCAATAGACTGGCGCCACGTTGAATCGAACTTTAGTGGGAAAGGTGTCTGTAGCCCTGAGTTTGAAGTTTTAGTTGCTCAAAGGCAAAATTTTGGTAGCACAACTGATCCAAGAGCTACACACAGTTAAGACTGCTACTATGGCCTCTGTGTCTCACTGTTGTTGTTCTTCAGTCACAAAGTCACATCCGACTCTTTGTGATCCCATGGACTCCTCTGGCACTCCTCATGGATGCCAGGCTCCTCTGTCCACGGGATTCTCCAGGCAAGAATACCAGAGTGGGTTGTCATTCCCTTCTTCAGGGGATCTTCCCGACCCAGTGATCAAATCCACATCTTTGGCATTGGCAGACAAATTCTTTACTGTCTGAGCCACCAGGGAAGCCCTCTGTATCTAGTACTAAGACCAGACTACACCCATATTCAAAGAACATAGAGCATTCTCTCATACGCCATTTTAATATACTTGCATACATGAGATTTACTACTTGGAAGGAACTTAGATACCTAAATACTTGACTGAAATTTATCTCAATAGGCAATAGAACATGCCTATTCATAGCAATGGATGTGAGTATGAAGTCACTTCAGTCATGTCTGACTCTTTGTGACCCTATGGACTATAGCCCACAAGGCTCCTCTGACCATGAGATTCTCCAAGCAAAAATACTGGAGTGGGTTGCTGTGCCCCTCTCCAGAGGATCTTCCAGACCCAGGGATCAAACCTGTATCTCTTTACATCTTCTGCACGGGCAGGGGGGTTTTTACCGTTAGCACCGTCTGGAACCCCATAGCAGAACTACTGTTAAAACTCTGATCTCCAGTCTCCTAGCCAGTAGGATTTTTACTACTCTTTCATCTGGTATGGTTTATCTCATAGCTTTTGACTTTATGTTTCTACATATAGCAGCTTCTAGGTTTGCAATTCCAGGTTTGTGTAAATCATGATGCAATTTTTCATAAATAAGTTGGGGTGAGGGTAATGGGAAAACTGTTAGACTATAGTAAAAATTTACACCAGTCTAAAGAGAATTTCAATAAAGTCCACTGATTAGAACTTGTCAGATCACTGTTTTCCAAACAATCACAAACATACATCATGAAAGTGCATAATGTCACTGAATTATACACTTCCAAGTGAGAGTCCCTTGGACTGCGAGGAGATCCAACCAGTCCATCCTAAAGGAGATCAGTCCTGGGTGTTCACTGGAAGGAATGATGCTAAAGCTGAAACTCCAATACTTTGGCCACCTCATGCGAAGAGTTGACTCATTGGAAAAGACCCTGATGCTGGGAGGGATTGGGGGCAGGAGGAGAAGGGGACGACAGAGGATGAGATGGCTGGATGGCATCACCGACTCGATGGACGTGTCTGAGCGAACTCTGGGAGTTGGTGATGGACAGGAAGCCTGGCATGCTGCAATTCATGGGGTTGCAAAGAGTTGGACACAATTGAGCAACTGAACTGAACTGAACTGAAGTGCTTAAAATGAGAAATGTTATGTTATGTGCATTTGACTGCAAGAAAAAAATTCTTAATGCTTTGCTATTGTCAGTGCTGTTTTCTGCCTAAAATATCTTTCCTCCAGCTAGCAATGCCCGCATTGAGTTCTATGTCCCCATGATGCTTTCCCCAAATGCTCCAGCCTCTGATATAACACGCTTCTCTGAGCTCTGATGACATCTATGTCCACAAATTTAATACTTAACTAATAGTTCCATTTATTTTTATGAATATCTATACATCCTCATATTGTCTGTCCTAAAGTTAGTAGGGCTACATAAGTGATTCTTGAAGTCAGCATATTGCAATGAGGTTTAGCTAACTCTACTGTGGGAATTATCTTTGAAACTTGGTATCATATTGGGTTAAATACTCATTCATTTATTCTTTTATTCATTCAAACTAATTACAATACCTGGTATATATCAGGTACTCTCTGTGCTCAGTCACTCAGTCATGTCCAACTCTTTGCAACCCCATGGACTCAGGCACTGTGCTAGGTGTTTAATACAGACAAAAGTAAGATAATCCAAACTCAGCTTGCTCAGATCTCAGGAAGAGAGAAAAGCTGTAAACAGATAGCTATATTTCAATGGGTGTAAGTGACAGGTGTTGAACAAATGGTAATAACACCTTAAAACTGTTGGTTCTGGAATCAAAGATGGATATACTCCTACTACTTAGAGAACTTTGATGGGAAGATAAATAACTTCTCTAATGCTTCAGCTTCCTTCCCTGTAAAATGGACATAAAGATATCAATAGTACCCATCTCACAGTGTTGTCACGAGGAGCAAATGAAAAGATCCATGTGTCATGCTTAGCACATTGTAGACCCCCAGTAAACATCAGCACTTTTTTTTTTTTTTTGGCCTGACCCCGAACCAAAAGGATCCTTTTCTGTTTTGAGATCTGGCATAAGGCGTGTGTGTGTGTGTGTACACATGGATATGCAATATGTATAACACAGTCAATTTTTTTTACATTATCTATTAGCCCACTGGGGGCTTAGTAGTTGCCAGTTATGTGCATCTCCAGTTCACAAGGGTTCCTCTTTCTCTAGGAACAGCCAGATACGCAAATATGAACTTCAAGTATATCGTATCACCGCCCTTAACCTTCCTCGTGGCCATAACTGACTAATGTGAGAGCAGATGCATAACCTAGGCTGGATCAATCAGATTCTTTATCTGGAGCATTTGATCACTGAAACAAAGACATAGGAAAATGGAAGATCACTACTGGTTATAAGAAACCTTAATGGCAAAACTTTGGAGTGATAGTCCCTGAATTGCATGAGGCATCACCCTTCTGGAGGTTTAGTAAGCGCCTCAACCCTGTGATCTGATGTTGTCTTTCCAATAAAAACCCTCTCTTCTTCAGTTACCAGAGTCAGTAACTGCAAACAAGCATTCAACACAAAACTTAATTAATACTGGAAAAGCGTTCTCCTTTTGCTAGGATTGGCCAGATGGTTTCTCTTTCCAACCAGACTTGTGAGATTCTCACTAAACATGGTCTAATCAGTCAGTCTGTGCAACTGCTCTCAAATAAGATTTTAAAGAATAAAGGGGGAAATTAAGTGGTTGCTTTCAAATGATTTGCTTTCTACCATGGCTTTTACTTTAACATTTGATACTTAGGATAAGTCACTTCTCTTTCTCTTTACTGCACCAGCCAACAGAAATGATGAAATTCCTCTGATTCAACTCATAATCCACATGTGATTTCATAAGAAACAAGAAATCAACTCTGAACTTACTAGAAGAACATAAGGCCTTTTCTCTAGAAGGTGAGATGCTTAAAGTATATAGTCTCTAGGGGCCTTCAGTGACTAACATACTAATTGATTCTGAACATAGATAAAAATATCAAAAGGATACAGAAAGGATTAATTATGCAAGAAATGCAAAGACATTTCAGTTTTGTCTTACATATTTAAGGATGAAGGAGAAAAACATCCATGTAATGATGCAAACTTAATACTGCCTGGCTAAAAAAGTATGTAGAATTTTTTAAAAGTTGTATCTACTTAACACTTAATATGGTGGGAAAAAGTGCTCGATCTACCTTTAATTTCTGACTAGAGCTGTTTCTGGGCTGGCTCAAAATGTTGTAACATATTAAACAGCAGTGCCAATGGACTTTTTAAAAAGGAAAAAAAGGAGAAAAACCTAACTTTTAAGACATTCATTCATTTTCCCACATCTTTTAAAAGTTTACTACTCTTACTTAACTCATCTTGGGACATCAGTGGTCCTCAAACAATGTGTGGTTCAGAATTTTATATCTGGTGGTCCTGGTTAAGCCCTGGAGACCAGCAATCCCTTCAATAAAACTGGTATTTCATAAGACTCATAAGACTCAATTAGCATAGACTCTGAATTGCTTCCTACTCTGGGGAAAGGGTTAGAATTCAGATCATTTAGATAATCTGAGCACAAATAGAAAACAATTGTTGCAAAATTGCCTTTGAAAATTCATTTCAGAAATGACAGAGGCATGTAAGCTTTATTTTCTGAATGTATGGAGAGTTTAATATTAAAAATTCTACACAAAGCAAACTATAATAAAGTTGATTGATAACTACTGACATATACACACATAATTTTCACATAATGATTGTATATTTGCATACAGGGCTTCCCTGGTGGCTCAGTGATAAAGGAGACACAGGATCAATCCCTGGGTTGGGAAGATCCCCTGGAAAAGGAAATGGCAACCCACTCCAGTATTCTTACCTGGAAATCTCGTGGACAGAGGAACCTGGTGGGCTAACAGTCCATGGGGTTGCAAAAGAGTCAGACATGACTTCACGACTAAACAACAATAATGTGTGTGTAAGGGTTGTGTATGTATAAGATTGTGTGTTTATGTATATATGTGTATGCATGTGTGTATAAATTAAACCTGGGAAAAATAGTTTCTTTCTCATAAATAAAACACTAAAATTACTATCTCGTATTCAGTTTCTAATTTTTGTGTTACTTTGTCCTAATTATAGTTTCATCCCAGAGTAATGCATTAATAAATTTTGAAACTGTTTCAAGTCTTTTGATTATGGGCACAACCTCCCATAGCAGGGAGCTTCCAACTTCCCAGAGTATAAAAGGAATTTTGTTTTGTTTTGTTTCTTGCCATGTTGTGGTTGGTTGGATACTGGGACAGGATGGGAGAAGAGGATGTTATCATACAATTAAATTGAAGTCTCTGGAGTTGTGGCATATTTGTGGTTATCAAACATCTAAACTTTACTTCTGATTTCAAATCATACAAAGCCCTTTTATGGCCCTCTATTTCTCCATTATAAACTGGTCATTGAAACTGGCCAATGCAAAATCACCCTTTGTATGCTTATGATAAGACTTGCAAGCCTCTTCCAACCATACAAGCAATTCTGCAGAAGGATCTACTACTATTAATATTCCCTAGGAACCAAGATGCCTGCTTGCGTTGGGAAGATTAATAGAAGAAAAGGTCATTCAGAGCTTAATATGCATCTTATATTCAGCCATAAAAACACTGATCTTATTTTGCAGCTGCCTTTCTCTCTTTTAAGAAATCATTCTGTAAGATTGTACTAGTCTAATGTTTACAGCTTGGTTTCTTTTTTCACTTTAAAATAAGGCATTCGGCCAACTTTAAACAATGCCTACTTCTAGCCAACTGCCCTTTTCTTGCTGTCAACGTTTTTATTAAAGGAAAAGCACATGACCAAATGTGTTGTTTCGAATACCTTTAAAAATAAAACTGCAAGACTCATTCAAGTCAAGTAGCAGAGAAATTCTACGAAGATAGTGGTGATATCTAATAGGTCATCACTTCAGGTCCTTTCTCAGAATGGTATTCCCAAAATTCTTAATACCCTCCCTATACTTTTGGTTGTTGACTTAACCTTGCATGGAGTTTTGAATTAAAAATAGGTCAAGTCCATGGTCATTTAATTATTATTACAGATAAGAGTTACTAAGCACTCAAAAAATTCATTATTATTACACNAATACCCTCCCTATACTTTTGGTTGTTGACTTAACCTTGCATGGAGTTTTGAATTAAAAATAGGTCAAGTCCATGGTCATTTAATTATTATTACAGATAAGAGTTACTAAGCACTCAAAAAATTCATTATTATTACACTGCCACTATCTAAATCCCCTACAATTCATAATCCCACTTAACATTCACAACAATCCAATTAGGGTAATACTATTATTTTTTTCTTACAGTGAAGATATTGAGGCTTGGAGAAACTAAGTATCTTATATAAGGTAATTGCCAGCCATTAAGTGACCTTATGGCCAAATTACAACTCAGGTTGCTTAAGCCACATACTTTAATCCTACACCACGCAAGTATTAAATACACACGTACTGAGCATATGGGTTTTAGATGTGGCTTTGGAAATATATGTGTATATGTAGATGTGTACGTGCACAAATGTATATATCTATGTACATATGCATGCATCTGTGTATCTGTGCATACATTTGTACATTTATTTGTATTGTCAGTTTACTATCTAGAGAGAAAAAGTAAAACACAGTATAATGGTGGGGGGGTTGGACAGAGAGAGTATACAATTGTTAAATAATAGTATAAAGAAGTATACTATGTCAGAGATTTTTCCAGCAAGACATAAATATATAAGACATACATGTAAAACATTCTCAACTAAAATGCTATGGCTTAGATAAAAATGAACCCAAATAATGTCCAATTCCAGCTTGATGGCTTTAAATAAAGAAATGTGCTCAGTTGTGGCCGATTCTTTGCAACCCCATGGACTATATATAGCTGGCCCCGCTCCGCCGTCCATGGAATATTCCAGGTAAGAATATTGGAGTGGGTTGCCATTTCCTTCTTCTTAAAGAAAGAAAGGCAAATACAAAATAACAGTATTATGGATCAATTGATTTATTTATTCAAAAAATATTTATTAAGCAAAAATATGTTGAGGCCCCTGCCTTCACAGAGTTAACAGCTAAGTGGGGTGGGGGGAAGGTATTAATCAAATAACCCCATAAGTAAAATTTCAGCCAAAGCTAGTGCCATAAAGAGAGCTGTAGGAGATAAAACTAGAGGCAGCTGTCAGGAATGTCAGTGAAGTTTCCCTTGAAGTAGCAATATTTGCTCACAGATCTGAAAGATGAGAAAGCAAAAAGGAGCCAGGACAGTGCTTCAATCCGAGAAGACAGGCTGCTCAAAGACTCTGGCAGAAGGAAGAAAAGCAAATGAGAGGCACAGAAGCAAAGCAAATGGCTGTGAGGGGGTCAGGTTCATGTGGGATATTGGGGGATAGAGTGACGAAACCAAAGTATTAGATAAAGTAACAGAGAGACTGGAGTAGCTTCTAATCTGTTTTAATCCATAAAAATACCACCATAAATCACTGGAAAGAGCAACAAATCAGATGCAAATATCATAGACCTGATGCTATCACAATGTACAAGTTGAGAACAATATTAGTATATATTAATACAATGGTTTCACAAGAATCAGAGAAAGGGCATGCACCAAGGATCTTAGTGGGAATTGTGTATTTTCATGAATAGAATGGGACTTCTCTGGCCTTTAAAGAATGAGTATCCCCAGTGGTTCAGATGGTGAAGAATCTGCCTGCAATGCAAGAGATCTGGGTTTGATCCCTGGGTTGGGAAGATCCCCCAGAGAAGGGAATGGTAACCCGCTTCAGTATTTTTGCCTGGGAAATCCCATGGACAGAGGAACCTGGCAGTCCTCTGAGATCCATGGGGTCACAAACAGTCAGACACAACTGAGGGATTGACACTTTCACTTTCATTCATTAGACAGATGGAGAAGAGGAGAAAAGTGGGAAGTCAAAAATGGAGCAAAACCTAGGAGTGTTCATTTCCTGAATGGAACCAATGCCTTTACTCAGCATGGACTCGTGCTTTCTCATCCTGGCAAATGCCTGTATGAAGGCTGTTGAAACTCCAGTCTGCATCTCCTTTGTTCATAACTTGGTCTTTTGGATAATGTGCTCCAGCCCATTATATTTAGTTCTAGACAAAATCCTGGCTGTCGGCTCCATCTGCCAAACTGGTCCAATAGCGTTTGTGTATGAGTGTGTTGGGAGCAAACGGTTTAGGAAAAGAGGAGTTCAGATTTAAATGGAACTTATCTAGTGCCTTTCAATTGGGAACCACTTTTCAGATGAATACACAACACTGACAGGTTCCATGGATGAGACTTAATAGAATACAGAAACAAGAGCAACATATTCCATGTAGACAATGGAATATAGAAATAAGGACTACCTATTTTAAGCCACTCTGCCCAGCAACTGTGCCCATGAAGACATCCAGCCATCCCACAGCACCATGTTGCTTTACAATCTGGCAGAATCTGGCAGAATAAAGCATCTTCCTAGAGAAATACATCAACAAGATCACAGCTATAATTCAAAAAGGCGATGGCACCCCACTCCAGTACTCTTGCCTGGCAAATCCCATGGACGGAGGAGCCTGGTAGGCTGNTTGAGTTGACCAGGAAGGAAGCTAAAAATCTCACAGGCTTTTCTCAGTTCAATAGCTTCTTTAAAAAAAAATTCTTTTGTTTTATTGGAATATAATTGGTTTACAATGCTATATTAGTTTCTGCTGAACAATATGAATCAGCCATATGCATATATATATCCTCTCCCTCTTGAACATCCCTCCCATCTACCCCATCCCACCCCTCTTGGTCATCACAGAGCACTGAGTTGAGCTCCCTGTGCTATACAGTAGCTTCCCACAAGTGATAGTGTGGTATCATGGTTCAACTCCTGCTATTTAGTCCAGTATATTATGCTCTCTCTCCCCATTTTTCCTGCACTTTTGCAAACTGTCCAGTTTCTTTCTTACATTTTATTCTTCTTCTAAGTAAAACAAACCAAACAAACAATATTTTAGATTCAAGGATTGACTTTTAACATCTAGTACCATGATTTCCCAAATAATGAGGACTGAGAGGTTGCCTCTTTTCCTCTTTTCTGCCCTGCTTTTACCAACTGTAATTTCTATCATGCAGCTTTTCTTGGCTGAAGATATATTACTTGGGAGGAGTAACACAAAGCTGTTATCACCAATTAACATCCTAAATCAAATTATCTCTTCAGATTAGGTAAATATATTTATTTCCTATTATTGTATATCACTTTCCCATAAATTTATTATTTTATGGTTTCCATAAGTCAGGTTCCTGGGTTAACTGAGTTAGCTGTGCTCAAGGTCTCAGCAGGTCAAAATCAAAGTGTTGACCAAGGGTTCTAGCCCCACCTGAAGCTTGAGGTCTTCTAAGTTCACATGGCTTTTGGCAGAATTCATTTCTTGGGGCTGTCAAATTAAAATTTCCATTTTCTTGGGGCTATCAGCTGGGGGTCATTTCACTTCCTTGGGCCACCAGCGATTCCCTCCCATGTGGATCTCTGCACAATAAGGCAGTTTTTGTTTTTCTTTGAAACCAGAAGGAAAATCTCATTTGCTTCAAATTTCTAATTTCAAGAAGGGCACAGTCCCTTTTTTGCCTCACCTGACTGAATCAGGCCTACCTTCAATAATGTTCCTTTTGACTAACTCAAAAGTCAACTTATATGGGACATTAATTACATCAGCATAATCCCTTCGCTTGTATTGTATGACATGACCAACTCAAGTGGAGGGGCTATACATGGCATATATACCAAGGACAAAGGGTCTTAAGGGTCACCTNATGTTCCTTTTGACTAACTCAAAAGTCAACTTATATGGGACATTAATTACATCAGCATAATCCCTTCGCTTGTATTGTATGACATGACCAACTCAAGTGGAGGGGCTATACATGGCATATATACCAAGGACAAAGGGTCTTAAGGGTCACCTCAGAATTTCTCAGAATTCTGGTAACTACAGTAAATATTTACTTCACAATGAGGAGAAGATGAACAGTGGCAAAGATGAATAGCTTATGCATATTTCAGGAAGATGGCCTTGAGACAATACCTTACCTGTTGACACTGACAACTAGGGTCAACTCTGACCCTAATTTGAGCTCTTTTGTGAATCTTTAAGTTCTTAGCCTAACTGCATGAAATGAACATTTATTAAAAGAAGGATATTTATAATTACCCATTATGTACTTTCACAAATTTATTTTATTTAACCCACACAAAGAAAGACCTGGAAGAAAACATGTTTTTACTATTTTAAGAGATTATGCTTATAATATGCTCAAAGTAACATATAACCATTTAACAAAAGTAGAGCTAGACTTGACCTTACATCTTAGACTTATGAGTTGACTATATTTCTACTAAAATAAAGGTCCCTTATCTTACTTGCTCTGTACACTGGGCTTCGCTTAGCACAATTAGGGTACTAACAGCATTTGGTGCAATCCTTGCCCTCATGGAACATAACATATACTTGGCCATATAGCCATATGACAAGAAAATATATGTAATAATGCAAAATATTTAAGTGTGAAGCGAACAGATATGCCTGGTGTACCAGAGAATACCAAGCATATTTTTATTATAGCTTTCATTGTTCTTTTTCACTTTTCTGTTTCCACACTAGACCATGAGCTACTTGAGGACAGGGACAGAACCAAATTCTACTACAGAATTTGGTATTCATAGAAATTAGCACAGANGGCAGGAGGAGAAGGGGATAACAGAGGATGAGATGGTTGGATGGCATCACTGACTCAATGGACATGAGTTTGAGCAAGCTTCAGGAGTTGGTGATGGACAGGGAAGACTGGCATGCTGTAGTACATGGGGTCACAAAGAGTCGGACATGACTGAACAACTGAACTGAAACACTTCACTCCAGAATGCAGAGAATAATTTTTATAGTCAATGAAAAAACATACAATATTTTTTATTTATCTCTTCTACATCAAAGGTACTTAAAGATCATTTATAATGGAAAAGAAAAAGAAAACACACATGCTTAGCAATAGGGGACTGGCTAAATAATTTACAGTCCATCCTTACAATGGAATACTCTGTAATGGCTATTCAAAAAATGAAACAGAAATTTAAAGTTTTTAAGTGGAACTAACAACAGACTACTACTACTACTAAGTCACTTCAATCGTGTCTGACTCTGTGCGACCCCATAGACGGCAGCCCACCAGGCTCCCCCGTCCCTGGGATTCTCCAAGCAAGAACACTGGAGTGGGTTGCCATTTCCTTCTCCAGTGTATGAAAGTGAAAAGTGAAAGTGAAGTCGCTCAGTCGTGTCCAACCCTCAGCAACCCCATGGACTGCAGCCTACCAGGCTCCTCCATCCATGGGATTTTCCAGGCAAAAGTACTGGAGTGGGGTGCCATTGCCTTCTCCAACAACAGACTGTTTAGTTTAAAAAATCAAGGTACATATAATATGTATAGTTTGGGTCAAAGAAGGCTAGGTATACGTATTTGTATGAAAGAGTTCCGAAAAAGTAAGAAAGAAATTTGAAGGGTTGTCTGGGCAATGGGATTGGGGATTTAGAGCAAAAGGAAGATTTGATTTTGTTCTGTTTGAATGTTTTTAAAGCATGTGCACATGCTTTTTAAAAATAATTTTTAAAAAGCTAAGCTTGTCTTCAAATGTTAACTATTTGATTTAAAGACATAGGCAAATAATACTAATGTAGAGCCAAAAAGAAGTAGGCAGCAAATCACAGTAGACTTTCTTTACTATATTATTGCTTCCTGCTCTCATTTGTCTCAAAGTCTAACTCTATAGGCTCAAAATAAGCATGACAGTATAATTGTTGGCAGGCAAAGACAAAAGATTTGGTTCCTCCTCCAATTTCATTTTATGGCCATTAAATTCCTTTTTTCCAGTTTGCATAGCTGGGAAAATGGTTAGAGACTGGAGATTTTTTTTATAAACAAAAATCTTTGCTGACTATAATTTTCATCTTTTTTTTTTATTACTCAGTTGATCCAGAAATAGAAACTTATATTATTATCCATTTTGTTGTTGACATAATTAAATTTCAAACTAATAAATTCCTCAAGACATTTCAGTCTTCACTAGGTATACTCTTAAGAGTCATAGAATATTTTGAAATTTAAATTAGCCATTCAACAGAAATGATTGCATCAAATTATCCTATTTCTAAGTCATGATTCACCTGAAATTCTCAACCAAACTTCATGGTTAGTGAACTGATACAGGCTCAGCTATCTTACAAACAACTATGAATGAAGAAAATATGAGGTTCTGGTACCCTCTCCCTTCCCTAACCCTTCAATCTCTCATATCCACTTTAACCATGTGATATTCTCCAAGGATCATGTCACATTTTTACATTATCTGTTGGTCTTAGTGTACAGAGCTTACGTAGAAAATTTACAACACTCAATTCTTCTGGGACAGACATGACAAAAATCCAAAGGTACATTTATTTTTAAGTCAACATGACCTTCCTATAGCCTCAATAAATTGTAATTAAGGGCTGCTGCTGCTGCTGCTAAGTCGCTTCAGTCACGTCCGACTCTGTACGACCCCATAGATCGTACAGGCTCCCCCATCCCTGGGATTCTCCAGGCAAGAATTCTGGAGTCGGTTGCCATTTCCTTCTGCAATGCATGAAAGTGAAAAGAGAAAGTGAAGTCGCTCAGTCGTGTCTGACTGTTAGCAACCCCATGGACTGCAGCCTACCAGGCTCCTCCGTCCATGGGATTTTCCAGGCAAGAGTATTGGGGTGGGGTGCCAGTGCCTTCTCCGAATTAAGGGATAAGTATACCCAAATCTCTCACTGTATTAATTTACCAAAGATCAGTAAACAGGTATATTCATGTCTCAAATATGTTTGAACTGTGGACTTAGATTTGCACATTATCTGAAAGTGAAATTAAGAAAACAATTCTATTTACAATAGCATCAAGAAAGAATAAAATATCTAGATATAAATTTAACTAAAAAGGGGCAAAACTTGTATAGTGAAAACTACATAAACACTGTTCATAAGAAATTAAAAAGAGATAAAAAATATATAAAGACATTTCATGTTCATGAATTGGAAGACTGGTGAATTCTAACTGCCTTCTTTATAGAAATGGACAAGCTGATCCAAAAATCATGTGGAAATGTAAGGGATCCAAAACAGGCAAAATAATATTAAAGGAAGAACAATTTTGGAGGAATTACCTCTTAATTTTAAAACTTTCTATAAAGCTATCACACATCGCAACTGAGTTTCAGCAAGAGTGCCAAAACTATCCAATGAAGAAAGAACCATCTTTTCAGTAAATAGTGCCAAGACAACCAGATATCTACATGGAAAAAAAGGAAAAAATTTAGAACCCTACCACTTATCATAACCAACACTTAAAATCAAAGATCTAAATGCAAGAGTTAAAATTATAAAAATCTTAGGAAAAAACAAACATAGGTAAATCTTTGTGACCTTGGGTTTGCCACAACAGCATTACTTATATTAGCCAAAAAGTAGAAACAACCCAAATATCTGTCAACTAGTGAATAAATAAGTAAAAGGTGGTATATCCATATAATGGAGTATTATTAGGCCACAAAAAGGAGGGAAGTACTAATACATGCTACAACATGGATAAACCCTGACAATATTATGCAAAATGAAAGAACTCATACACAAAAGGTCACATATTGTATGATTCCATTTATATGAAATGTCTCAAATAGGCAAACCCATAGATACAGAAGGTAGACTAGTGGTTGCCAGGGGCTAGGAGGAGGGAGGAATTGAGTGTGACTACTAATTGTTATGCAGTTCATTGTTATGCAGAATGGTACCCAATAATTTGTGAAAGATTAGCAGGTTTCTCATTAAAATTAAGAACACAACTTGGAGGGTGGCTGTTGTCATAACTATTTATCACTTTTTTCGGAAATTCTGGCCAGTGTTATAAGGCAGGTAACAGAAATAAGAGATCGAGTTTCTTTCAAGGAAAAGATAGAATGTGAAGTCAAGACAACTGACTGTAAGTACAATGAAATAAAGCATTACATTTTAAAGTAAGGACTTCCCTGGTGGTTCAGATGGTAAAGTGTCTGTCTACAATGTGGGAGACCTGGGTTTGATCCCTGGGTTGGGAAGATCCCCTGGAGAAGGAAATGGCAATCCACTCCAGTACTATTGCCTGGAAAATCCCATGGACAGAGGAGCCTGGTAAGCTACAATCCATGGGGTCTCAAAGAGTCAGACACGACTAAGCAACTTCACTTCACTAATTGTTATGCAGCTCCCTTTTTGGGGTGATGGAAATATTTTAGTATCAGATAGTGGAGATGGATTCACACACTGTGAATATACATAAAAGACTAAACTGTACACTTTAATATAGTCAAAACTGTGGGGAAAAAAGATTTGTACATTTCACTCTGTAAATTATAACTCAATAAACTTAACATCAGGGAATAAAAATCAGCAACAATTATTTTTAAGAATGTGTGACAGCCTACTGAGGTGAAGAAAGAGAAGAAAAAGAACCACCTCCAACTTTATAGAGGTATCCAAAGACATTATTTGGTATAAATACATCACTGATACTATATAGAAATAGCACAGTTAGTGACTGTCTGGCAGAGTCATCTATATAAACAAAGAGGTGAGAAACAGCAAGCGTACTAGAAAAAGAAATCTGACTCCATATTGGATCTTTTAGTTTAACCACTGCATATTCTGTTGCTTTTGCTACAAGTAAAGAATGTTGCCTACAGCTTGAAATATACAGGATGTTCATTCTCAAGACTCTGATCCTTAAAGGTATAACACTTGTCCATCATATAGAGACAAAAAGTTGCAGAATAGAGAGTAACATTTGTCTTGTTGGAGGTTTATAAGACTATTGTGGCCTGACCTATGTAGACAGTTGTAAGGACAAAAGGTTCCAGCACCAAGAAGTTTGCAATAACTGAGCACACTCCCTCCCCTTTTAGTCTTCAGTTCAGTTCAGTTGCTCAATCCTGTCCAACTCTTTGCGACCCCATGAATCACAGCACGCCAGGCCTCCCTGTCCATCACCAACTCCCAGAGTTCACTCAGACTCACATCCATCGAGTCGGTGATGCCATTCAGCCATCTCATCCTCTGTCGTCCCCTTCTCCTCTTGCCCCCAATCCCTCCCAGCATCAGGGTCTTTTCCAATGAGTAAACTCTTTGCATGAGGTGGCTAAAGTACAGTATTAAAGAAGCCTAAATTCTAACTTAGGTAAGACGGTTCTTTGGAACACTACTTTACCCATCTTCATCTTCTGACTTTCAGAACAAAGCCACTATTCCTTGTCCCAATAACTCATCTGTCTATTTACTGGCCTGTTGTGCAGCAAACTTGAATTTAGTAATACAGGGGTGTGGTACATTCATACTTTCTACAACAGTCACTTTAAGAAAATTCTGCCCTTGGAAAACCCATGGCTACCCTGAAAATGATGGTGTGAATGAACAGGGCTTCATAAAAATTAAGGTCTTATTTTAAAGACCTCTTCCTCTAACAGACACTCAAGTCAAAGAAGGAGCTAGCAAGAGAAGTACTGCCTGCATGCCACAGACACCAGCCATACACAGGCTCTAAAAATCCTTCTCCAGTTATTGTCCTCTGACCTCCAGGAACAGCTGCCAAACCCTAAGCAGGTTCCCAGGGCTGGTGAGAAGAGGCATGCAAGGCCTTCCATTGAAAGTCTAATTCGTTATAACATCCTGGGCAGAGAAAACACAACCATCCCACAATAAGGCACTTTATCATCACATTGATCAAAAACCTGTGAATGGGTGGGTCGCTATTTTCATTCATCTATTTGACAAATATTTACCGAGCACTGCCATGCACCACGTACTATGGCGATACAAGAGAATGGTTATTTTTGCATAACATTCTTCTGTGGGTATCAAGCAAAATGCAAAATGATGGGATCCTCAGTTTACAACCTTGCAATGACTCCTTGTTTTTCTGAGAAAAGCCAAAGTCCTTACAATGACCTATGAGGTTCCCAATGATAAGGGGCCACTACCCACATCAGCCATCCCTTTCACCCTTTTAGCATCTGGTCTCACCAGTTTCTCTAACTCTCTTCCTGCCATGGCAATCAGTCATCTCTTTGCTAATGCTCCAACTCACCAAGTATGCTTCCTCATTCCTTCACTAGCTGTACCCACCTTGAAAGATTTCCCCTGATTTCCTCATAATCGTTAATTCCTTCAAGATTTTGCTCCATTTATACCTTCCTGATGAGACCCACCTACTACATCTTATTTAAAATAACAACACACTTGCCCCACCATTTCCTATTCCCTTTAACCTGCTCAAATTTCTTTTTCTATGTTCCATTTCACACATTATAAATTTCCCTTATTTATTATATTTGTGGTACTGCCCCACCTCCTACTGTAATCTCCACGAGTGTAGGGATTAATCTGGGTCTGGATTGCTCACTGCTGTCTCTCCAGCACCCACAACAGCACGTGCTTCATAAATATTTGTGAAATAAACAGAAGTAATCAATTCAAATACCTTTAGAATACGTTCAGTACAAGAAAGTCCCCTTGGACTGGCTCTTCAGGGACACTATGTTCCCACACCTGAAATTATAGCTGCAATTCCATGGCACCAGCAAATACACCCAGCCTCTGAGATATGAAAATGAAGACACTCTATCACTCAACAGTGGATAGCATTTCCCCAGATACCTGAATACCACTCAACTGTGCTTCCCATTTCTGCACCTCCCATTAATACCTGTCAGTGAGCTATGTGGGCAGACAAAAATGATTTGTATGTAAAATGTTTATTATGTAATGGTCCGTGTCCTCCACAAACAGTCCTAAAGAGACTGGAAACAATGAATTGGAAGAGAGTCGTTTTTACTCTCCCCGCCCTGCTCCCAAATCATCTCTGATTCTTTATAATCCCTGGTATTTCAAGCAAGACATGCAGTCACCTAAAATTTTCATTTCCTCCTCTTGCTCTTATTTCTTTCACTCCCCACTCAAAAAAAAGAAAACAAATCCCTAGTGCTTTACTCTTAAGTAAAGTTTATCCATAAGGTATTGTTAAAGTTTCCTTGACTTTGTTTGTAATTCTTGTCTAATCTCATATATTCACAGACTAAAAAACCCTAAAGCCATTTAATCACCACAGTTCTAATCAATAGGTAAGACTTCATTATTAAAATGTTCATTTAAAATGTGCAAAAATGTAAATAGAGATTATCCGTATATGACATGAAATTATCAGACACAAAATGGGGCAGAATAAGGTACCTTTGTTTGCCTTTACAAAACAGAACAAAAGCAGCAACTTGGCTGAAAGTAGATGCTATTCTCTATTCTTGTCACCAGCTAAATCAATTGTATATGTGCATTGTTTTGAACCATTTCAACTACATCCCACTGATTTGTCTGTAAAACTGAAAGATTAAGATTAGCCTCTGAGCAATTTATTTACCTTCCAAAGTGAAAAAAAAAGAAAGCAGGCAACTTCAACCAAAAAGTAAAAATCCCATGAATGCCTTTCTTGTTTTCAAACCAGAGCTTAATTTCCCAGTCCTGTGGGGTACAAAATAATGTATGGCAATGGATTTAGCACTAAGGAATTGAAACATTATACTTGGTTCACCAAAAAAATCAGTAGAAAGGTAGTTTAAGCCTCAGTTTTAAGCAGATCTTTAAGCAAAATATCAACCTGTTTAGAATATTCTAGAGCAAATATTTGTCATGTATAACTACCCAATACAAACTCAAAGACTTTGCCTCCATGTGTATCAGTTCAGTTCAGTCGCTCAGTCATGTCCGACTCTTTGCGACCCCATGAATTGCAGCACGCCAGGCCTCCCTGTTCATCACCATCTCCCGGAGTTCACTCAGACTCGCGTCCATTGAGTCCGTGATGCCATCCAGCCATCTCATCCTCAGTCGTCCCCTTCTCCTCCTGCCCCCAATCCCTCCCAGCATCAGAGTCTTTTCCAGTGAGTCAACTCTTCGCATGAGGTAGCCAAAGTACTGGAGTTTCAGCTTTAGCATCATTGTGTATATTAACTATAAAAAGGTCTGATGAAATTTCTTTGAGTAAAAATGGCTTTTCTTAATGGGCCAGAATATTAAATTTCTTTTTCTGATGAATGAACTTTCGAGAGCAAATGAGACAGCAAATATGCACAATATATATTTGCATTTGAATGAATAGTATTTTTTGTTAAGAAAAAGAGGAAGCAAATGCTAGCCAAGACTGTCATCAGTTTTAAGATGAAAGTCACTGAATGACCAGAAAAGCATTTACACCATCTCCCACACTGTACTGGAAATGATGATAGCTCCTAAGTGGTTATATTCAATGTGTGTGCTCAGTTGTGTCCAGCTGTTTGGATTGTAGCCTGCCAGGTTCCTCTGTCCCTGGAATTATTCCAGCAAGAATACTGGAGTGGGTTGTCATTTCCTCCTGTAGGGGATCTTCCTGACCCAGGGGTCAAACCCACATCTCCTGCATCTCCTGTGCTGTAGGCAGATTCCTTACCACTAGTAACACCTAGGAAACCCTTGTTTTATTGAGTACAAGAACCTATTTCTTGATTTTTTTTTTTCCAGAATCAATTCACTAATCCTACCAAATATATTTTCTGAGTGCCTACTATGTGCTGGAAATATGCAAGATGCTGGATGGTGTAAGGAATAAAATGATACTGTCTTTGCCTTATGGTGTCTACATTCAGTCTATGAATAACTGAACTCATTCCCTTTACATGATGAGCTGTATAAGCAAGGGGATACAACTGTACAGCAAGTGGATCAATCTTTTGCCCATTTTTCCTGTAATTTAGCTGGACAGGCCTCCACATAGCTTGGAAATGATCAGCAGGTTCAGCAGATGCAATAAGGAAAACTGAAGCTAGGAATTTATCTTCTGATGGAGAAAAAAGGAGAAGGAAGAAATAAGGAAGAGGAGAAGGTGAAGAAGGAGGACAATTAAGAAGGCAAAGAGGGAAGGGAAGAAGGGAAGGAGGGAGGTGGAGAGGAGGAGGGAGGGAAACAAGATGGGGAGGAAGTGAAGAGGGAAGAGAGAAGAGACAAGATATTTTAGTGAATGGTTTAGCTTCAGGCCTGAAAAATGATTAAACCAAAAAAGTTGCTTTCATTTCTATAACTTTCCTGTTTAGAAAATTAAGACAAGACCATACTTCTTTATCAGGGCATAGAAGGCATTAATAAAAGAAAATATTAGTAAAACAGACTTCATTAAAAATTCAGAGCTTCTAATTATCAAAATATCATTGAAAAAGCAAACAGGCAACTGACAGTAGGAAAAGGTATTCACAAGACATATATCTAACAAAGGACTTCTAGCCAGACTTCATAAAGAATTCCTACAAATCAATAACAAAACAGATTGACAATCCAGTATAAAAAGTGGGCAAAGGAAGAGATATTCATAAAAAGGTAATCCAAATGACCAATATGTACATCAAAAGGTGCCCAATATCATTATTAATCAGGAAAATGCAAATTAAACCATAATAATTTACTCAAGAAACTTAAAGTTAAGGTATTGGTATTTAACTACCAGTTAAGGTATTGGTATTTAACTGGTATTTAACTACCAGTTTTCTGGTAGTTAAAATTAACTACCAGGAAAGTTAAAGCTGAAGGATGAATAATCTCAAGTGTTGCTGAGGATGTGAGGTTATAGAGTACTCATATTAATACTATTAATACCCATATTAAATTATTTTATTATTAATTATTAAATGATCAATAATATTTGCCTATGACAAACCTAGTCAGCATATTAAAAAGCAGAGACATCACTTTGCCAACAAAGGTCCCTACAGTTAAAGCTATAGTTTTTCAGTAGTCATGTATGGATGTGAGAATTGTACTATAAAGAAGGGTGAGCACCAAAGAATTGATGCTTTCAAACTGTGGTGCTGGAGAAGACTCTTGAGAGTCCCTTGGACTACAAGGAGATCAAACCAGTTAATCCTAAAGGAAATCAACCCTGAATACTCATTGGAAGGATTGATGCTGAAGCTGAAGCTCCAATACTTTGGCCACCTGATGCGAAGAGCTGACTTATTGGAAAAGACCCTGATACTGGGAAAGACTGAGGGCAGGAGAAGGGGAAGACAGAGAATGAGATGGTTGGATGGCATCACTGACTCAATGGACATGAGTTTGAGCAAACTCCAGGAGATGGTGGAAGACAGGGAAGCCTGGCATGCTGCAGTCCATGGGGTCGGATACAACTTAATGACTGAACAACAGCAACAATTTAAAGTGGTTCATCTGCACTGGGAAACTGTACCATATACCTGTACATATACCTAACCTATCACTCAGTAATTCCACTTCTAGGTACATACTCAAGAAAAATGAATGCAGTTGATCACCAAATGATATCCATAAGCATGTTCATAGCAACTTCACTCATCAAGCCAAAAATTGGAAACAATGAAATATCCATCAATAAGAGAATGAATACATTGTAGCATAGTTATATGATGGACTACTAGACAACAATGAAAAAGAATGAAATCCTAACATATCCAATGAGATGGCTGGATGGCATCACTGACTCGATGGACGTGTCTGAGTGAACTCCGGGAGTTGGTGATGGACAGGGAGGCCTGGCGTGCTGCGATTCATGGGGTCGCAAAGAGTCGGACACGGCTGAGCGACTGAACTGAACTGAACTGAACATATCCGATAGCTGGAGAAAACTATGGAACAACAGACACCAGACACAAAAGAGACTACACTATTGATTTATATCTATGTAGTATCAAAAAGAGGAAAACAAATCTGTTTGTCAAAGTAGTTGTTACCTTTGTGGATGGAAATCACCTGGAAAAGGGGGTACAGAGGTGCTGAAAATATTTTATCCCTTCTTAGAGATGGCTATCCCTTCTTTATAGATGGCTATAAAGCTATATATAAAAATAAAAATCCATATTCCCATTGTGACTACACTCCCTAACAAGTCACCTGCTTCTTTGAAGCTGTATAAACCACATCAGGATATTCCTCTGTCCAAAACTCACCAGTGGTTCCCATTTTACTCAGGGTAAAAGTCAAATTCTTTGTAATGGGGTAGGTTATTCCCACAGTACTGGGCCCCCACTACTGTTCTCATTTATTCTTAATTTAAAAAGTCCTATCTCAGGGCTTTTTCCCAAGCTATTCTTTAAACCTGGAATGTTCCTCCCTCAAATATAACTAGCTACAAAGCTCACTCTCTCACTTCTTCAAGACTTTATTTAAATATCATTTTCTCACTCAAGCCTTACTTCATCTCACTCAAGCCCTATCTCTTCCTGCTTAAAACTTCAGTATTCATTTAAGTTTTTGTAGTTTGTCGGGGGCTGGAAGGGGTTGGTGAAATTGCGGAGGGGGCCGATGGTGAAGGAGGAGAAGGGTTACTGGACCCAATCACAATCAGATTGACAACAATGGAGAAGGAATAAAAAAGAAGCTGAGCTTTTTTGAATTTTCAAGAAACATAAACATACTTTGGCTTTTCAAAAAAGAAACGCAGTTTTGTCAATATGCAAAATTCACTCACATTCTTTCCCCTTTAGTCTTCAGCAAATATTTAGAATATACAGGAAGACTTTTTATGTGGCCTCTGGGGAAGCTAGAGAAAACCAGCAGGATGTGGGAAGAATATGACCATATCCCCAGTAGTGCCAGTGGTGTGTGTATGTGTTTGCGTGTTTTCCTGGGTATGCAAACATACAGGATAGAAGACAAGCATTGAAAGCAGTGATGTAATGCATAAAAATGGGCCCAAATGCCAAGTTAACAAGAGCTTTTCCTTCACTGTGTTCTTACACGGACCTCCAGACACACCAGAAAGATTGCTTCTCATTTCTTCTTCAAGCTGAGAAAACGAGTTTGGCTCAGAAAGTCTGAGATACTAGATTGGGAGTGGGGAACAAGGGTGAAAAAGAAGCAGAATGAGACGGTGGATTGTTTTCTTCTATCGTGGGATAAAGTTTAGCAAAAGAGAGAAGGGCATCTGCTCTATGATTTCCGTATTTCTGGGACTTCCATGAAATCTATCACAGACGTGCACAGGCAATTTCTGTATGAAATGTGGGAGACACACACACACACGCACACATGCACACACACACACACACACACACACACACACACACACACACACACACACACACACACTTTGGTCAACTGGTTGACCCCTACTGGTCTAGGAAGGTAATTCCATGAAATCTATCACAGACGTGCACAGGCAATTTCTGTATGAAATATGGGAGACACACACACGCACACACGCACACACACACACACACACACACACGCACACACACACACTTTGGTCAACTGGTTGACCCCTACTGGTCTAGGAAGGTAATTCAGCAAGTTACCCAGTTCTACATGATCTGATTAGCCAAAGCCACCCATTTCCATTGGGCAAAGGGAGAGGACTGATTTCTGTCTCGAGAGTTTTAAGAAATGAAGATGTGAAAAGAGCTTTATATTTCAGAACAGCCACATCCTGAGGAAAAATACAAACAACAGAGACAGCATGCTGCATTCAGAAAATTACAAGAGTCAGTTGTGCCTAGCTGTGCACTGCAAAAGAACAAAAGGCAGGAAAATTAGCACCAAATTAGTCAATGAAAGGGAAAGTGCATATTAACTGTAAAGTGCCTAAGTGTATACTAACTGTAAAGTTCCAGGCCAAGTGTCCCGTAACTTTTATTTTCCATCACTAAGGGTGGTCATGAGGACCTCATGTGTCAATGCACTGGCTGTAACGGCTTGGTTTTGTTAAAGTTATAAGTGACTTCTGGCCTGATACTTAGAATGAGGGGACTCCTGATCTAGGTACCAACCATGCCCAGGCCTAGAGGTTGAACTCTCTTGGGGGATCATTCATCTGCTGTGGGTTAGGATGATGGGCACATGGGTACCACAACTTCCCTGTCCCTGTCCCTGGGTCTACACTTTTCATTTTGCAAATGATGTAGCCAGCCGATAACACAGGGAAATCCTCTGCAAGAGATGGGACAAATCACATCCCTCCTACCACCAAAAAGGAAGTACAAACCCTCTCAGCCCTCAGCAGATTTGGGGGGCAACATATTCTATACAAAGAGATCGAGCTTCCACTCACTTCTCAAGTGACTTGAAACATTGCCAGGGTGCTTTGCAAACAGAGGGTGATGTAAGTCGCCCTGCCAAATTGGCCAAATGACCTGGCAAGTCAAGTACTAGTGATATCTGTAATGGAAAAAGATGCTACATGGAGTGTACGGCCAGCATCAGCAGAGGAACCATGGCACAGACTCCTAGAATTCTGAAGCAAGGGCATGGATCTGTAGCAGGGAACTGTGATGTATCATTCAAAGGCAGCCCTCAGCATGCTGCTGGGCTGCGTGTGTGTATGTGCTAAGTTGCTTATGTTGTGTCTCTTTGCGACCCCGTGGACCATAGCTCACCAGGCTCCTCTCTCCATGGGATTCTCCAGGCAAGAACACTGGAGTGAATTGCCATTCCCTTCTCCAGGGGATCATCCCAGCCCAGGGACTGAACCTGTGTCTTCTACATCTGCCTGCATTGGCAGGCAGGTTCTTTACTGCTAGCGCCACCCAGTAGTGGGAGAGCCCCTGACTGTGGTGCCTTGTCTTCTGGAGCACCAGAGCTTCTGTCAAGTAACCATATGACAGTCTAGTCTGCTTGTCTACAAAGAAGACCCTTTCAAGAGCCACAATTCTCAGTGTTCAGTACCAAGTACTTATTCTCCATTGTCACCTGATTGCAGACTTCTTGGAAAGCCTGCCATTGGGGATCACTCTGCTGCCCACACTGCCAACCCTGAGGACTGCCATTTCACCACATCCCTCCTTTCCATTTATGGCTGAGAACACAGGCTTTGGCTCCACCCTGACCTGTGCCAGGGAACTGGAGAGTAGGGAACAGGGGCTGGGTTGGGAAGTACGTCTGTAAATTCTTCACAGGCCACATGTAAGCAATATGCAGAGCTTCCCAGCTGGCTCAGGGGTAAAGAATTCACCTGCCAAGCAGGAGACTCGGGTTCAATCGCTGGGTTGGGAAGATCTCCTGGAGAAGGAAAAAGAAGCCCACTCCAGTATTCTTGCTTGGGATGGACAGAAAAGCCTAGCAGGCTACAGTCCATGGGGTCACAAAAGAGGCAGACGTGACTTAGTGACGAAAACAAACAACAACAAGCAACATGCAAAGCTCTGCACACCTTTCAGCATCCTTCAACTGTGTGTGCCAACCCCTCTACACAGCCTCATGGTTATTTATCAATGGTACTGGACTCCAAGGATGAAAATCTGGGGATGATTTGACTGTCACCCATTTCAATCCAAACTGCTCATTAGTTTATAGTTGAGTCACTAAGTCGTGTCCGACTCTTTCTGAGCCCATGGACTGTAGCCCATCACATTCCTCTGTTCATGGGATTTCCCAGGCAAGAATACTGAAGTGGGTTGCCATTTCCTACTCCAGGGCATCTTCCAGACTCAGGGATCGAATTGAAGTCTTCTGTGTCTCCTGCATTGGCAGGAGAATTCTTTACCACTGAACCACCTGGGAAGCCCAGCTTGTTGGTATATATTAAAGTTTCTATATTCATTGCTGTGAATAAAATATAGCTTTTCAAATTCAAAATTAGCAATGTTACATAAAGTGTCAAGATGATTTACTTCAATGAAAGATTCATGTAAATATTTAAATGATCAGATATTTCATACTGAGAAAAACTTGTTACTTTNAGTTTCTATATTCATTGCTGTGAATAAAATATAGCTTTTCAAATTCAAAATTAGCAATGTTACATAAAGTGTCAAGATGATTTACTTCAATGAAAGATTCATGTAAATATTTAAATGATCAGATATTTCATACTGAGAAAAACTTGTTACTTTTCATCTATCTGTAACTAATAAAAACTTTATTTTCATATTTCAAAATTTCCGCTTAGATTGGCAAAAATAAATCTATTAAAATACAAATAATGAATTCATCCTACAAGTTGTGGGTGACGTGACACTGACAGAAAGAGCTTGGGAATGAAGAAGAATCGCAGGCTGAGAATTTCACCACTGTTTTATCTCATGGTTCTAAGTCATGTAAGAACTTTTAAACAAGATAATAAAAGTGCAAATGAACAGAAGAGCAAAGTAATTTAAAAACAAAGAACTGGCTAGTTTGAAAGCTACCACCCCAAGTTCTTAATCAGCTCTGGATAAATGGATTATGGTTTTTGTTTTCCTTTTTATTGTATTTTAAAAGTATATTGAGTTTTAAATTAAAATCTGCAGAGTTACTCTCTTAATCCAATTACAGGGGGTTTTCACCAAGGTTCTAGGCATCCTAAGGGCTCCAGTGTTTGAGGTTAGGGCTTTTATGGGTCTCCTGGAACAATGCAGAGAATTCTGTTGGATGTACTTTTAATTGACAGAAGAGACTATAGCTCTTGCCAACTTTTTAAGAGACCTGTTAAATTCCCGCCTTCCCCTCCAAAGATTAAGATCTCAGAAACCATGTTTTATAGGCGTTTTGGTTTGTGGGTAATCACTGCAGTATCAGGTTTTGTGGTTTGAGGGTGGGGCAGAACCATCACAGTGAGACTGAACGCCTGCTGTGGTTAAGACTTCAGACTATTAGGCCTGGTAATGAGACACGATGCTAATTTGGAGAAATCCCCTTTATAGTGGTGAAGACGGTCAGAATTCTAATAGTGGAAAAAGCATGATGCACACGTAGTGTGTTTCCTCCTGAGAGTGCAACCTTAGACTGAGAGGCATTATCACTTGGGTTGGTGCCTCCAACCCACTCAACAATGCCGGGGTGTCCACAGAAGAAGCCAAGGTGGTGGGAGGAGTCATTCTCTTTCCCTCGTGTTCCTACTATGCTCTTTAGTTCATGAAGCTTCCGCTTTTCTCCCCTGAGGAAAACATCTGAGAAGAATCTGTGGGGTACTTTCTCTGCTTACCGTGTCGAGACTCCTCTCGAGAGAGGTAGCCCCAGACCCGACAGGACTGGGCAAGATCTTGGCCATGTGCAGAGAATCTCTCACAGCATCTTCCCTGATATCCCCTCTACGCCAGTCCACCTGGGTCGCATCCTGGAGCCCCCAGCCCAGGCCAGACTCTCAGTGTCAGATCTGAAGGCCTAGTGCTCTTTCACTTTCAGTCTCCAAAGAATGCAAGGGTGGGATTCTGGGTAAGCACATCCACTCTGCAGACCCAAACTCTCCCTCAAATGGGTTGTCTCGAGGCCATGCTGGGGAAAGGGTGAAAGATTGGGTATTAGAGATACCAACTGTGTCAACAGACTTGCCGTTTTCTAAATTCAGTGTGAAAAGTAAAAGTGAAAGTGTGAGTCCTTCAGTTGTGTCTGACTCTGAGACCCCAAGGACTGCAGCACACTAGGCTCCTCTATCCTTTACTATCTCTTGGAATTTGCTTAAATTCATGTCTATTGAGTTGGTGATGCTATTTAACCACCTCATCTTCTACTGCCTCCTTCTGTTTTTGCGTTTGATCTTTCCCAGCATCAGGGTGTTTTCTAATGAGTCAGCTCTTTGCATCAGGTGGCCAAAGTATTGGAGCTTCAGCTTCAGTCCTTCCAATGAATATTCAGGACTGATCTCCTTTAGGATGGACTGGTTGAATCACCTTCCAGTCCAAGGGACTCTCTAGAGTCTTCTCCAATACTTCAGTTCAAAAGCATCAATTCTTCAGCTCTCAGCTTTCCTTATGGTCCAACTATGACTACTGGAAAAACCATAGCTTTGACTACACAGACCTTTGTCAGCAAGATAATGTCCCTGCTTTTTAACATGCTGTCTAGTTTGGTCATAGCTTTTCTTCCAAGGAGCAAGCGTCTTTTAATTTCATGGCTGAAGTCACCATCTGAAGTGATTTTAGAGCCCAGCAAAATAAAGTCTGTCACTGTTTCCATTGTTTCCCCATCTATTTCCCATGAAGTGATGGGATGATCTTCATTTTTTGAATGCTGAGTTTTAAGCCAGCTTTTTCACTCTCCTCTTTCACTTTCATCAAGAGACTTTGGTTCCTCTTTGCTTTTCCTATACTTATCTACCATACAATTACTACCTTATTCTTCACTGTTCTATTTTCTACCTGTACCTATAATTTAAGCATTTTACCATAACATTATACTGTACCATAGGTTCTTACCAGAGAATATTATTTGAAACCTTCTCTTTTCTGCCCAAGTCCTCCAAAATCTCAAGGATCTTTTGTTCATCTAAAAACAGTAAGACAATACAGAGGCTAGACACAGACTGGAAGAAGGTATCTGCAATTCATATAACCAAGAAAGGACTCGTATTAAGATTATATAGATTACTACAAATGATTAAGAAAGAGCCAAAATATCCAATTTTAAAAAATTAGGCAAAAGACACTAACCAAATAACCAACAGGCATATGAAAACGTATTCAACTCACCAAGGAAATACAAATTAAAACCACAATGAGATAATACTACACAATCATCAGAACTGCTAAACTTTTTAATGATTAACAACACTAAGGGGTAGTGAAGATGTAGAAAAATTGGAAAGCTCCAACACTACTGGTGGAAGCGTACATACAGTTTAGTAGTATCAGCTTAGTACTGTTTATTAGTATCAGCTAAATCTAAGCATGAATTTCAGTCCTGAAAGAAATGAGTGCATATGTTCAGCAAAAGACATGCATAGGAATTTCCAGAGCAGCTTTATTCATTGAAACAATCCAAATGTACATCAATGGCATTAAGGATAAATGAATTGTGATGTATTCTTTCAAAAGAATACCTCATAGAAAAGAAAAAAAACTGAACTTTTCTATATATCAAGAACATATATAGAACAACAATATATCAAACAACTTTTCTATATATTAAGAAAAGAGATGGATCTCAGACACTATATTGAGTAAGAATCAAAAGAGTAGATTCCACATGAATTTACATGAAACTCACTGAGAGGCACCACTTATCAATGTTTATAGAGGTCAGAACAGTGACGGGGCAGGAGTATGAAAGACTTTCTGAGCTGCTGCAACTATTCTAAATCTTGATCTGGGAGACAGTTTTAAACAGTTTTAAACCAATGTGTAAATAGTCACCTGGTTCCAAATTGAGAAAGGAGTACATCCTACTCACTCAACTTATATATATAGTACATTATGTGAAATGCCAGACTGGATGAAGCACAAGCTGGAATCAAGATTGCTAGGAGAAATATCAATAATTCAGATATGCAGATGACACCAATTTACGGCAGAAAGCAAAGACAAACTAAAGACCCTCTCGATGAAAGTTAAAGAAGAGAGTGAAAAAGCTGGCTTAAAACTCAGCATTCAAAAAATGAAGATCATGGCNGGGGCAAAGCTGAGGAAAGAACCAGGTCCACTGGCCATTCCACCAGAGCGAGGACAGCATTAGAGACAGCGCTGGAGGGGCTTCCCTGGGGGTCCAGGGGTTAAAAATCCGCCTTCCCCTCCGGGGGACACAGGTTCAATCCCTGGTAGGGGGACTAAGATCCCACACGCCACAGGCAACTGAGCAAGCACCGTCCACCTGCTGCAGCGCCCACCCAGCGCGGCCAGAGAGAAAAACGAAACGGAAAGCAAAACTGTGCTTAACTCGCGTGCGAGCCTCCAAGAGACAGCGAAGGGCGGAAGCAGGGGCCCTTGCCCCCTCATCTCTGACCCCGTAGGAATGAAACTTACCCAGAGCTTCACTTAAAATCCTGCCTTAATTACAGCTGACGTTTATCAAACACCTTCTGTCTACGAGGCACTGTGTCTCCATTTCCTCACAAAATTCTACCAACAACCGTCATGAGGCACAAACTCCGGATAGCCCCATTCTTGAGATAAGAAAACTGAGTCACAGAAGGGTAAAATAACTTGCCCGGGGTCACATGCTGAAAAGCGGCAGAATCAAGATTGAAGCAGACCAGGAATGTCCAACCGCTACACTGTCTGCACTATGTAGGAAGTATTTCGTGGACAGTAAAGCGAAGAGTCTCCAAGGATGGAGACGATGAGCTCCTTCCTTCTCTGAAAGTCCGGGCCCCCCNGGAGGAGAACAGGACAACAGAGGATGAGATGGCTGGATGGTATCACTGACTCCATGGACGTGAGTCTGAGTGAACTCCGGGAGTAGTTGATGATAGACAAGGACGCCAGTTGTGCTGCGATTCATGGTGTCGCAAAGAGTCAGACACGGCTGAGCGACTGAACTGAACTGAATACCTAAAGGCCCAGAGTTATACCATTGTAGATTATCAAGTTGGACTTCCCTAGTGGCTCAGATGGTAAAGAATCTGCCTGCAATGCAGGAGACCTCAGTTCTACCCCTGGATTAGGAGGATCCCTTGGAGGAGGGCATGGCAACCCACTCCAGTATTCTTGCCTTCAGAATCGCCATGGACAGAGGAGCCTGGCAGGCTACAGTCCATGGGGTTGCAGAGTTGGACAAGACTGAGTGACTAAGCACAGCACAGCACAGATTATCAGTAAATAGTAATCTAATTGGTATACAAAAGACAAAACTGTCCATAAGGAATCTGCACCTTTCTTACTACAGAAAAAGACTACAGGGAATTAGCTACTAATAAAGAACTGTGTCATATGAGCTTTCTGAAATCTTTCTTATTCAATACCACATATAAAGATCACTTTGTTCCCACTAGGGGAGAAATGTACTTTCATTCTTTTGCACATTTTAAATATTATGAGTTTCATTATACACTGTACATTATACTTTTTCTAAGTGAAACTTTCTGTAGTGTATTTCAAGATACCTTTTTTTGTTTACATAGGATAAGACTGAATAAATTATGAAAAAATTCAAAATAAAATTAAGTCTAATTTTTAAAAGTTTCATTATATATTATAACTACAGTATTCAAGTAGAATAGCTTTGCACATAATTCCAAAGCTTGGCTTTGTAGATCTGAAACTAGATAAGTGCTTCATTTCACAAATTCCAAACAAACCTCAGAAACAACAAAATTTTAAGGCAATCATAAAATTATAAAAACTGTTGGTTCGTTGCAAACAGAAATGCTTTACACTGTAATGTTAATTCTCTTAAGAGTTCTAGTTTGCTGATTTCTTTAGATTATAGACATCTTTCCCTCCATTTAATCAATGCATTATTTTAACCATTTTCAGCAATGTTATCCAAATGCTATATTATCCGAATGGAGACATAATGAATAATAGGTTATTAAGAAAAATTCTTTTTACTTGTGCATTCAAATTACTCTTGTGGCCTCAACAATATATAACCTAGCCAAAATCAGTATTCTTGTGAGTAAAGAACAGAGGCAAAATAATTTTAAGAAAAGTAGACCATTAACTTCAATCACCATATAACATTTGTGAATAATTTGCTCAGTTTCAAAAAGTGCAAGAAAAATGCTGCACATTTGAAATCTGGTGAAAGGTAAATGAAGACAAGGCCTAGAGCAAGTCTTACATGCCAAGGGTTACAGGGAAGCGAATACACAGCTGCTTTAAGTCAAGCATTTATAATCTAAAGTATGTAGAAGGAAAACACCCTGTAAATAACAGAATTAAGCATGAGAAACACATATGTGAATATGTTTAAGCCAAAGTCAATAAAATATTCATTAAACAAGTTCACAGACAAAAACTGAACCATGAGTTTTGAAACTTGTAATAAGGTTCATTCCATTTCTTAAGGCCAAAGCAATACTGTATTTACAAACACAGCAATCAAAAATTCCCAAGTAGCTCATGACTATTTTCTGTGCTTCTCGAAGATACCACGATAAAGAACATACTCAGGCAAACCACCAACTCAAACCTGATGACCTTGCAAAATTTATAGTTAAAAAAAAAAGGGAAACTGAGAAAAGCAAAATCCACATAATAGATAAACATTAACGGTTCTCTAAAATTTAACTGCCCTGAAAGTAATTCTTTTTTTCAATAAAATGCTTGAAATATTCAAAATTACTACCACACTGTGGCTACAATGATGTTATTTTTCCTTCCACAAGAAAAATAACAGCAAACAAGCTGTGGCAATAGCTCTCATTTGCTGTGAAATTTATTTTGAGAGTCCAGCAAAATTTTAATTCTAGGAATTATCAGAACTACTAACATTTATATTTAGTTTTAATTCAACATTCTTATTTTTGGTTATTTTTTCCTCCCTACCATAATTTACCCCTCAGAAGTCCTCTATTAAAAAATAATCCATTCAAGTAACACATATGATTCAATAATTAGTGAATCTGAGTGGCCTTCCCTGGTGATGGGGAAATACCCTACAGCTCCCTCTCAACTCCCACTGTTAATGGAGATGCCTTGCCAGGAGATCTCTTCCCACACCCTCCCAACTCCCATCAGCAACTGCCTGCAAGCACGGTGTACACACTGTTGACTGAAAAGTAAAGTTTTGTGATGGGTAAGAATTGAATTATTATTTCTAAACACTAGTTTTATGCTGACATTACTGAAACTCAAACCAAAATTTTTACATTTTTAAGTAAAATTAACTTGTTTTTAGAGCTCATGAATTAAGACACTCAGTCGAATTTTTTTTTTTAATGTTCCAATGAATGATTTTTAAGAAAAGGCCATATAACTAAAGTGAAATAATGTAGAGGCAAGTCTGATAATCCCCAATTCCCATAAAACTCAACACCTGCAGCCCATGTAATAAATCAATTTGTGAATCTAATTGCTCTTGTTCTGCATGCTTCCATGAGCCTGTATGGCTAAGCTAACACCATTGTCATAGCCTTAATCACAGCCAGGTTTATTTTTGTTGGCAGCCTTATGCAAATCATTGTATTAAGGGTTTTTGCACTTAATTCACTCAGATTATACCCTGATACCGAAAACAGACTGTAACACAGGAAGGGATCTTCAAATTGTTTAATTAACTATGAGTTGTTATTTCTATTTATATCTAACTGAAATATTATAGCTCAAACCGTGTTAAATATTCATAGGGAAACAATATTCTGTTTCTAATTTGAAATACTTAAGCTTGCTGTAATTTAGACATTACAGTTACCTACAGAGAGAATATATCAGCATTTCTTCAGCGTTTAAACCAATTTCTCTTATTCTGTGAACTAACCTCTGGAATTAAAATTCATCAACAAAACACTAATTTACTAAATGGTACCTTAGTGGCCTAAAAGAGTTGTAGAAACTTCAAAATGGCCGTAAATTTTATCCTCTGTCTTTAAATCTTTTACCACACAGTCTTTCCAGGGAACCACAGGGAAACCAATTGTATCAGTCAATTACCACCAATTATTGTTGGTCTATTAAACTTTCAAGAACCAGAAAAAAAAATATCTGGTATCTATCCCATATTGTTTACCTCTTTCACCTTTTCTAAGGCGGGAAACTTCCTAGAAAAGACACCAAAAAAAGGTAGAAAGGCCACCAATTAAAATTCAATCACAATACATTCTCTTACCCACGAAGGAGACATTGTATATTAGTACCAAAATATTCTTGCATTAACAGCAGAATTGCTTTCAAACTTTTTCTTTTTCCACTGTGGTTAACCTGGTCTAGGAACTCTTACGGGTGTTTTCACACCAGCTGAGAAGCAGTGGGTAAGACACCATGACATTCATTCCAGGAACGCTGAATGTTCAGTGGACATAATGCTTATGAGAATTAGGTACTGAAGCAGTCTACCCGAGTACGTGGCTAGAGAAGCTCAACGCAGGGGTGCTCTTGGGATCTCTCCACACGTGAGGAAGAAAGATAGCCCCAAAGATCAGATGAGAAATCAAGGAAGACCTCGTCTATCACTAGGCAATCAATCTTTATGTCTGTTACATGTGTGCGTACTTAGTCGTGTCCAACTCCGTGTGACCCCATGGACTCTGTAGCCCACCAGGCTCCTCTGTCTATGAAATTTTTTCAGGCAAGAATATTTAAGTTGGTTGCCATTACCTCCTCCAGGGGATCTGTTGCATATGTCTGTTACAGTATATACAACTTATATGTTTGGTAAAAAGGTAGCAATGAGTGAATCATCAGAGACTACATTGTAATCATGAGAAGAGCTAAAAAATACATATCAAAAAAGAATGATCATTCATTGGACTCTAAGTGTCCATCACCTTCAAATCACGATTGGCCCGTGATCTTGGAAGCCTCCTGCTGATCAAAGTATCCATTATTCTCCCAAACAGGAACCAGGTTGTTGTTCAAGTTTAATTTCGATAAATACAAGATGTCTTCCTCCAGCTCTAGCAGGCACGCTAGGTCACTTCAGTCATGTCCAACTCTTTCCGACCCCATGGATTATAGACCACCAGGCTCCTCTGTCCATGGGATTTTCCAGGAAAGAATACTGGGGTGGATTACCATTTCCTTCTCCAGGGGATCTTCCTGATCCAGGGATCCAGCTCGAATCTCTTACGTCTCCTGCACTGGGAGGCAAGTTTTTTACTACCAGGGCCACCTGGGAAGCCCTCCAGACCTAGAAGGAGAAGCATATTCTACACGGAATGGAAGGACTGGAAGACTAAACTCAACCCGTGGCTTGGTAAGAGGCCAGGGATCCTCTGCTTAGAGACTTCCCTCAGACCCTAAATTAAATGAATAGCAACCAGCACATACGGCCCAACTCTATTTCCAAATGAAAAGCAGAGGGTAGGTCAGCTGTCATAACCAGAGTCAAATCCTAACTGATCTTTCTCTTGTAATGACTTCTCTTTACACATCTTCAGTTTTATAAACTATTGAGCATGTTCTGTATAATACCTTCTAACAGTGGATTGCCTACTGTATGCCAAATATTGGCTGTCTTAAATGTATTGCATTTATGTCTCACAGTAAGCTTATGAAGCAGGTATTAAAGTGAAAGTGAAGTCGTGTCTGACTCTTTCCTACCCCATAGACTGTAGCCTCGGAGAAGGTAATGGCAACCCACTCCAGTACTCTTGCCTGGAAAATCCCACGAGCAGAGGAGCCTGGTAGGCTGCAGTCCATGGAATCTCGAAGAGTCGGACATGACTGAGAGACTTCACTTTCACTTTTCACTTTCATGCATTGGAGAAGGAAATGGCAACCCACTCCAGTGTTCTTGCCTGGAGAATCCCAGGGACAGGGGAGCCTGGTGGGCTGCCGTCTCTGGGGTCGTACAGAGTTGGACACGACTGAAGCGACTTAGCAGCAGCAGCAGACTGTAGCCTACCAGGCTCCTCTGTCCATGGGATTTTCCAGGCAATAGTACTGGAGTGGACTGCCAGGTATTACTGTTCCTAATTTACAAATGCAGAAACTGAGGCACAGAGCTGCTAATTGCTTCCTAGCTCATTCCTAAATGATAGTGTTACTCACTTGGTTATGTCTAACTCTTTGCCAGGCCATGGACTATAGTCCGCCAGGCTCCTCTGTCCATGGAATTCTCCAGATAAGAATACTGGAGTGGATTACCATTCCCTTCTCCAGGGGATCTTCCCGACCCAGGGATGGAAGCCGGGTCTCCCGCATTGCAGGCAGACTCTTTACCATCTGAGCCACCAGGGATGCTATCCCTAACTGATAGAGAGACACTGAAGGCAGTCTGATTCCAGGGCCTGGTGAGACCCATGATGTGATGCTGAGCATATGAAAATAAATGAGATTCTGTCCCTGTCCACTGGGAGACCAAAGATTTTGTGCTTGATTATTTTCTGGTTTTCAGGAAAAGGGGTGAGTTGAAGGCTGTAAAAGCTCAACAAATTATTTAAATATGGATTGATATGACTCTAAGAGATTTATGAATGGGTAATCTAACTCTATCAATTATTTTAAACTTATAAAACATAGGGTGACAGCAATCCCACTGCTGGGCATACACACCAAGGAAACAGAATTGAAAGACACACGTGTACCCCAATGTTCATCGCAGCACTGTTTATAGTAGCCAGGACATGGAAGCAACCTAGATATCTATCAGCAGATGAATGGATAAGAAAGCTATGGTACATATACACAATGGCGTATTACTTAGCCATTAAAAAGAATATATTTGAATCAGTTCTAATGAGGTGGATGAAACTGGAGCCAATTATACAGAGTGAAGTAAGCCAGAAAGAAAAACACCAATACAGTATACTAACACATATATATGGAATTTAGAAAGATGGTAATGATAACCCAGTATGCGAGACAGCAAAAGAGACACAGATGTATGGAACAGTCTTTTGGACTCTGTGGGAGAGGGAGAGGGTGGGATGCTTTGGGAGAATGACATTGAAACATGTATAATATCGTATAAGAAACAAATCGCCAGTCTAGGTTCGATGCAGGATACAGGATGCTTGGAGCTGGTGCACTGGGATGACCCAGAGAGATGGTATGGGGAAGGAGGTGGGAGGGAGGTTCAGGATTGGGAACACGTGTACACCCATGGTGGATTCATGTTGATGTATGGCAAAACCAATACAGTATTGTAAAGTAAAATAAAGTAAAAAAAAAAAAAAAATAGAGTGAGAGGTGAGATGAGGTGTTGCAGAGAGGTTGAGATGGTCAGGCCATGAAGAACACCCTATGCCAAGGACCTTGGGATTTTTACTGTAGTTTTAGTAAAATTGTCCTTTTTAAAATATAAATTTATTTATTTTAATTGGAGGCTAATTACTTAAAATTGTCTTTTAAATCAGTCATTCTGGCTATACACACCACATATAAAAGGGGCAAGAATGAAGACAGATGGATTAATGGCAATTACTGATATAATCCAGTCAAGGAACTTTAAGGAGTGAATCTTTAAAAATTGGGTGGTGGTAATTATGATGAACTTAACAGTAAGGATTGAGAATTACTCTGAAAGTAATAAAATTAGCAGGATTTAACTGATTGGATTTAAAAATGAGGAACTGGTAGGGGAGCAATAAAAGAAAACTCTCAAGGTGAATGGGAATGGAACAGAGATACACAAAAAGGTATATTCATTTCAGGCAAGTTGAATATCTCTCCAAATGCAAAGAATGCCCAGGAAGCATCTGAATGGATGAATATATACTCAGGGGAGAGGTGTGAATATAAGATAAATGCGAAAATATTAACATATTTGTTCTTATCCACTGTAACCATCTTGAAAGAAAAAAAAAAGATCACATACGTTGCCAGCAAACAAACAAGCATAGAAACAATCTAATTCAAAAGACTGACCCTCCATATATGAGGAAAATAGAAACCAGACTTGGTTTACAACTTCTACCGTTGTCAGAAGCTACCACAACATCTAATAGCTAGGAGACAACTTCTTGTGGTATTTCCAGAATGAGCCTTCTGGACTTTTCGCCCCCTCTCAAAGATGCCTCTCCCCAGGAGCTCCCTGGTGGTCCAGTGGTTAAGAAACTGCCTTTCAAGGCAGGGGATGAAGGTTCAATTGCTGGTAGGTGCCACAACTAAGATCTGATGCAGCTAAATAAATAAATATAAAAATAAGATCCCTCTCCCCTTTTCTACCATGTTTCAGACTCTGCTTTGTCCTTTCACTCCTAATTTTCCAGTGGTGTCCCAGTGTATCTACTTTTGGAATCTTTCTATCTGCTGGAGGAGTCCAGTGTATACATTTAGTAAAAAAGAAGAAATTGCCTGCCTGGAGTTGGTTTCTACTATGGGTAAGCTGTCAAGTGGCTGCGCTGTGCGTGCAATGTCACTTTATTTGTGTCTGACTCTTTGCAACCCCATGAACTATATACAGCCCACCAAGCTTCTCTGTCCATGGGATTCTCCAGGCAAGAACACTGGAGTGGGTTGCCATGCCTTCCTCCAAGGGATCTTCCTGACCCAGGGACCGAACCCGCATCTCTTATGTCTCCTGCATTGACAGGTGGGTTCTGTACCACTAGCTGCCACCTGGGAAGTTCTGTCAAGTATCTACTTAACAATAAATAAAGGTCTCTTCTTCAATCTTGATATTTTTGTATTTTTGCTTCAATCAAGTCTGTGATCCAAATTAAGGGGAATTATCTATATTCTGCATTTTATTACCACTTCACTACAGCATAAGTGTTTTTATACACACACAGCGAGTTTCAATATGTCTTTATTTTCTATTGTAAAGAGTAAAGATGTCTACAAGCAACATGGATTCCTCATCTTAGCTGAACACTCAGAATCTTTACATTTAAGTCAGATCCAAATGTAATCCATATAGAGGTCTAAGTGATGTAATTCGATGAGGGCTGAAATATTTTGTGCCCCAAAACTCCCCCTTAATCTCTAACCATTCCAATTCATGCTTACCTTCCCACCTTGGCCTCAACTTGGTGTTAATCCATCAAAGGTCACCACTAAAATGTAAATATGTCATATGGAGTAATAACTCAGCCAGCCATTAAGTTTTATTAGCATATTAGAATAAACTTATCATATTAACCTACACATCACTTGAAATGACTTTAAGAAGATAGTATATTAAACGTAGGTGGTGGGATAGAAGGAAGAGAATAGTCTAGAATATAAAGCAAAGTCTAGCATAAAAGGAGAGTGTGGGGGGTGGGGGCAGGGGAAGGATGTCAAAAGAAGGAATAAACACATTTGCCTAGAGCAACCTTGCCCAGATGATGAAAAAGCACTTTCACTTTTGAGGCTCTGTTTTTGTTTCTTTTTTGAGATGACTTAAAACATGGTCATTATTTGCCTGAAATCCTCCAGGAAACTTTGAATTAAATATGTACATATTGTACTAGTTATCCTAGATATGTGATTGGGCTGCAATTATGTCAGTAAAGCTCTAACTACCAAAAGAAAATTGTACGGCGTCCTCTATCATGCCTGGACAAATTTAGATGATTGAAAGCATAAACTGGGCCATATTTTATACTCCTTCAATGTAAAGAAAAGGAAGAAAAACCTGAATTTGTACATGCTGGATGTCAAAACAATTCTGGGCTTTGTAGTGGAAGCAGCATGCTCCTTGGGGGAAATGAACTCAAAACTACAGTAGCAATCCTGCCACAGCTATACAAAGTCAAGAAAATGGTCCACTAACAGAGTATTGTAGATTTGCATGGAGTTTGAAAAAACCGAGCTTGTAAGTCAATTTTTCTGGAAACTGAAAATAATGTGCACTCAACTGTTTTAGCTACAGAAGTCTTTCTCATAATTCTCAGGCTCAAATGATGGTGAAACTGTGGATTTACAGGGGAAGTATTAGGTATGTGTAAGCAGAGCAACAGCCACCACTGTATCTTGTCTGTTTTCATACGAGAATTTTCAGACTCAGAGAAGCTCTGTTAATTCTAGGACCTACTAACACTATTGTTCATTTTATGAGAAAGTGAGAATTGCTCAGCTGTATCTTACTCTTTGCAACCCCATGATCTGTAGCCCTCCAGGCTCCTCTGTCCATGAGATTTCCCAAGCAAGAATACTGGAGTGGGTTGCCATTTCTTTTTCCAGGGCATCTTCCAGAACCAGGGATTGAACCCAGGTCTCCTGCATTGCAGGCAGATTCTTTACCATCTGAGCCATCTGGGAAGCCCTCATTTTATGAGACAAGCATGTCAAAGTACCTCGGATGGTACCTGATATATATTAGATGCTTGATAAGTTTTTGTAAAATCTGAACCCAGAAAACCCAAAAGATTCTTATGACAAAGCTCGCAAAAAAACTTTCTTCAATGGATCGTCAAAATATGCAACACCAAAGTATTTCTTTCCCCTTATGATATTCCATCCAGACTAGATGATACAAGAAGTACTTGCTGAACGCTGGGAGGACAGATGCATGAGCCATGATGCTTCCTAGTCTATATATATCTTTTCTTCTGCCTGCTTTTCAGATCCTTTTTCTTCTTATTATTTTTCTCATGCTCCACATATTACTTTTACAGGACAAGAAACTACAAGGCTTCTCAGTTCTCAGCACCCACACCGGCAGGACTCACTTTAGTTCAGTTGCTCAGTCATGTCCGACTCTGCGACCCCATGAACTGCAGCATGCCAGGCCTCCCTGTCCATCACCAACTCCCAGAGTTCACTCAAATTCATGTCCATCAAGTCAGCGATGCCATCCAGCCATCTCATCTTCTGTCTTCCCCTTCTCCCCCTGCCCCAATCCTTCCCCAGCATCAGGGTATTTTCCAATGGGTCAACTCTTCGCATCAGGTGGCCAAAGTACTGGAGTTTCAGCTTCAGCATCAGTCCTTCCAATGAACACCCAGGACTGATCTCCTTTAGAATAGACTGGTTGGATCTCCTTGCAGTCCAAGGGACTCGCAACAATCTTCTCCAACACCACAGTTCAAAAGCATCAATTCTTTGGCACTCAGCTTTCTCTATAGTCCAACTCTCACATCCATACATGACCACAGGAAAAACCATAGCCTTGGCCAGATGGACCTTTGTTGGCAAAGTAATGTCTCTGCTTTTGAATATGCTGTCTAGGTTGGTCATAACTTTTCTTCCAAGGAGTAAGCATCTTTTAATTTCATGGCTGCAATCACCATCTGCAGTGATTTTGGAGCCCCCCAAAATAAAGTCTTGACACCGTTTCCACTGTTTCCCCANTTCCAGAACCAGGGATTGAACCCAGGTCTCCTGCATTGCAGGCAGATTCTTTACCATCTGAGCCATCTGGGAAGCCCTCATTTTATGAGACAAGCATGTCAAAGTACCTCGGATGGTACCTGATATATATTAGATGCTTGATAAGTTTTTGTAAAATCTGAACCCAGAAAACCCAAAAGATTCTTATGACAAAGCTCGCAAAAAAACTTTCTTCAATGGATCGTCAAAATATGCAACACCAAAGTATTTCTTTCCCCTTATGATATTCCATCCAGACTAGATGATACAAGAAGTACTTGCTGAACGCTGGGAGGACAGATGCATGAGCCATGATGCTTCCTAGTCTATATATATCTTTTCTTCTGCCTGCTTTTCAGATCCTTTTTCTTCTTATTATTTTTCTCATGCTCCACATATTACTTTTACAGGACAAGAAACTACAAGGCTTCTCAGTTCTCAGCACCCACACCGGCAGGACTCACTTTAGTTCAGTTGCTCAGTCATGTCCGACTCTGCGACCCCATGAACTGCAGCATGCCAGGCCTCCCTGTCCATCACCAACTCCCAGAGTTCACTCAAATTCATGTCCATCAAGTCAGCGATGCCATCCAGCCATCTCATCTTCTGTCTTCCCCTTCTCCCCCTGCCCCAATCCTTCCCCAGCATCAGGGTATTTTCCAATGGGTCAACTCTTCGCATCAGGTGGCCAAAGTACTGGAGTTTCAGCTTCAGCATCAGTCCTTCCAATGAACACCCAGGACTGATCTCCTTTAGAATAGACTGGTTGGATCTCCTTGCAGTCCAAGGGACTCGCAACAATCTTCTCCAACACCACAGTTCAAAAGCATCAATTCTTTGGCACTCAGCTTTCTCTATAGTCCAACTCTCACATCCATACATGACCACAGGAAAAACCATAGCCTTGGCCAGATGGACCTTTGTTGGCAAAGTAATGTCTCTGCTTTTGAATATGCTGTCTAGGTTGGTCATAACTTTTCTTCCAAGGAGTAAGCATCTTTTAATTTCATGGCTGCAATCACCATCTGCAGTGATTTTGGAGCCCCCCAAAATAAAGTCTTGACACCGTTTCCACTGTTTCCCCATCTATGTCCCATGAAGTGATGGGACCAGATGCCATGCAGGTCTAGACTTTAGTAATTCTAATTCACTCAAGACTTCTTACAGAATTGCCAGACTTAGCAAATAAAAATATAGGATGCCTGATTAAATTTTAATGTCAGAAAAACAATGAATAATTTTTCAGTATAAGTATGTCCCATGAAACATTTGGAATGTACTTATATAAAAAAAAAATCTGTTGTTTAATCTGACATTAAAATTTAGCTGAACACACTGTATTTTTATTTGGCAATACTTGTTATTTGATAAAATAATAGATTATAACTTAGAATTTAAAACTTTACAGTTAAGGATCCTCCAGCATAGTGATAAAGAAATTGGTGTAACTCAGACAGTAGCAAGCAGCCTTGACAACCACCAAGACTTTTAAGCCCCTAGTCAAGAGCTCTTCAACAATCTTGCCTCTTTTTAAAAGCATTTGGTTAAACTTATCCACTTGTCTTTATTTATTAATAGCTGAGTACATGTCATTACTAGCTTCCAAGGGTAGAGCGCATTTTTATGATACTGAATAGTTGGTTCTGCCCTCACCCTCACCGTTATAACAAGGCTTTTTTTGTGTAATAAACCTGGTATTCAGTTAACTATTACCTTCATCACAGCACTTCAGACATTGAATCACAATTGCTTCTATACATGTATTTCTTTCCAGCAAGAATATATACTGCTTGAGGTCAGGATTCACCTCTATATGCTCGGTGACTAGCACAGAGTCCTGGTCTTACTAAATCTCCAAAGACAGTTAAAGAGTTTAAATAAACAAATAGTGTTCAAAGGGGAAAAAAGACAGTCTTCAGTACTCCCAAATAAAGATGGGAGGCCAGCATACAGATCTATCCTTGAGGTCTACATAGTTGGAATATTGAAATGCATTCTTTCACAAAGTTATCCTTGATGCTGTGATAGTTATTTTCTGTGCCAGCTGGCCAGAGTGCCCAGATTAAACATTATTTCTGGAGGTGTCTATGGGGGTGTTTCCAGATGAGATTAGCATTTGAATCAGTGGCCTTAGGAATGTCCCCAAAATGGGTGAACATCATTTAATCCATTGGGGACCTGATTAGAATACAAATTAAGGAAGGAGAAATCTGCCCCTTTCTCCTTCCTCACTGTTAGGCTGAGATATCTATTATCTTTTCATTCTTCAGACTAGGATTAACACCATTGGTTCCCCTGGTTTCTCAGGCCTTCAGACTCAGGACTTGAGACTGAAACTCACCCCTGTGACTTCTCATGCTCCATAATCAAGGAAGCCAGGTCCTTATAATAAACCTCCTACTGGTTCTGTTTCTCAGGAAAACCTGACTAACAGTGCCATTGTCGGAATACACACACACAACATGAGCCTTGATGCTAAACTGATATTAGGAATATGGCTTCTATAACAAATGACAGTCAATGTTTGCTGAAGGTTAGTGACTAGCCCAATCTTCCTATAAAGCAGCGGTCCCCAACCTTTTTGGCACCAGTGACCAGTTTCATGGAAGACAATTTTTCCATGAATCGGAGTGCGAAGGGACGGTTTCAAGATGGTCCAAGTGCATTACATTTATTGTGCGCTTTGTGAAAGTGAAAGTCACTTAGTCCTTTGCCACTCTCTGTGACCCCATGGACTGTAGCCTGCCAGGCTTCTCTGTCCATGGAATTTTCCAAGCCAGAATACTGAAGTGGGTAGCCATTCCCTTCTCCAGGGGATCTTCCCAACCCAGGAATCGAACCCAGGTCTCCCACATCACAGGCAGATTCTTTAGCAACCTAGCAACCAGGAAAGTCCGATTGCACATTTTATTTCTATTTTTATGACATCAGCTCCACCTCAGATCATCAGGCATTAGATCCGTGAGAACCCCTGCCATAAAGCACAGCAAAAAAAATCTAGACTTGAACTCAAATGACTCCAATTCTAGGCCCATATACTTATTAATTAACTACCACTCTTGAGAAATCTGTATGCAGGTCAGGAAGCAACAGTTAGAACTGGACATGGAACAACAGACTGTTTCCAAATAGGAAAAGGAGTATGTCAAGGCTGTATATTGTCACCCTGCTTATTTAATTTATATGCAGAGTACATCATGAGAAATGCTGGACTGGAAGAAACACAAGCTGGAATCAAGATTGCCAGGAGAAATATCAATAACCTCAGATATGCAGATGATACCACCCTTATGGCAGAAAGTGAAGAAGAACTAAAGAGCNTTGCCATTTCCTTCTCCAATGCATGAAAGTGAAAAGTGAAAGTGAAGTCGCTCAGTCGGGTCTGACTCTTGGCGACCCCCTGGACTGTAGCCTACCAGGCTCCTCTGTCCGTGGGATTCTCCAGGCAAGAGTTCTGGAGTGGGGTGCCGTTGCCTTCTCCATGCCTCCACTCAACTCTTGCTTGTTTTTTAGGGTTCATGTTATCACTTTCTCCCTGGATTCCTCAAGTCTGTGTTGATTCTCCACTTATGTCCTCCACAAGCAGCTGGTATCCCTTCACCTCTTTACTCTCCCCCTAACAGCATATGCCACTGTATTATAATTGCTTTTTATCTATCTCCTCTACTAGTCTGTAAATTCTCAGGGGGCAGGTGCCATGACTTGGTTGTTCACCATTATATTCCCAGGGCATGGCACAGCAACCAGCATACAGTACTCATTCAAGAACATATTCTGAAATCTGAGTTCTCTATATGGTCCCAGGATAATAACAAACTTTTCTATAAAAGCCTTCTCAAGGACCATGACTCCCTGCCAGCCCTGAACCCCCAATGAAAAAACAATTTGTTATTCTTAAACAGAATGTACTTCGGCTTATTAATATTTAGGCTTTTATTTTATAAAGTCTGAGTAAAATGTTTAACCCATCGGCTTTTAAAATTGTGAACAGTTCCATAAAATGGCCATTCCTAGAGNCCCTGAACCCCCAATGAAAAAACAATTTGTTATTCTTAAACAGAATGTACTTCGGCTTATTAATATTTAGGCTTTTATTTTATAAAGTCTGAGTAAAATGTTTAACCCATCGGCTTTTAAAATTGTGAACAGTTCCATAAAATGGCCATTCCTAGAGGAGCTGAAAGAGGGTTTTACATCCTCTCTGACAGAAAAAAGGGAATGGGGATAGAAAAAAAGCATGAGAAAGAGAAAAGATCAGAATCATGAGAAATGGCTACAGTATACAGGAGGAGTCCTAGCTATTGTCCAGTCATTCTTTTTTTATAAATCTCCTACTGAATTCTATAGAATAAATGTTGAAAACAGTAACTTTGTAATAAGGCATCGAAGCAGTATAATGTAATTTTATGGACTTAAGTCCTGTAGTATTTTACATTCTGTTTTTTCTTTAGCTGATATTTCTTTAGGTCCTGCATTTGATTTATTCTTAAAATCCTAAGTTTATTATATTCTACCTTAAAAAGAAATTTGAACATATGCTACAATATGGATAAACTTTGCAGACATTAAGTGAAATAAGCCAGTCACAAGAAGACAAATATTGTATGATTTCACTTATATGAGGTAACTAGAGAAGGAAATGGAAACCCACGCCAGTGTTCTTGCCTGGAGAATCCAGGGACGGGGAGCCTGGTGGGCTGCCATTGGGGTCGCACAGAGTCGGACACGCCTGAAACGACTTAGCAGTAGCAGCAGCAGCAGAGTAGTCAAACTCACAGAAGACAGAGAGTAGAATGGTGGTTGCCAGGGACTGGGGAGAAAGGAGTGTGGGGGGTTATTCTTTAATGGGTACAGCACTTCAGTTTGGGAACATGAAAAATTTCTGGAGACAGATGGCAATGATGGTGGTATAACAATATGAATATACTTAATGTCACTGAGTTGCACATTTTAAAATGGTTAAAACTATAAATTTATCTCAACAAAAAATAAAGAATGGGGGGAAAAGTTCTGTCTTTAGTAACTGGCAGCCTGTCAGAACCCTGAATAGACTAGGGTGGGCAGGAGAGCACTGGTGATGCAGTTGTGAGAGAGGAAAAAGGGCTAAGTGAAAAGTGATTTCGAAGAAACTTATTAGTTAAAGCTGAAGGCTAAAAACCCTCTCAAAAATAAAATCCTACTCTGTATTTATTAATAAAGAAGCTTTCTCTTAAGATTGTCTATAAAAGCGCCCCCCCCACCCCGTCTTCAATATCCTTTAGGAAAAATGTTGTCTTCTCTCCGAAATCTTACTCAATTCCCAATTAGGGAAGCAGCATGGTGGCATAGAAAAGACTTTGGACACTGAAGCCAGACTATCTACAACTGAATACTGGCTCCACTTTGCGAAATTTAACATCTTTGTGCTTCAGTTTCATCTGGAAATTAAGGGCTGCACTAAGAGCTGCTGTGAGGTTTAACGGTGGAAAGCACAGAGTCTGGAACAAGGGGAGCACAATAGTGAGGTTCGCTATGGTTCTCGCTCCACCGTCACACTCACATCCTGTGTGCGCTGGGGCCTCTGAGGGTCCCCGAGACCTTAGAGGGTCTAAGAAGTCAGAACTATTTTCCTAATAATGAGACATTATACTTTCCTTTTTCACTCACACACTCACAAGTCCACCAAGCCTCACAGTGGAATCTCCCAGTGGCTGCCATATGCCACCTTGGTGTTATGACAGACTGAAAGCGGAAGCCGATTGAGAATCCACCTGCCATCTACTAAGCCAGACATCAGAAGACTTGCACAAGTCTCTTCTCGTAATGCCATCTTCCTCACAAAAAATGTGGGAGGTATGGAAACTAGGGACTTTTCACAAAAAGTTTCATGAATGTACTTGTTTTTAAAAATAAATTAGTATTAAATTTTTTCCTGTTTTAATTTCTATTATGGTAAAATTAGAAGATACTACTCATATAAACAAAAACTCTTTGGAAATCTCAACAATTTTTTTGGTCCTGAGACAAAAAGTTTGAGAACCACTGCTCTATTATAGGGTACTTGTCAGTTTCTTTAAATGGACTGTGAATGGACAGGAATATAATTTTTCATTTTTTTCTTAAAAAAAAAAAAACTTTCCCCAGGTATTGACACTCAGTCTTTTTTTTTTTTTCTAATATGGCAGACCATCAGTGAAGGGAATAAAACTAACATATAACAAATGCCATTATTCAGGGCTTAGTGTATCTTATGTGCTATGCTCAGCTTTTCATTTAACACTCATTAAGTTNAAAAAAAAAAAAAAAAACCCAGGGCTTCCCTGGTGGCTCAGTGGTAAAGAGTCCATCTGCCAATTCAGGAGACACGGTTCAGTCCCTGAGCTAGGAAGATCCTGCGTGCCACAGAGCAACAGAGCCAGTGCGCCACCACTGCTGAGCTCATGCTCTAGAGCTCAGGAGCCACAACTACTGAGCCCATGGTCTGCAGCTATTCAAGTCTGCACACCCTACAACCGATGGCACAGGGCAAGAGAAGCCAACGCAATGAGAATCCTGCACCCTGCAACTAGAGAGTAGCCCCCACTTGCCACAACTAGAGAAAGAAACCTCCACAGCAATAAAGACCCAGCAAAGCCATAAATAAATAATTTTTTTAAAAAAACCTTCAATGAAATCATTCCCCTACATAAGTTCAACTTTTCACAATTCATGCAATAAATTATTTATTTTAGAAACTGCTTTCATACCAAAAAAAAAAAAACTAGACAGACTGCTGCTTAACAAAGCTACTTTAAAAGTAGGCTAATATAGGAGGAAAGCCATCCCTAAAATATCTTATTCATCTGTCTAGAAAAGAGTTTTAGAACTTCTTAAACAGAGGAAACTAATGATATAGCACTGAATTATATACGTTCCTTTCTGAGTGAACTTCAGTGCATCTCGACTTCCATGGACTTCCATTCTCAGTAGCATCTTAGCCAATGTGGTTGAACAGAATGTAAAAAGAAGCACAAAAAAGAAAATATCTCTACAAGTTTCACTAAGGATTTACCTACAAATACACTATAATTGTACAGAAATGGAATGCCATTTTTATTTCAAAAATATACTTAGAGAAGGTTTAAATACATAGCATTTTTGCTATACACTTGAATCTATTACACTGGAGAGTACCGTTTCAAGTAGTCATTAGTTGGCATAAGCCAACTGATGATAGGCTTTTAATTGAACATAAATATTTACATTTAAATATGTCAATAGGAGAAAAGGGGTTTCCCAAGCTGAAGAACTATGTGATTCAAGACATCCCAACTATTCATCAAGATCTCTCATTCTTTCTTTGTAATAAGTCTTGCATCTCTTCCTTTCTTTTCATTCTAACCTGTTTTGACATCTTTGAAGAATATGTTGAGTTCATCTTCATATCTCACCCACTATTGTAACAGTCTCCTAAGGAGTCTTCTTTACTTAGTCTCTGTAAACTACCCTGTCCATAAAAGCCAGATTAATGGTGCTAAAAAACTGAGAGTTTAATTTCCTACTGAGAAACCTTCAACACGTCCTTATGTAGACTGAACTAATTTGTTGAGCTATTCTTCATTTCACTAAATATCGTTTGAGTACCTACTATATTTTAGCATCACTACCAGATGTAAGCAATAAAAAGCCAAAGTCAAACATGATCCCAGATGAGTAAGGAAACCAACTATTTCACAGCTATGAGAGAAGACCATGATTGCCATGTGCAGAGAGCACAAAATCAGGGAACATAGCACCCCATGAATGGTTCTGAAAATTGACTCTACTAAATTTCAAAACAAACAAAAAAGGGTAATAAACACTAGACTCACGGAGATAGTAAAGAATATTCAGTACTTGAGATTAAACAGCTATTAGGAAATCTTGACAATGTCAAAAGAATAGCTAGAAAAAAACTGATGAGAGAGAAAGGGAGAAATGAGCTAATTTTTATCCTCTTCTCTTTGCATGAAGGTAGTTTCTAATTTTTTGTATGAATTATTAAAAAGTTCTCTTTATGTGGAGGAATAATAGCATTGAAGAAAGGTGTGTGGTCTGCACATATGCATCAAGAAAAGTCTGGAATGGTATATATCTTTTATTATCAATGGTTATTTCTCAGTAGTAGGTAATCCAGGTGATTTGCTTTATTTTTAAATAGCTTTTCTCTGTATCAGGAAGTTTCATTTTCAATGTACTATTCATATAGAAATAGAGCAGCCTTTGAAAACTTAAAGACATAGAAATGAATAAAATAGACAAAAAGCAGAGAACTATACAAAGACCTAGAATAAGATAAATCTCCATTATCAGCACTAAACTTGCCTCCGATCACCCTACCTGGTAGCAAGGTAAAAAAGAACAATGAGGTACTTATAGTTAGTGTTGAATAAAAGAAAGCAGAAAAAAATTGTTTTAGAAGAAAGAGACTGACCAATGTTAGTTGAGTAGCTACCAGATGCCAAGTACTCTATCATATATTTCTTGCAACTCCATAACATTTTGCTAGTTTATTTTTCAAACAAGGAAGGCCAGATGAGTAACTTGATGTGAGTCACAAAGCCAGTCAATGACAATGGCCAAATGACAACTCAAGTCACATGACATGAAGGCCATGCTCTCCCTCAACAATCCTCCCCTTCCCAGTGCCTGGATACTAAGTCTAAGAGAAAGTAATCTCATTTATCCTTTCAGAACAACTGAAGTATTCAGTTGCTGGCTTTGTAAAAGTATGCACTTAACCACAAGTTCACAATCAAGTTGAATCCAAACAACATCAAAATAATAAGCTAATTAATTATGCACCAGCACATTTTTACTACTAATACAGTTTATACCAGGACATTACCATGACAGAAAAGTGCCAAGTTTAGAAGAAATGAAAGAAAACAGAAAAGTATGTAAAACATTTCTTAACCCAAGCCTTTTTTTACACTAATCGGTACTTCACTCCGGAGAAGGCAATGGCACCCCACTCCAGTACTCTTGCCTGGAAAATCCCATGGATGGAAGAGCCTGGTAGGCTGCAGTCCATGGGGTCACTAAGAATCAGATACGACTGAGTGACTTCATTTTCACTTTTCACTTTCATGCATTGGAGAAGGAAATGGCAACCCACTCCAGTGTTCTTGCTTGGAGAATCCCAGGGAAGGGGCAGCCTGGTGGGCTGCCATCTATGGGGTTGTACAGAGTCGGACACGACTGAAGCGACTTAGCAGCAGCAGCAGTACTTCACTCTCTTTGATGATTCTTATGCTGTGGGAGTAAACACTGTAAAGAATTAAAAGCAAACAAAACGTCCCAACTACAGTCCACTGAGTGTTATAGCCTCTGTTAAAACTATAATTGTATAGTATTTAGAGTACAAGAACAGTTTGCAATTCAAAGTTCCCTTTGAAATTTTAATTTTGTTTCTCATTCTTGACAACTAATGATGACTGTAATAAGCTAAATATATCTCTATTTGACATATTATATACACAAACATATTTTTTTCAAAAGACTGAGATTAATAAATAAAGTATATTTCTACTTTGAATAAACAGGGATCATGGTGTAAAAACATGATCCCAATTAACTGTAATAATCAGCCACTCTTTATTGGTCATGATGGTCATTAGCTATTTACACACAGGTAAGTATCGGGAGTATAAAAAACCTACAGCCACAAAGACAGTATTTTGGTGCCTCTCCCAATACTCGTGGTTTGTTTTTTCTCACATTCTTCCTTATCCATTCATTCATTCAAGCAACATGGACTGAGTAAGCACATATATGATAGGCTAGTGATTAAGACACAGGACAGATCCTCCTCTGTGAGCTCATTGGAAGAGAGATGTATGAACAGCTAGTTGTAAATCAACTTACTAATAACCACAGTAGGGCTCTTAAAGGATCACAGAAGAGAGAATCCAATGAGTTGATGTTACCAAAGCAGAGTTCACAGAGGGGTTGGCCTTTGACTTCAGAACAGGAGGAGGAGGAGGCTTCTATCAGGCTGAGAAGTAGGCACAGAATACATGAATTCAAGGGAAAAAAGTATAACTTTTAGAACCATGACAGTTAGTCCAAGTTGACCCTCAGCCAGTAACATGCAAATGATTATTTGCTACTAGCAAATATAAATATCCTGTGACCAAAAACATAGCTTTTTAAAATACTTCTCCCATTTCCTATAGTACTGTGCTCTCTGAAAAGGAGGGGCATACAAGGAGGGGCATGAAGGAACCCTGGAGGGAGTTTAGGATCAGAAGAGGAAGAACGGGCCCCTGGATTTCCCCTACATAGACACCTTCACCTCCAAAAATCCTCCTCCATCCATCTCCTTCTACTTAAATCTCTAACTGTCCCAACTCAGCCAAGATGCTGATAAGGGAGGTTGAATCACAGTATCTCAGTTTCCATTTACTTGTCAACAAAAGTAATCTGGATTCCACCCTTCACTATTCCATAATAGTGGACTAGGACTAATGGGGTATTGTCCATTACATACCTTTCAGTACCTATACTTCTTAATCCCTCAAAGGAACCTGGCACCATTGACTATCCCTCTTCTGCAAGTTCTTTATCTCTGGTTCATCTACCTCTCCAGCTGGATCTCAGACCTCATACTTGGCTCCTCCTCCTCTCCCTGAATCTTATATCCCTCTATATTGTCTCTTATTTGGTCCTTTTCTTTCTCAACACACTTGTCCTGTCCTCTACTTGCTGATGACCCCAAATCTGTACTTTTAGTCCAGTCCATTCTATTAATAGAAACCCACGTCTGAATTTTCAAGCTGTGTACAGAAATTGCCCACAGATCTGCAAAACCTCTTAAACTGTCCAAAACTGAACTTTGGATCCCCTGTCACTTGTAGTTAAACTTACTAAGATGAACTCCTCTTCTACATGAAAATCTTCTACATATTTAGGGGAAAAAGCAGTCCATCCTCACTAAGTCTTTTATTACCAAGGAGGCTGTCTATGGGGTTGCACAGAGTCGGACATGACTGAAGCGACTTAGCAGCAGCAGCAGCAGCAGGGCTTCCCTGAAGACAGCAGAGAATCTACCTGAAATGCAGGAGAACAAGATTCGATCCTTGGTCAGGAAGATCCCCTGGAGAAGGGAATGGCAACCCACTCCAGTATTCCTGCCTGAAAAATTCCATGGGCAGAAGACCCTGGCAGGCTACATGGAGTTGCAGAGTTGGACACGACAGAGCAACTAACACTTTCACTTCCAGTTCAACTACAGTGTTAATTATCCAGAAGTCAAAGTTAGAGTAATTTGGAAAGAAGAGACAAATCTACGAATAGTGTTGAGAAAAATAAAGCTATCATGAAGTCCATTAGTTTATTTTAAAGAAATGATTAGCTACCTTTAACCCAGTATTCCTCATTAGTATATGTAAACATGATACACATTCACATTACAATGATATTAATTTAAAATAGTATTACTTTTTAAACATAAAATATGACTAAGCCCATTGAGATATGTTGTTCAAAACACAGAGAAAAATACAAAACATGTATCTCCAAATTTAAAATACCTATATTCATTTATTAATCATGAGCATAAAGTAGTTTCATATTTCAATTACTTAAATTTCTGATTGACATGCACAATCGTTGATTCCTAATGGAAAATGTGTGGGATGAAGCATATAAAGTTATTATCAAAATTAACCATTTCCAAACAGCTTTTAAACATTAATTTCTTAATCAGTTTTTTAAAAAAAGAACAACACATATCTATACACATTATATTCAAACAGTGCTTTACTAATATAAAATCCACACAAGATATATGTTTTTTAAAAGGACAAAATTAGAAATTCTATTTTTTCCCTTGTCTTAAAGGATAATACACATTCTTCAATGTAGTCCTCTAGTATAAGCAACTTGGTATTGTTTAGTTGCTAAGTCGGGTCTGACTCTTTTGTGACCCCATGGACTATAGCCCATGAGGCTCCTCTGTCCATGGCATTTCCCAGACAAGAATACTGGAGTGGGTTGCCATTTCATCCTTCAGGGGATCCTTCCAACCCAGAGATCAAACCTGTGTCTCCTGCATTAACAGGCAGGTTCTTTACCACTGAGCACCAGGGAAACCCATAAACAACTATTATCTCCTAATTATCCTGTTTTCTTTTACAATTAATTGGTATTGCTTTACAATGTTATGTTATATAAAAGTGAACCACCTATATGTACACATATCTCTCCTCTTCTTTTAATTTTAATTTAGGTCACCCAGAACACTGAGTAGAGTTCTCTGAGCTATACAATAGGTTCTCATTAGTTCTCTATTTTATACATAGTGTCAGTGGTATATAGATGTCAGTCCCAATCTCCCAGTTCATCCCAATCCCTCCTTTCCCTATCCTCCTACATTTTCATTGGCACACATTTCTCAAGTCTCTAACATGTTCTTAGGTAGAGTCTTAGTTCTTATTACCAAAGATAGCTTAACTCCCCTTTCCACCTAAACTCATCAACATTGCTGGCCTCCAGTCAACTATTACTTAGACTTCTCAATTACTTTCTTTTCCACAATCTATTTCCCACAACTTACTAAAGAGCTGACTAACTCAGAATTTTAGTAGCCAAAAGAAAAACTTGAAGATGGCATAAAGGTGAATGACAATACTATTTTCTCTCTGTAACACCCCAAAATAATGTGAATGTCACCTTCCATTAGACCACTCTGCCTTCAGAGATTTTTCTTACATTTATCATATACTTTTGCTTTGCAATAACATGGAAAACTGGTACAAAAAGATGAAACTTAGAGGAAAAGTTTGGACAACTTCAGTAATGAGAACGTAGAGTTTCAATCACCCCAATTCAAAACTAGCAAAGAGCCTGAAAACAAATCAAAATCAATAAAATTACAATTTGTTTTTCATTTAAATTAATTCAAGACATACTTTACCAGTTTAAGAATGACCAAGTGTCAGCAATAGGATTGGCATCCTTGTGACTTCATCAGTATCTAAATTACTTTGTAAATCTCCAAAACTTTAAAATAAAGCTTAAATCCTTAAAACCAGTTGGCATCTCCTAGTNATAATAGTATATATGCTTCAATGTCATTCTCCCAAATCATCCCACCCTCTCCTACTCCCTCAGAGGCCAAAAGTCCATTCTCTATGTCTGAATCACCATATCTTAAAAAGGCTATTCTAGGGTAAACAGAAGACTCACCATTTTTTAAGAGACAAAATCGATTAAGTTAAAATACAGATCTGATTTTGCTAGTCCATAGTAAATGATGATCTATTTTTTTCCCAAATAATATGGAATCTGAGCAAACCACTAATTCTAATGTCTCATGTGAACCTTTTAAACAACTGAACTTTAGTAAAAGTCAGCTTTTTGCCACCAACAGTTTCCTATTTTGAAAATATAAGTGGTTAAATAGGTGCTAAGTCACTTCATTCACATCCAACTCTTTGCAACCCTATGGACTGTAGCCTGCCAGGCTCCTCTATTGGGACTCTCTNTAGTAAAAGTCAGCTTTTTGCCACCAACAGTTTCCTATTTTGAAAATATAAGTGGTTAAATAGGTGCTAAGTCACTTCATTCACATCCAACTCTTTGCAACCCTATGGACTGTAGCCTGCCAGGCTCCTCTATTGGGACTCTCTAGGCAGGAATACTGGAGTGGGTTGCCATTTCCTTCTCCAGGAGATCTTCCCAACCCAGGGATCAAACCTGAGTCTCTTATGTCTCCTGCATTGGCAGGCAGGTTCTTTACTACTAGTGCAACCTGGGAAGACCTAAATGCAGGCATAACTAACCAATTATGAACATTTTTCAGGGCATATAATTTTATACACCTGAACACAAAATATTTTTGAATCCAGTTTTTAAAGTTAACTCTCCTAGCCTACCAGATGAGGTCAGGTAAATGTATGTTGTGGACAAATCACTAATGCAAACATCAAGATTTAAAAAAGTAAGATGTGTATTTGGACACTGTTTCTTACGCCAAGAAAATTTCTGGGTTTTTTTTTTTAATAGAAATGAAATTTTATGTAACATATCATTTTAGTCATAAATAATCTAGCATTATTTTTTTTCCTTGTAAACATGACTGATATTAAGGTTATTATGTGGTTACCCAAAGCATAAAATTTTATTCTTGAAGAACATCTGAGATGGCTATCCTTTGAAAGAAATAGAACAGCGTCATTTAAGAAATAAATGAGCATATACTATATACCTTGCCAAATGATGTTTGATACACTAGAGCATTTGAGAATTTCTAGACATCAAAGTAAATTTCCATATACTTTGCTGCTGCTGCTAAGTCACTTCAGTCGTGTCCGACTCTGTGCAACCCCATAGACAGCAGCCCACCAGGCTCCCCCGTCCCTGGGATTCTCCAGGCAAGAACACTGGAGTGGGTTGCCATTTCCTTCTCCAAAGCATGAAAGTGAAAAGTTAAAGGGAAGTCACTCAGTCGTGTCTGACTCTTAGCGACCCCATGGACTGCAGCCTACCAGGCTCCTCCATCCATGGGATGTTCCAGGCAAGAGTACTGGAGTGGGGTGCCATTGCCTTCTCCATACACTTTAGGATTCCTAAAAGGAATTTTAGTTTATACAGGATGTAAGTAAAAATAAGAACTAGTGAACAAACAACCATCCATTTCAGTATTTGCACAGCTCAGAAGCAATGATCTCTTCCAGGTAGTAGTAAAAAAAAAAACAACAAACCACCAAACTTGGATCCTTTTCAACAATCTTTCCTTCTTTTTGTAAGGAAAAGGAAAAATAAAAAGGGGTTTTTTTTCTTTTCATTACTGATTTTAATTCTTTTTCTTTTTTTTTTTTTTCATTTTGAAATACACAATACCTACTACCTGGAAGAAAACAGATATATTTGCTGTCTTTTGATAAACACATAACAAATGTATGTATATTGCTTAATAAATACATGCCTGTTCTTCTTTTGATCCTCTCAGCAATTCTGAAATACATAAGACTGAAATATTACCCTGTTCTAGAGATGAAGACCCTGGTTAGAAATGGTCAGAGAGATCTGCACCGACTCCAGCCAGAATTCCAACTCCAGCCTCCAGTTGCCTGCCAAGCTCATGCTCTCTCCTGTACTCTCGTGGGTATCCACTGACTCAAACCAATAAGAACACAAGCTCAGTTATGATGTGAAATGGGGGTATATGTTCACAGTGTTGAATCAAAGTGTTTTAAAATAAGAGATGTAGTCCAATTTATGTTACGTTTGAATTTGGGAGAATTCTCAAAGAAATTTCAGGAATTCACTTGAAATATAGACATCAATTTATATAATTTAACAGAGTAGAGCCACTTTGGAAAGATTTTTTCAATGGATAATATTTATTTGGAAAAAGTACATGAAGTTTTTCATATATGATTGTCAGGTTATTTTGCCCACCTACGTGGTGGCTCAGAGGTTAAAGCGTCTGCCTGGAATGCGGGAGACCTGGGTTCGATCCCTGGGTCGGTAAGATCCCCTGGAGAAGGAAATGGCAACCCACTCCAGTACTCTTGCCTGGAGAATCCCATGGAAGGAGGAGCCTGGTAGGCTACAGTCCATGGGGTAGCAAAGAGTCAGACACGACTGAGTGACTTTACTTTACGTTCCTATATGGGCTTCCCAGGTGGTGCTAGTGGTAAAGAAGCCACCTGCCAGTGCAAGAGACATAAGAGACATAAGTTTGATCCCTGGGTTGGGAGGAATCCCTGGAGGAGGAAATGGCAACAACACTTCAGTATTCTTACCTGGAGAATCCCATGGACGGAGGAGCCTGGGCTACAGTCCATATGTTTGCAAAGAGTCAGACATGACTAAAGTGACTTAGCACACACCTTCCTATATTCACATAGTTAAAATGAATCTATGTCGCTATTTTCTTTTATAATCCTATTTTCATAAAAGGACATATGTAGGAATTAACTTCATTCTGTGCCTAAAGTGTCAGGAATTTTCCATGACTGGAGGTTCAGTTAACAAGGTTTCATAGCAGTGATGTTTGCTCTCGGTGGATCTCTACTCTCATGAAACCTAAAAGAGCAAGAAAAGCTCTGAGCCTGATTCTGGTCTGGTCCCTAAGGTGCTCAGTTTCCTGCACCCACATGGAGCAAAAACAGCTAGACTAGCACCTGTGAAGATTTCTTTCCATTGACAAAACCTCTGCTCCAGGCAATGGTAGTCATTCATTCATTCAACCAAAACATTGTTTTTGCATCTACAATGTGCAAAATAGAGAGGGCTCAATGTCAGAGGGAGGCTGATTATGCCTCTCTCATATTCTCTGACCTCAAACAAATCACAGTCTTGAAGGTACGCAGATTTGTAAGTAAGGGGAGACAATTTAAGACAGAATAAATGAGCAGTTCAAAGCATTTACTAATAATGTGTAGAAGAAAAACTGTTTGGAGAGCAGATAAAGATAAATAAATCAACATCTGAATGTACCCAGGTTGCAAATAAAATGCAATATGAAAAATAAGTGTTTTATTAATTATATTTATATAAGTGAAGTGTGAAAGTGTTAATTGCATCTGACTCTGCAACCTCATAGACTATCGTCCACCAGGTTCCTCTGTCCATGGAATCCTCCAGGCAAGAATAGTGGAGTGGGTAGCCATTCCCTTCTCCAGGGGATCTTCCCAACCCAGGGATTGAACCCAGGTCTCCTGCATTGCAGGCAGATTCTTTACCATCTGAGCCACCAGGGAATTTATACAATGTTTATATAAATACTGAGTAGAAAGAATTTTAATGCAAAAATAGGTTGATGAGATCACTGTATTAGTTATTTATAACTGTATAACAAGATTACCCCAAAACTTAGCATCTTAAAATAATATGCATTTATTATCTCACATAATTTTTGAGAGTCAGAAATCTGGGAGCAATTTATCTAAGTGTTACTGGATTATCAGGGCTCTCATGAGGATGTATTAATACCTTAGCTTTCTGCTGGGGCTGCTTCATCTGAAGGTTGAACTGAGGCTGAAGGTTTCATTCCAAGAAGCCTCCCTCACATGGAGAGAGAAAGAAAGCTTCAGAGCCCTGCACATAGGCCTCTACACAAGGCTGTTTAAGGGTCCTCACATCATGGCAGATGGCTTCTCTCCGAGTGAATGATCCAAGAGAGAGCAAGGAGGAAGCCACAACAGCCTTCATGACCTAGTATCTGCAGTGGCATACCGTTTCTTCTCTTGCTCCTGCTTATTAGAAGCGAGTCAATAAGTGCAGACCATACCCAAGGAGAGGGATTCATCGCAAGGGGTTCATCATTAAAAGACTCCATGTGTTAAAGGGAAGAGTACTATAAACATATTTTCAAACCGCTACAAACACATTCAGGAATGGATCACAAAGTATACAAGTGTTTCTTTATGTATTCCAAGTATCTTTTAAAATTATCATACAAATATTTGGATATGATATTACATATAAACAAAATACACATGTACAGAAATGTGGACATCAAAGAACCTTTATCACAATATCACTGCCACTATATGGATACCCCGTGGGCTTCACAAGTAACAATATTTATTGACTAAAGGATGAAAAAGATTGCAAAAGAAATTATTAGGAGACCTAAAAAATGTGAAGGTGCGTCATATGAGGGTTCTGATATAATCCTGGAACTATGAAACTGGATCATCAAACTAAGCATTTAGTGGGTTGGCAAAGATGCTCTGTTTCCTGGAAGGTCATCCTACCCATCTCTTGGCAATAAGCACACAAAAACTTTATTAACTTTGATTATCCATTGTCATCTGGTTATGAATGAAATCACACTTCATTAGAACTAGAAGAGATCTCCTCAATTCTTCATTTTATAAATGAAGAAAATGAGGCTTAAAGGGAGGAAATAGGTCAGATTCAGGATAATGGAGTGAGTCTGAGAGAAATAAAATGAGAAACCTTGATGGGGATGGGAGTGCAATGGCAGAATCACCTCAAGTGCCAACAAGAACAAAGCTGGGAACCCTCCATTTATCTACAGGCACTATTATCACCCCGGGGTGCTGTTCTGTATTGTCAATACTCTCACACCACAGCTACAGAGCTGAGTACATGCCACAGAGATCTTCTAGCCATAAAGCCCCAAATATCTACTGTTTGGTTCATTACAGAAAAAGGTTATTGTATTTTTGCTACATTAAAATGGCTTTCTCAGAGAAAGCCAAATATTATATGATATCACTTAAATGCGGAATCTAAAAAATAGTACAAATGAACTTATTTACAAAACAGAAACAGATTCACAGACACAGAAAACAAACTTATGGTTACCAAAGGGTAAGTGGGGGAGGGATAAATTGGGAGTAGGGGAGTAACTGGGCTTCCCTTATAGCTCAGTTGGGAAAGAATCTGGCTGCAATGCAGGAGACTGAAGTTCGATTCCTGGGTCGGGAAGATCCCCTGGAGAAGAAAATAGCAACTCAGTCCAGTCTTCTTGCCTGGAAAATCTCATGGACAGAGGAGCCTGGCCGGCTACAGTCCATGGAATTGAAAGAGTCAGACACGACTTATTGACTAAACCACCCCCAGGGGAGCAACAGGTGCACATTACCGTATATAAACAGCAAGGACCTAACGTATAGCACAAGGAACTATATTCACTATCTTGTTATAAACTATAATGGAATAGACTCAAAAGAAAAATATAGAGATATATACATACTTGTATAATGGAATCACGTTTATTGTACACCTGAATGAACTACACTTCAATTAAAAAAAAATAAATTTCTTATTCTAGCTCACACTTTTGGTGACTTTTCATCATCAGACCTCTAAACCAGAAAGTGGTTTTATTTTTCTTTTAAGTATTTACACTACCCTTCCTACCTCAAAAAAAAAAAAAAAAAAGTCCCAGTCTGTGCCTTTTCCTTGGAAAGAGAAACACAAATGCCATCATCGCTATTAATAACTGCTCATACACATCCGGTTCTGAGCACCATGGTCACTGAGCTCTCAGCAGCCCGCATGTTAAGAGGGCAGGTCAGAGGCAGGTCAAGAGGCAGTGAGTCTTAATGGTTAGAATCCTTCTTTCCTTTCTTTCCAGCATCAGCCACAACCAATTTTCATCCTCGTCACACTCTATTTGTTTGATGCATAGGGACCAAGTGAGCTATTCCAGGACTCAAGATGCTGATCAGCTCAGATAAACAAACGTTTACAGAGTGCATGTAAAGGGCTTGGCATTAAGTTTGGCCCTGGAAATCTATAAATAAGTAACTGTCCAGGACAGGGAAGCCTGGAGTGCTGTAGTCCATGGGGTCGCAAAAAATTGGACACAACTGAGCGACTGAACTGAACTGTCCTGGCTCTGGGGCAGTTTTCCTGTCTAGGTTTTATTCTTCACCTCAAATACCCAACTGGTAATACAGCCTGGTACCCAATTTGAATTTTGACAGCCAATCTCTTCCAAACTCTCAGGTCACATTCCAATCTAGGCTCTTCTCATGGGGCCAACAAGCCTTACCCAGGCAAAGGAAAACATTGCCTTATTCCCCTCAGCATTGTCTGACACCCAAGCTCATCTTAATCCTGTGAATGCGTGCCCATTACAATTCAATTAAGAGAGAGTATCTCAGCCCCCTGGTCAAATCCATTTTAATTAAATAACAATGAGCCTCTTTAAAGCACTTACTACTTGTGTGCCAGGCATGGTCGAGATAATACTGGTAACATCAACAAATATTAAGACAGCATTTCCGGTATGTCAGGCAGGATTCTCACACATACACATGCGTGCTTGCTAAGTCGCTTCAGATGTGTCCTACTCTTTTGCGACCCCATGGACTATAACCCAGCAGGCTCCTTTATCCATGGGATTCTCCAGCCAAAAATATACATATAACCTCATTCAGTCTTCACAGCTACCCTGTGATATCAGTTATTACCATCATTCCCATCTACTGATGAGAAAAATGATCTCATCATGCAGCCGGTGAATATCATTGTAGCGCAAATCTGAACCCAGAGAGTCAGGCTCCAAAAACCATGTTCTTGCTCACTAGCTGGCTTTCATATGTTATTTCTAATTATAGAGGAATGTATTATTATCCCTTCTTAACAAATGAGGATGAACTGACGCTGAGAGAGGTTTAAAAACTTGCTCAAGTGCAAGGCAAGGCTGAAGCAGATATGTCTGACTCAACGTATCCTGCCCTTTCCCAAAAGATGGCCCATGGGGCTTGGCACTAGTGGCTATATATACACTTTGCAGTTGACAAAGTTCTTTGGCATATAGTAGCTTATTTCTTCATCACAGAGACCCAGCAATATAGATCTTATTTATCTCTGTTTGTAAAAACAAAATTGAGGCTTAGAAATTGAAATAACTTTTCCAAGGTGCTATAATTAGTTAGCTGTGACTCAAAGCCAGGTATTCTAAGTCAAGGTTTCCCTCACTCTGACCAACTGCCTTCCATTTTCAAGTTAGTTTCTATTTGCCGTGCATACATTACAGCCAGTTTAGCCCCAGTTCTAGGCTATACTGTCTGGGGCTGAAAATGCAAAGCATTGCTTCTGTCAGATCAAGGGAGAGAAGAGAAACTGGCTTATTAGGGATCCAACTGAGAGTCGTAACAACTTAAGTTATCAGGAAAGAAGAATATATATATATATATATATATATATGGCATCCCTTGTGGCTCAGCTGGTAAAGAATCCACCTGCAATGCAGAAGACCTGGGTTGGGAAGATCCCCTGGAGAAGGGAAAGGCTACCCACTCCAGTATTCTGGCCTGAAGAATTTCATGAATTGTATAGTCATTGGGGTAGCAAAGAGTCAGACAAAACTGAGCGATTTTCACTTTCCCTTTCATATATATATTTATATAGGCTTCCCAGGTGGTACTAGTGGTAAGGAACCTGCCTGCCAATGCAGGAGACATAAGCTACATAAGGAGGAGGAAATGGCAACCCACTCCAGTATTCTTGCCAGAAGAATCTCATGGACACAGAAGCCTATATATTTCTGTGTGTGCATACATATATTTACCAGCAGATATTTCCATCAAAATGATTAGCTTGTAGCTAATGCTACATCACAGGTTAAATCTGTAAGATGATGAAAGTGAAAGTGAAGTCGCTCAGTCATGTCTGACTCTTTGCGACCCCATGGACTGTGGCCTACCAGGCTCCTCAGTCCACGGAATTTTCCAGGCAAGAGTACTGGAGTGGGTTGCCATTTCCTTCTCCAGGGATCTTCCCAACCCAGGGATTGAACCCAGGTCTCCCGCATTGCAGGCAGACGCTTTACTGTCTGAGGCACCAGGGAAGTAAGATGATGAAACAGGACTAAAACTGTGGTTTCAAACCAGTGCCTCCATGAGTACAACCTGGGGGTTTCTTAAGGCTCACGGCAGGCACCCATTGGGTGGTCTGCCCAGTCCCTTCCCTGGGCATGAGCTGCAGAGTCATGATTCATGCAGGACCAAGTGGAGTTCCTTCCATATGGTGGATGGGTTCAAGTAACATGTAAACCATGGTCGGCAGGCAGCCAACGCTAAACAAGGGGAGTACAAATGCCAGGTTATAAAGAAAAAGAGGGCTGAAGAAATAAGAAAATATGCAGAGAAAAACATAAAGAAAACTGCTTGAATTTCCTTTCTTAAGGCTTTCCTTTTGTTCTACGTCGTTCTTAAGACTTTTTTTTTTGTTTGCTTAAACTAGTTCATGGCAAGTTCCACTACTTGCAATCAAATAAGCTAGAAATATTCAAAGTGTGAAGATGGAGGAAGGTGGGATGGATAGGCAAATAGACAAGGTTTGAGCCTCACATTCTTATTAGGCTCTGTTATGGGTTGAACTGTCTCCCCTCCAAAAAGACAGGCTGAAGTCCTAATCCTTGGTATCTGTGAATATGACCTTATTTGGAAGAAGGATCACTACAGTTGCTATCGGGCTTGCCAGGTGGTACTAGTGGTAACGAACCCAGCTGCCAATGCAGGAAACATAAGAAATGTGGGTTCAGTCGCTGGGTAGGGAAGATTCGTTGGAGGAGGGCATGGCAGCCCACTTCAGGATTCTTGCCTGGGGAATCCCCATGAACAGAAGAGTCCAGCAGGCTACAGTCCATGGGGTCACAAAAGAGTCGGACATGACTGAAGACACTTAGCATAGCATAATCCGATATAACTAACGTCCTTATAAGAAGAGGAGAAGAGACAGAGGTGAGGTGGGGAGAATGCCCTGTGACAATATGGTAGAGATCAAAGTGAGGTAGCTCAAATGCCAAGGATTGCCACAAATGTCCAAAAACTAAGAAGCAGCAAGGAAATATTCCTCCAAAACTTTCAAAGAAAACCCTGCCAACACCCTGACTTGGGACTGCTAGCTTCTGGAACTGTGAGATAGAAAATTTCTGTTATTTTAAGCCACCTAGTTTATTGTACTTTGTTATAGCAGCCTGGTGGAACTAATACAGGCTTCCAATAAGATGTTCCTGATTTTAAAAAAAACAAACTGAAAACTACTAAATTCCATATTTTTCAATGTATCTAAAAATTTCACTTAAATATCCCACTCATGATAAAGCTGGATAAATAAAACCCTGACTAATTTATAATTTCCCAGCTAATTAGACTCATATGGATGTCATATACTTGTATAACTACTTTTAGTATCTCTCCTAAAGAGTGTCTTCTCACTGTTAATGAAATAAATATTTAAGTTTTCCATTTTGGTTAAAAGTTACTTTTCCTTTTTAGAATGTCCAAATGTAGGAATAAGGTACATACATATTTTAGTTCATGGTTTTCTTGCAAAACCTAGCATCTCAGCAAAAACTGCTGTTAGCATTTCAAATCTACCATAATTTAAAGGAATGCAGGAAGTATAGTTATGAGAATGGAGCCCTAAAATATAATTATTCCAAAGAACTCTTAAATATTATCATTGGAAATTTTTGTAATAAAAGTAAATTAACTCTACCATTTATAATAAGATGTTCTTTTGAGTCTTAGGAGACCTGATTCCCTCTACAGCTAACAATATAACCAAACATATGTAGTGTTGGTGTTTATAATACCTGGCACTGGTATAATGGTTGCATTTACAGTGTTTTATTATGGACTTGAAGGCAGCCAGATAACTTTTTAACCACATCTTTTTAGCAGTATTTACAATAAAAGTGCATTAGAGGTATATTGTACTTTTCCATTATCAAAGGCCTTTTAAGTATGTGACCCCCCCGACCTACAAAATTACAATTTTAAATAACAGAAAGTAAATATTATCATCTCTGTTTTCTAGTTGAAGAGACTGATGCTTAGTGATCCACCCCAGGTCATACAATTAGTAAAAGTTAAAACCAAGTCTTTCAATCCCTGGGTGGGGAAGATCCCTTAGAGAAGGAAATGGTAACCCACTCCAGTACTCTTGCCTAGGAAATCACATGGACAGAGGAGTCTGGTGGGCTACAGTCTATGTGGTCAAAAGAGTTGGACATGACTTAGCAACTAAACAACAACTTCTGACTCTGAATCTAAAATATAGGTTTTATGATGCCAGGATTCTATCTAAATCAGACAGAAGGTTTAGGTAACTACAGAGCTCACAGCTTCTAAGGAAAAGATAGTGATTCGTATCTCAATTCACTTTTTAAAAAAGAGCTAGTACATGCTTTTCTTATCTTGACATGATATCCCTGTAGAAATTCTCAAAATCTAAAGAAATTGAAAGATGTAGCCTTAGCTTGGCCCTTTGATGTCTGTTTCAGAGGTGCCTACCTAGAAGAGGCCAACCTTGGACCTATGGAGAGAGAGGGGGCTGCGCTTATCCCAGTGGGGCCCCTCAAGAGAGGATATTGGAGTGGCCAGAATTACGACTAATATGATGTAAAGCCCCGCAAACACCTTCCTCTTCTTTCTGTACACATGAGGCAAGTTGAACAATTGATAAAAACTACAAAATTACATAAGCTACTTCTTTCTAGATGCAGAAAAACACAGGCAGTAAATTCCAGAAAAAGAAAGGTGGGATTTCTGATTTAAATGTTTTTTTCCAGGACTGCTATCTCCTTAGGATCAAAATAAGAAGCTATTTTACTCTTGCCCATGGTCTGGTCACATGAAAGATGTATTCCACAGTGCCACTACAGTCAAGAGGCTACATTCTAGAAATACTGGGGGTGCAGTATACTCTTGTGTTTACTGTGAATACACTGACTTTTCCTAAGAAACATTTTGAAAGATGAACATGACAAGCAAGGGACGTTTCATGTTTGGAAGTACAGGAATTTCTGCTACCAGGTCTTCTTTTAATCTTTTAGTTTCCTTCAACAACAACAAAACATAAAATCCAACTGAAAAATAGGCAGAAAACCTAAATAGACATTTCTCCAAAGACATACAGATAACCACTAGACGCATGAAAAGATGCTCAACATTGCTAATTATTAGAGAAATGCAAATCAAAACTACATTGTGGTATCTCCTCACACTGATCATCATTAAAAAGTCTACAAATAACAAATGCTGGAGAGGGTGTGGAGAAAAGGGAACCCTCCTTTGCTGATGGTGGGAATGTAAGTTGGTAGAGCCACTATGGAAAACAGTATAGAAGTTCTCCCGAAAATTAAAAATAGAATTACCATGTGACTGGGCAATCTCACTCCTGGGCATATATTCAGACAAAACTATAATTCAAAAAGGTACATGCATACCTATGTTCACAGCAGCACTATTCACAAGAACAAAGACAAGAAAATAACCTAAATGTCCATCAACAGATGAATGGACAAAGAAGCTGTGGTGCACATATATACTGGAACATTACTTGGTCATGAAAAAGCATGAAATAATACCATTGACAGCAACGTGGATGGACCTAGAGAAGATCATACTAAGGGAACTAGGTCAGAAAGACAAATACCACACGATATCATTCATATACAAAGTCCAAAATATGACATAAACGAACCTATTTACAAAGCAGAAACAGACTCGCAGACATAGAAAAAGACTTCTGGTTGCCAAGGTGGGTGGGGAGGGATGGACTGGGAATTTGGGGGGGTTTGCAGATGCGAACTATTATATATCGAATGGATAAACAATAAAGTCCTACTGTATGGCACAAAATCTATATTTAATATCCTGGGATAAACCATAATGGAAAAGAATATAAAAAAGGAATGTATATGTATGTATAACTGAATCATTTTGCTGCACAGTGGAAATGAACATAACATTGTAAATCAAGTATACTTCAATAAAAAATAAATTTAAAAAATCCTTTAGCTTCCTGAGTTACCTTATTACTTTCAGCTAAGTTCTAGGCCCTTTTCCTATCTTGAGCCTGTTTCTCCATTTTCTGAAGGAAAGGGGAAACCTGAGAGCCAAAGAAAGTGAGCCTGGAGAAGCCCACCTGAGGCCCCCCACACAGGGACCTTTGGAAAGATTGCTCACCCTTCGTGGTTGAGTAGGCAGGGGCCAAATGGCCCGGAAACTGCTTCTCCAATGCCACACACCGTTTGCCCTGGAGAAACATCACTCCCTAGTTTTCTACCTCCGAGGCTGCCAAGTATCTTTCAAGAATAAAACTGCTTCACTCTTCTCGGGACAAAACACCTCTGAATAGTATGGAATGAGATGGCCCAATAAACACCATTTTCTTAGGAGGGGCAAACAAATTGAATCATTATAGTCTTTACCTATTTGTTTTTTATTTGTTTCAAGTCAGTTAATTTCTCTCAGTAGTAAATGAGAATTGGCAGAATATAAAATCTCCAAAGAAATATTACCTGCAGCATTTATTTGTTGAAACTGTTAGTGATTCACCAACACTTTGACTTGTCTCAATGTAAGGAGCAAAACTACATAAAAGGAGTAGAAAGTAGTAAGTTATTCCTGCATTTGTTTTTCACTTACTTGATATGCACTACAGAACTATTTTTCATACAATAAGAAAACCAAGCATCACAGGCCCATAACAAGTTTAAAAGGACAAACAAATTAAACGTGTTAAGGGTACTTTTCCATTTAGGGTGAAAGCTACACCGAACAGAATGATCTCAAAGTGCTTTATGTGAATTACCTCACAAGATGATTTAGGAGATCCATAAAACACACTCTGTAATTGCATACAGTATGACTGCAAAAGCACCTTGATAGCACTTGACCCTTTGTTATTAAAATCCTAATCCATAAGCTGTTACTGCTTATTACATAACAACCAGTAGGTCTTGTAAAACACACATTTACAGGAACCACAACAGCATTACTAAAGATCATACTTCAGGTTTGTAATAATTCTACGGTGAACAAAGCTGAGGTATGAAACCACAGGACTAAAAAGCGTCATAACTGATCTGACTTTTCAAAGGCAAAGTCACGGAATGCCACCTCAAGTATTGCTATGGAAAGTTGCCAAGAAAACAACTTTTTACTTACTGAAATAAGTTTTTTTTTAATTAAAATTTAAAATAAAATTTCAAGTTCAAAATCACTCACAGGTTATTTATAAAATAATCCCTAACTGGGAATATTTGCTTATGAGCCAAAAGAAGCTTGCTTTCTTCCCAGTATGAACCTGAGGAAAGTTTACGAACCCTTTCTCTTGTGCTCACAAGATAAACAAACAAAACCAAATCAAAGGTTCTCCTGAATTTAAAGCCCACTCAAGAGTTTATCAAACTGTGAAACTACCAAACATTTTATTTTTTTTACCACACAAAATGTGTGCACACATGTGCACACACACACACGCACACACACACACACGCGTGTGTGTTCATCAAAACAAATACGTCCAAAACAATCCAAACTTAGACATTAATTTCAAGTTTCATGAGACAAATACATGTTTTCCCTGAAGCGAAGGAAAATAGAAGTCTAAAAATTACATTAAGCATATTGGTAAAATTAAATAATATTAAAGGTTAGTTTTTTACTCTAGAACTCTACTTTTGATAACTGATACCTTTAAGGAAGATATAAATTAGGTTTGGTTGATGAAATAGCACACTACTTAATTCATAACTCTAAAAATCATTAAAAATTGGGACAGAGCTTTTGAGGAATTTCCAGACACTCAAGTTACAACAAAAATAGCAATTACGATTTTAAGAGCAATAACTCTTGCCTTAGGACTGACATTCTGTTTACTTACAGACTGTCCATTTATCCCCCGGGGGTCTTCCATTGAAGATTTCTTCTTCCGAATTATATATGGGCTATTAGCTCCACACTTCTTCAAAGACTTCCAACACCCCAGCACCTGTGATGAACAGAGCATCAAGCAGCCGTATTAATTGTGTGGCATGAAATTAAGGACCGATTTTTACATCTGCAGCTTTCCATTCACTAGCGTGTATACACAAGTCAGGAATGCTTACCTTCACTGAATGAATCTTTAAAATAAATATTATGGGCTCACTGTTTATCACAATCTACATGAGCCAAATGTGGCCAAATTATAGCTCAGTGTGTCTGCTGTCAGCAGCTGCAGCCCAAGTCAAAAAAAAAAGAATGAAGAGGGAAGTGAGGGAGCTTTCCACACACATTATTTCTGAGCCCAACTATCTGAGAGCCTTTTTTTCTTTTCTTTTTTCTTTTTGAAATTGGTTTCTCCACACTATCTATCAACGTCAGCTGTACTACAATGCCAAGAGGAAATACTAACAAAGAAATATGATTGTAGTCTGAGGGAGAATAAAAGAGAAAAATCTAGAGTTGAGTGTTTTACCCTCAGGGCAAGGATATTATTATACTATTTCTTAGCAAGTTTACTTAGGTCACAGTTTCACGGTTGATCAATTCTGAAACTTCAAGAGACTCAACACCTTCGAGAAGAGTGGGATTTGGGGATGCTGCAAGATACAGAGGATGAATGTAGTATTTTGAAATATATTCTATGGTTAGTTATCTTCAAGTAGTATTAATATAGCCACCAGGCTGCCTAATTTCATTTCCTAACTCTCAGAATTAATTTTCATACTCAAGTTCAAATGAGGAACCAAAAGAAGTTCTCAGTTTTTCTTGATTGGTTTTAGCAACTAAGAAATTAATCTATACTCCTCACATCAACTTCAACACAGATATTTAAATAGACATGAAAATTTAGGCAAAAAAAAAAAAGACAATCTTAGTATCACCTAAGGTAATATTACAGAACAGAGAACATACAGTCAGGTAAACTTCAGAATCACTTCTTATAAAGGTACTTGAACTTCTGCATGTAGGCATGGTAAGAAAACCACTGCAATAGAAGAGATATGAATTCAGGTTCTGACTCTACCACTAACAAGAGAAATGACCTCGGGCAAATGATTTTGGTTCCCTGAGCCTCAGTTTTATTATTTGCAAAATGGGAGACTTTAACTGGATGAGAGCTTAGATTTTAGATTTATAATTTAATGAAAGTATGCATTTACACAGATGATTTTCAAGTAAAATATTCCAAGCTTGGCTCATTTGGGATGTAATTTTGAAATACTGGAGTAATTCTCATTTATGATATGACTTTTTGCTCACAGTTATCAAGATTGGAAAACATATGCCTTATTCACTGTAAACACAAAAGTGATGCTTTTTGGACAACATAAGACATAGAAAACTATCTCCTAAAATCTGGACAGTCCTTAGTAGAGCAGAATATTCCTGTAGTGTTAACAAAAAACAATGTCAGTAAATAAAAATCATATGGATATATTTAAGTCCTGAATTGCACAAAATTTCAAAACCAAATCTTAAAATCCACCGCCATTGCTTTCAGAGGATTTCTTGCCTAATTAGGAAAGAGATATTATAGAAACCAGAGTTTTGTGTTTGTTTGTTTTTCCATGGCTTTCTTTGCTCTCTAGAGGCAAGTTAACATTTGCAGGTGATAATGTAGTATTTTAAAATAATAATAATAATTCTTCCTTACATTGGTAAAATGCTTTACAGTTTACAAAGTGTTTCACATAAATCTCCCACAGTGCATTTATATGTGGTGAGACAAAGTCCAGTCTCATTCCTCACAGAAGGGGGCAGGCCCAGGATAAAGCCCCCTCTGATTTCCCCTAAATTCCCATCCTTTCCATACCTGTCCTGAGAACATGTTTCAATCAAAGCTTGTATATTTGATATTCCAGGATTATTTCCCATGTGTTTCTTTTCCATATTTCCATATTGAACTTACTGAATAGTTTAAGGTATTAGGAATGGTCAGGTTACATGAGCATGAAAGGTATTTCATCTGTCATTTTATTCTTCTGAAGACGAAACTATTCTGTACAAAATACTATGTTTGTTATTGTTTCCTGGGCTAAAAAAGAGAAGACTGAGATTATTGAGAAGCCAAAAGAGTCAGCATTCATCTAGTTCAGGTAGATGTCTCCACTAAGAAAGACTATGACTCACAAATCACAAAATCACAGAAACCCATGGACTTTATTTACAAATCCTCCTGCTTGCTAAATCAGCATAGTTGTTTCCAGATTTCTACATGTCAACCCAAACCATGAAATATATGCCATGACTGGGTCTACGGATATTTAGGAGCCTGGCTCTGGTAAGCCCTTAATTCCCGTGTTGGACTTGGTCTTTCATGGTTTATAAATAAGCCTTCCCCGATTACAGCACTTATCTAATGAGACTGTCATTATTTCTATACCTGTCTCCTCTAGACTCCATGTAGCTCCATGAGGCCTAGGACCATGCTTCCCTCTCTTCTTCTGATCACATATGGCACTCATTAAATATTTTGAATGAATGAATGAATAGTATTGATACATAACAACTTCTGACTACATGTAAACTATGAGCTAGAAGTAGATGGGTAGTTAAATGGTGGTGCTATCATTCAATCAACTTAAAAATGACTCATCACATTTTAGGTCTTCAATATTTGTTCAAATACCCTAAGACACACTCAAGCAAAAACAGGTTAGTTGATTCCTATCTATCTACCTGCTTACCTACATATTACACACATAGAGAATAGCTACTCATAAAACTATATAGATCTAAAGAGTACTTAGAGTTGAACTTCAAAGAGATTTTGTCTAAACTAAGGTGGTTCCTAGAAAAAAAGGAATAGAAGAATGTCCAAGGAGGTTGATCTAAGTGTAGGATGGAGAGGAAAGATGCATGCTGATGGAAGGATTGGTGACATGCAATTTCTGGAGATTTGTAAAGCAATATGGACAGGTGTCATGGTATCAAAAGTGTCCCTACATGGCCAGGTGCCATAAGCCAATCCATATACATGGCATTCACAGCCCCAAGCCATGTGTCCCCCTTGGCATCTGGTGCTGAGCAGAAGCAGGCAGATGGCAAGGGGGACAGTGGGAGGATCTGGGCAAGAAGAAACAGGAAGTACTGACTCTGAACTGACCTTTCCAGCACCTGAGGGAGCTATGCCTTCTTCAGTCCCAACCCTCTGGACTGTTGATGAAACACCATGAAACGTAAACTTACACAGACTCTTCTGACACAAGATTAATGGAAGCCTTAAGAATTTCCTTTATATTTGGCACTCTTGGGGGAGTGGGGTAGGAAGGAGCCAAAATCATTGTAGACACACCAGCAAAGAAACCATGGCAAATAAATGTTAGATGTATATGCTGATAAAAGATGCTACGGAAAACACCAAATCAAGACTACAATTTGACAAATCTTGCAATCACATAAAACCCCTTTTGGGGGCCCAAAGGCATTATGAAATTGCACCCCTTACATTACAATGATACCTCAGTTCAGTTCAGTTCAGTCGCTCAGTTGTGTCTGACTCTTTGCGACCCCANTGATCTCTTTCAGAATGGACTGGTCGGATCTCCTTGCAGTCCAAGGGACTCTCAATAGTCTTCTCCAACACCACAGTTCAAAAGCATCAATTCTTTGGCGCTCAGCCTTCTACACAGTCCAACTCTCACATCCATACATGACCACAGGAAAAACCATAGCCTTGACTAGACAGACCTTAGTCGGCAAAGTAATGTCTCTGCTTTTGAATATACTATCTAGGTTGGTCATAACTTTTCTTCCAAGGAGTAAGCTATAGACCCATATTTGGAAATGTATTTCATACTCCACTGCAACTAACAAGCTTATTGTTAAAATACAGAATAGTTCTATATACAAAACTTTTTTGAGGCTTCACTGGTGGCTCAGTTGGTAAAGAGTCCACCTGCAGTGCAGGTAGACCCAGGTTCAATCACTAGGTCGGAAAGATCCCCTGGAGAAGGAAATGGGAACCCACTCCAGTATTCTTGCCTGGAGAATTCCACGGACACAGGAGCCCGGTGGGCTACAGACAATGGGATCACAAATATAGGAGAAAAATACATCTATTCCATGCATTCCTGCTATAATTTAAACTCTTCCCAATTCTATAAACACCCTTGCTACTTAAAAAAAAAGGAGGGGGGCGGTTCTGTAAGTTCATAATCACCACCCCACATTGACACTTCCTATTCTTTTCCCACCCATTTTCCAACTGCCAGGCAGTTGATAAAATAAGCAACAGCACCTCATTTTACCTGTAAAAATTATCTTACTTTTACTTTAGTTCTAGCTCATCACAAGTATAAGTAGTGTGCAGTGCAGTAGCATATGTGCTCAGTTGTGTCTGACTCTATGCAACCCCATGGATTGTAGCCACCAGGTTCCTCCGCCCATGGGATTTCCCAGGCAAGAATATTGAGGTGGATTGCCATCTCCTTCTCCAGGGGATCTTCCTGACCCAGGGCTCAAACCTGCATCTCTTGAGTCTCCTGCATTGGCAGGCAGATTCTTTACCGTCATCAAAAACATTCTGACTATTGTCAGATCAAAAGATTGGAAAATGAGAAGCTGAAATAAGTGTGCGAGTTACAGAGCCATGAAATAGAGAAAGGGTCTAGTTAGGCAGGTGGATGGAAGAGACTTTCCAGATTGAAGAAAAACAAGGTGAGGGTGGAGGTGGGGATTAACACGATTGGGAAGAAAATAATCCTTTCAAAATTTTTATGCAATACATATATTTAAATTTTTCCTGCTGGTTCTAAAAAAAAAAACGGTTTTAGTTTAGATGACATATAAATCATCTCTAATGAACCAGAGACCCATCAGACGCTGTTAGTAACTTGCAGCTCCTTGGATGAAAGAGTATTTTCATTACAACACACCATCACTTTCATCTTTGCCTTCTCACCAAGTGTTGAGTTTTCTAACATTCCTGAGAAGCAGAAGGAAACTAGCGGCTGAACACTGCTTTGTAGAAAAGAAAAGGGCTATTCTGAAATATGTCCCCAGAAGACCACAACCGCAGATTGAATAAACATATCAAATCAAGGGGTCTTTAAGAAAATTTACAAACAGAAGCCTGCAGTGAAATGAACCATTGGATAAATGACCTCCAGAGACTTCTTCAACTCACTGTTCCATGAGCGGCTGTGTCTCAAGGTGGCTTCTTCTTTGCTTTCCTCACCTTCTTCAGAAATATGGTTATATCAGGGGAAACAGAGATTTGGCATGCTCAGGTGAATCAGATTCAAAAACCAGATTCTCATTGACCTTTCCCATTGTTGGAAGGACCACACTTCCCAACCATAGAAGCCATTAAGGAAAATCAAGTTCAGCTCTGTGTTGGTGAAATTCTATGGCTGAGGATGCAGTTTCTATAGAGATAAATGTTGACATACTTATTTGCTTTTATAGCTTTTCCACTGATTTACTGGTGCTACTATTCTAATGTTTGAAGTATGAAGCCTCTGTTCTTTACAGAATGTCTGAATAAATATGACCAGATTTCTGTTTCCACCATATGCAACTTCCTTCAGAGGAAGAATATAAGACAAGCGGATAACCCAAAGAGCTGACACTAATTAGGAAAATGATGATATGTGTTTATTTAGTAACTAAAGTTGAATTCAAGCTTTGTTTCCAAGAGTATTAGACCTACACACTATTTCAATGTAGTACTTTCTACATTGTAAAGAAAACTCTAAACACACCTGTAATTCCATCAACCCAATGTGTCTGTATGCATACACAATTTTATATAGCTGTAATCAGAGCAAATATTCATGCTTGTGTTTCTCTGGTTTCTCTTATCATTTCCTAAGTATTTTACAATCTGTACACTTATCATTTTAATGCCTGTGTAATATTCCATCAGGGAGATGTTTCCATAAAGTGGGATATTTGGGAATTTTTTCCACTGTTTCACTATAGCATATAACACTTCAATATCTTTAGTCAACAAGTTTTTTTCCCTCTTTTAATTATTTCTTTAAGCATAAATTCCAAATAGAATAATTAAAGGATCAAGAGGTATGATAGCTAAAAATGCTAATTCTTTTCAAGTCAAATTCACTTATTTGAATTTTTCTCTCATAACAACATTGACCCTGGTGGAAGGATGAAACACAGCACTCATGTTTATAAAATATTCCAATAAAGTTGCTACAAAAGAATCTGTAATCTTGACAACATTCATGAACCTCCCTATATCAGAGATTACCAAATTTTTGTCTTCATGACAAACTTTTGCATATGAAAACTATTGCAGGGTATTTGAAAGCTTAACTAAATCATTGATGTAAGCATCACTATGCTGACAAACGTAGGCATGGTTATCACACTCGTCACCTGCTTTCTTTCACTCAACATTGCTTTTGGAATAGAATCTGTTCTCACAGATTCAAGACAAAAAGTCAAAGTGGGGGACTGTACTCAGCATTTTTTAATAACGTATAAGGAAAAACATGTTATTACAAATGTTATCACACCTGGGCTTCCCAGGTGGCACTAGTGGCAATTTGCCTGCCAATATAGGAGACTTGGCTTTAATCCCTGGGTCAGGAAGATCTCCTGGAGAAAGGAATAGCAATCCACTCCAGTGTTCTTGCCTGGAAAATCCCATAGACAGAGAAGCCTGGCCTGCTACAGATCATGGGGTCACAACGAATCAGACACTACTGAAGCAACTTAGCATAAGGAAAAAGGATCTGAAAAATAGATGTATCTATATGTATGTATAACTGAATCATTTAGCTAGCTGTATATCTGAAACTATCACATTATAAATCACCTATACTTCAATTTTTAAAAACCTTAAAAAAATTCTTTAAATTAAAAAAAGTCAAAACACATTTCAGTAAACATGGGATCTTTTACCGTTTTTCTAATCATTTTCCCTCTTACCTTCAGCAAGGTAACTCACCATGTCACATGACTTAGTTGGTTGAGTCTCACAGCCATTGTTTTAAAATAATGTCTACTGAAGCACAGAAGAAGTCAGTGTTTCCCACAATGACAACTGGTTGCAAGCCCATGAGGGATTGGAGGAGAGGTGTGCTATATGCTTGAGAAGTACAGGCCCATAAATCTTTTATGTCATAAAGAAATGCAAGCATCTAAGAAAAAAATCTAAACCATAATTCCACGTGAGAAACTCATCTAAAATTTCACCAGGCTGTTGTATCAGTTCTGCTGCAGTTATTGAATCTGGGGCATTGCTAGTCCTCCACAGACAATGTTTGTCCACAATGGATCACAGAAATAGTTTCTCAGCCTCCCAAAACTCTAGTTTTACTTTTAAAATAACTTCTGCTCTTGAACAACTGGTAGCAAACTAAACTGGTTCCATTCAACGGCTGTTCACTGCTGTCCAAATAACTATAACTAAATGGTGAATTTTCTTACTTTATTCAAGGAAAAGGGGATCTGAAATAGCTACTCCTTTGCTTTTACACAGAAAGCTCTACCATCAAATACCTCTGAAGATGTTAAACATACATCACAAAAACTCATCCATAGGGGTTGAAAGCAGGGGAGTGGAGCCAGGGATAAAGATGTGGGTGGGGTGGGGTTGGACTACAGAGGGCATGAGGGAACTTTCCAGGTGGCTCAGCTGGTGAAGAATCCATCTGCCATGCAGGAGACCTGGGTTCCATCAGATCCTCTGGAGAAGGAAATGGCTACTCACTCCAGTACTCTTGTCTGGGAAATCTCATGGACAGAGGAGCCTAGCAAGCTATGATTAAAGGGGTTCCAAGAGTCAGACACGACTTGGAGACTAAACCACCACCAGAAACTAGATATAAGATATAAGTTCTATATCTTATTGGCCATGATCATGTGAGTATACATAATTGTCCAAATTCATTGACCTACACACTTTATAAAGCTGATGTTTTTAATGTGCCAAAGTTTATATTTCCTATCAATTGTCAACCTCCTTTTTTTCCCAGTACCATTAAAGAAGCCACAAATGGTGTTGACAGTGATTGCCTTCTTCATCAGGGATGGTAAGTTCTTGCCCCTCCAGATCAAACATGATGTCAGTGCTGGTCTTTATCCAAATGTTCACCCACCAACACTCCCCAGTAAGGCATGCAACACCTATTTCTGCTTGACTGCTTAATCCACAATAAGTTCAGCTGTCCAGAACAAAAAAGCAGTTTTAGTCACAAAAATAAGGTGCAAACATATTCTTCAGGCTGTGATGTCACTTCTTTTTCTCTCATTTCTTGCTAAAATTCAAAGGCAATTTTAACCATGGATGGAGGCAGAGACGAACAGTCAGCTTACTACATAATGTATTTACTATAGGAGACCCAGGTTCCTCATTAGACCTTAGGATGCATGCAGATTACATATGCAGTTCAGGAGAACTGAGGAATAAATGTCTCGCTGCTCTTTTACCCTTGACAATCACAAGCAAAGTTAAGCAAAGCAATTTCCTCATTTCCTGGCTGCTGACTCTTACTTTTAGTTGCACCTTGACAAGAGTAAGGATTGCTTGCTACAGAATAAGACTGCAGGATTGCAGTTTTAGAGGCCAAAACACCAAAACATTGATAGAGAAAGCATTAAGTGGTCAGAAAAAAAGGCACTGACTCGAGGTTTCTTTGGATTTCACTCTTCTTAAAATCAAAGGACAACTTACATTAGAGCAAACCTTGAAATGGTTAACAAAGCCCTCTCTCCTGAATTCACTAAGAGAAGAGCTACCAGGTGACATAATGTGATGGGAATATACATGGTATGGGATGCTGTGATGGAGCCACAGAAGAAAGATGTGGAATACAAGTTCCATTTCGGGCAGGAATCTCCTGAAGCCTCCCTGACAGCCAACTTGCTTCTGTGTCTTTGCTTCTGGGGACAGAAATTCACCAACTTGGCATGCCACTTGGTCTACAGCTGGAAGGTTTAACATTTACAAGCCTTTCCCTTGTACTGAGCTGAAATAGACCTATCAACACCCTCTCTTCTAGGGTCCATTTTTCTTCTGCACCAACACAGATGTATTTTACTATGCCCCTGACACAAAGTAATCCTTGAAACATCAAAAGATTACGATGATATTTCCTTAGATTACAATCCGATCTCCTCTCAAGCCCCCAAATTTAATTACTCATCTTTTTAGAAATTAGTTAATGCTCTGATTCCCCTCCCCACCCAACCCCCACCACAACATGTCTGTGGTCAGTGGCCTCTGAAGCCAAATACTACCAGGGCTTATGAGCTTAGGGACACACAAACTCTTCTGAAAATGATCTGAGATATCCATTCAGTTTTGTGTAATATGCCAACCTCAAAACCATTCCATTAATTTCCTTTTTTTCAAGTCACTGGTAGAAATGATGAGGAACAGAAAGCCCCAGATAGCTAATCCTGATGCAGCCAAGGGGAGAGAAAAAGACGTAGGGAAGGGAGGGAGGGATCCGAGTCAGTTACTCTGTCACTCATCAATTCTGTAATCTCGGAAAGATTAATGAACCTCTTGGAACTTGTTTCATTTTTTCCCCCCACTGTCTTGCATTTATTCACACAGACAATAAGCATTGGTACAAATAATAAACACTGCTTTAAATACAAATAAATGGCTCTGGTTTCTAAATGAAACAACTCTAGATAACTCAAAGTTAAGTATATTCTAAGTTCCTATTAAAAATAGGAGACTATTTTGCATTAAGTCCTATTTCACCATAACTTGTAGAGGAACTTAAGGATAAAACAGTGAATTCTATACTTTTAGAAATCACCAGCAAGATGGGAGATAATTCTCCCACCTCTCTGAACTTTCCTCCAAACAGAAAGAGAGTTACTTGCATCTTAGACTGAGTTCATAAATGAAGGAAGAATAACATTTAAAGATATCGGAAAAGTGTTACCTAGGGCAAGGTTATAAGAATTTCTCTGAGCCCCTTCTGTGAATTAGGAAACCTCACTATGCTGAAGTTTTGGTTCAAGTGTCTTAAATTCATTTATGCTCATGAAAGAAAGAAATGTTAGTCACTCAGTCGTGTCTGACTCTTTGGGATCCTATGGACTGTAGGCTGCCAGGCTCCTCGGTCCATGGAATTCTCTAGGCAAGAACACTAGAGTCAGTTGCCATTCCCTTCTCCAGATAATCTTCCCAACTCAGGGATGGAACTCGGGTCTCCTGCGTTGCAGGCAGATTCCTCTGTCCAAGCCACCAGGGCAGCTCATTTACACTCATAGGAAAACTTAATGAACTTGTTTCTTTATCTATACAATGACACCAATAACATCTAATAGGATGGAGAAGGTTGATAATACATCCTACACATAGTACATGCTCAATAAATGTGAGTGGATGATAATAATCATTTAGTAAAGGATTAAAGGTCATAAAACTATAACGCACTACGCTTCATCATTTCTAGTTTTTTACATACCAAAATTATCATAAGTCAATTGTGTAAGGATAGCTGGACACTTCAGTATTTCAGGTTACTAAGACAATTAGTGCAACAATCTTGTTATGTTTCCTCTCTTTAATTACCTTTTATGAACATTTTGACGTTTTTATAAGCTAAATAATCCTACTAATTGATGTTTTCATACTTATTTTATAACATCTTATATTAACACTTTCCTCTGCCTTTTCCCCACGGCCTTCATATGTTCCAAATTATGAAACGTGTTAGCTTCTGCTCTCTTCCAAATAGGGAACATATCTGACTTAGTCCATTTGGCCTGACATCAAACCCCTTTCCAGTCTGTCCCCAGCTAAGGTCCCTCTGCATCTCTCCTGCATCCGGGCCTCCTGCTCACCTGCAGTTTCCTCAGACTATTTCCCAATGCCCTTCAGACTATTTCCCAATGCCCTTAGGATGAAAGCTCTCTACTCAGAGGACACACTTTCCACCCAGATTGCTACACAGCCTTCAAGGCCCATCCAGTCCTGCCTCCAGGAAGCCTGTCCATATATTTCCCCATCCAAGTGCTAGTCCTATGAGTCACAATCATCCACCAAACCGCTCCTTCAGGGCAGAAACCATCTGAATCCATGTAACAAGATGTTCAGTATATGGCACATTTCCCAGTGCTAGGCTGAATGGACAGTTCTGAGCCAGAGATAGAGGACGTTCAGGGTTCTAGGGTCTCTGAACAGGATGGAGGAAGGCCTTCCTTGGCCTCCATGGACATCCTGCTCCTCCATCAGTCTGTTCTTCCCATTTACCTGGCATCCTCGGTGTTGACACCACTGATTCTTTGGAATATATAATCAACTTACATTTCTTAACAGGTTTGAGATCTTCTCTCACCCAATTTCCCCCCCAAATTCTGGACATATTTTATAATTGGAAGAAATTTGCTTTACAATGTTTTGTTGGATTTTCACGTTACAGCTCAAATCAGCCATGCTGTGTTTGGTGGCTCAGTCGTGTGTGACTCTTTGCAAGCCCATGGACTATAGCTGGCCAGGCTCCCCTGTCCATGGAGATTTTCTAGGCAATAATACTGGAGTGGGTTGCCATGCCCTCTTCCAAGGGATCTTCCCAACCTAGGGATCCAGCCCAGGCCTCCTGCATTGCAGGCAAATCACATCTCCCTCTTGAACTTCCATCCCATCCTCCCCGTTCCACCTCTCTAGGCTGTCACAGAGCGCCAGGTTGGGCTCCCTGTGCTATACAGCAACTTTGCACCAGCTTCTAGAAGCTTTGAGTTTTAGGAGATGACTAACCTAGCTAGGGTTAGTCAGTCTGGCTCCCAGAACAACAACAACAACAAAATTAGGTGTAATTGGCATTGGAGGGCATGGCAACCCACTCCAGTATTCTTGCCTGGAGAATCCCTATGGACAGAGGAGCCTGGCCGGCTACGGTCCATGGGCTTGCAGAGAGTCAGACAGGACGGAGCCACCAAGCTGATTTGAGTTGTAGTGTGGAAACCCAACACAACATTGTAAAGCAAATTTCTTCCAATTATAAAATAAAATATGTCCAGATTTAGAGGGAAAAATTTTGGATGAGAAATCTCAATTGAAGTAAACAATGATAGTTGTTTATAACATTTGAATCATTCTCACCTTCCTCCGGCCATCTTCACCAAAGCTAAAGCAGAGATCCTGTTTATTTCTCCTCGCTTCCCTAATTATTCATAAAATAATAATGCCTCACCCTCTTTGACCTCCTCCAAGTCATCTGCTACTTCTTTTACCTGGTCTCTTTGAATTTGACCAAACAATCCACCTGGGGCAAAAAGACGTAACTCCAGGGGCTACAACGCACTAAATATTCGTTTGTCCAGACTGCTCCCCAAATATTTCCTATCACTGGAGCTTCAAGCACAAGCCCCCGTCCAAGAGAGCAATCGCAACAGCAAATAAGGCCAAGATGACAGCCCCCTTTCCGTCCCCCGACGTTCCCATCAGTCATCACCTCCCCCCAGAGAAAACCCACCGGCCCCAGACACAGCCCTCACGTGAAGCGCCCTGATGCCGCCGAGGNTGGAGTGTATAAAAGCAGGCCGGAAAGTCCTCTCTGAGGTGATTCTGACCTCAGACCTGAGCCAAAAAAGGAGCCAGTTGGGGAAGAGCAGGCAAACAGTCTGGGGAGATGCAAGTGCAGATGCCTTATGATGTGTATGTAAAGAAGCCAGGAACACGAACTCGTGAAAGGAAGGATGGTGGAGTACAACAAAGTCTCCTGGTCACCGCAACCCCACTGGAGGCCAAAGCCGGCCGGGCGGCCCTGGCAGGGGCGGGAGCGCGGCCGCCGGGGGCCAAGGTGGGAAGGGAGCGCGCGAGGGGAGGGCGGCCGGCGACCGGGCCCGGCGGCTGGACTTACTCGGGTCTCAACTTCGGCGACGCGGGGCCGAGGAACCGGTTCTTCCAAAACCAAACCGAAAATGGGGAACGGAGAGGCCGAGGCAAGAGGGGTTCTGTGCTGGTGTTTAGGGCCAAAACTGCTCTGGCTTCCAGAAATTCGAGCCAGTCGAAGCTTTTTTCTTTCTTTCCTTCTGAAATGCGCCTGTGCCTCCTGGTCGCGGGCCGCCCTTGGCGCGGCTCTAAGTGCTCAGCGACGCGGGGGCCGGTACTGGCGAGGGGAGCCCTCCTTCCAGCACCCTGGGTCTTCGCAGTACCCCCTTCCCCTCCAGCCGCCCTCCCCCAAACCCCCTCACGGGGCCCCAACTACCCTCGGCCCGCAACCTGGACTCTGGGCCTGGTGCCCACTCCCCCAGGGATGACTCGGACGCCTGGGCCCTCGCGGTGTTTCCACTGAGCCAAAGGGTGGTGGGGTTCTCTCTGTTAACAAGGAGTAACTAGGTGGAGGTGGGTGGAGTGACATGGTGATTTTTTTTTTCATGGTGGGGTGGGGAGGGTGTAAAGGAATAAGCAGTCCGACTGAAACTTATTAAAACGTCCAGAATTCAAATAATTTTGCAATTGGTCTTAAAATTATGTACTCTTCTTAGAGCTAGGGAAACTGACGCGAAGAGTGGTAAGTGGATTCCCCAGAATCGTGCTTGGGGGTCTGGACTAAACTTCAACGTCTAATCCTGTATCCTTGCTATTAAATGTTTTGCTTTTCTGGGCATCAAGGTACCTTTGGGGAGGGTAGGGGAGAGATTCTGTCACCTCAGAGTCCCTTTGCATCTGTAATAGGGGCTAAAGAGACTCTTGATTCAACCTGTAAAGAATTTCAGCATTTGATGAACCGTGTGTGTGTGTGTGTGTGTGTGTGTGTGAGAGAGAGAGAGAGAGAGAGAGAGAGAGAGAGGGAGAGAGAGAGACTCAATAGTGTCTGACTCATTTGCGACCACATAAACAGTAGCCTGCCGGGCTCCTCTGTCCATGCAATTTTCCCAGAAAGAATACTGGAGCAGGTTGCCATATCCTTCGCCATGGTAGCTTCTGGACCAAGGGGTGGAACACTTGTCTCTTGCATCTCCTGCAGTGGCAAGTGGATTCTTTACCACCCGTGCCATCTGGAAGCCACCAAAGCCTCCGTTACAGGTAGGTGATGTGAGATATTCCTTCTTTGGGAACGTCCTCTTACTTGATTAGGACCCAATCACAAGCAGTGAAAGATAGGCAAATACCTTCGTGATTTGCTCTTATAAGGATTAGGCGAGCCTTCAAAAGTTTGCACTTCTCCCTTCCCCACCCCCCACTCAATTATTCCCATCAAATGAGATAAAATGTAAGCAAAGAGGCCTGGAAAGTGTAAAGCAGGGCATGAATACGGGAATTATGGTACACACTCTTTCAAAATCGGCTAGATTCACGAGAGCTTTGCTGTTTCTATCAGTCATTGAGTATCTGTTGACTTGTAGTAGTTACCACAAAGTGCCAGGCAGAACAATGAGACCTAATCCTTCACCTTCAAAGACCACAGATTATAGATTAGGAGATAAAACCAACACCCTGGAGGTAATTGGAAATCTACACAAAGACTGATTTTTGATTCTATCTGTTGAATGTTTATGTGTAGACAGACACAGTTTTCAAAATACACTGTGTATTGGGTGAAGGGGCTTCCCTGGTGGCTCAGTGGGAAAGAATCCTGCTGCCAAGCAGGAGACATGGGTTCAGTCCCTGGGTTGGGAAGATCCCCTGGAGGATGGTATGGCAATCCACTCCAGTATTCTTGCCTGGGAAATCCCATGGACAGAGGAACCTGCCAGGCTACAGCTGCAGAAGAGTTGGACAAGACTTACCGACTAAAAAAAGACAAACAACAATTGGGTGAAGGGGACTTCAGGTAGAAGTCAATGCATTGATGAATTATGTTAACCCAATTAGACCCCAACACCTTGTCCAAATAGAAACATTATACAGATCAGCCAGTTGATGAGGATGGCTTTGCCTTTTTTAATTCATCACTTATTTCTACCCATTCACAAATATAAGGAATTTCCATAACATATAGTGAATCCAGAATCTCTTAAAGCATAAGTGATCAAAAGTATTATTTCAACAGCGAGCAAACAGTAACCCAAACTACCAAATATGTGTCTGCTAAGACCTCATCAAAGCCAATGAAAGTTTCTCTTGTTAGA
>SJYV01005777.1:453422-497262 GCA_006410875.1 Neotragus pygmaeus | reverse complement strand
AAACCTTGATTCATATGGCCCCTGGATAAAACCAGATCTAAATTTTGAACCAGTTTCTAAGTTTAAAGGTGTGGAGAATTAGTTCATTATTACTCTTTCAGAAATGCCAAGTGTTTAAAATATTGGAAATCCTAGATTCAGACGATAGAGTCATATTTAGAATTTTCTTTTAAGGAAAATTGTTATTTGGGCAAAGTACATTTATTTCAGCACAGTATACAAATTCTTCATATTCTCTAAAACGGGAGTAGCAGGAGCCAATTTATCGAGTATAATGTATTCCAGACACTTGCTGGAATAAACAGTGTTCTTGAGCCCCTCAGATGCATAGCCAGTAGGGAGCTGTTGACTACTTGAGGTTTTTGCACATCTCTCAGCCAAATCAGAAATCCAAATCCCAAATCAGTCACAGGCACACAGCGTGGATTTACAGTCCTGCCTGGGCATAGGGTCACAATCTGCAAATGAATTATACCACCCAAGATAGGTTTATTTTTGACATAAAATATGTGTGTTTTTTTTTCACTTGACATGAATGCAACTATGAATAAAATTTTCAATAAGAATGTAAATGTCTTTTGCAACGCAAGCCAAAATCCAATAAAACATATATTCACAATTCTCCATTTGAGGCTACAAGAGAGTTTATATTCATCTATTGATGTATATATATAGAGAGATTTATCTTCTGGATTGCCATGTGAGTAACTAGTAAATGCCATAAGGACTCAATTATGTATCTGTTGGTTTATATTGAACTTAGAACATTCAGCTATTTACATGTCATAAAATGCTAATCCTAACTGCTGGCCTAACCAACGTTGTGTGCAATAAAAAAAAAGAGAGAGAAAGTTTTTTTGCACAAAAATTCCTTAAATGTAGAGTTATACTGTGGCTTATGGCATAAATATAGAACACATGTGACAGAAATGTACATCGATATCCGAGTCTTCAAACTTTCAAATACAGATCCACAGAAGGCAGAGGGCAAAAATCAACAGGAGTTTTGTAGTTCTTTGAGCATTTGTATTCTGCCTATACTGACAGGTATGTTATGACTAGTCCTGATTCAAAGACCTCTCTCTCACACACACAGCCCACAGGTTTTTAAACATTCCTTTGTTATTTAGTTTGGCAGTGTAATTTCATCTAGAAAATATCATCAAATGCACCAAATGGGAGTTTTCATAAGGAGAATGAAGATTCAGCCCACAGGTTAGAGCATCAGGGAGAGAGGACTGGACAGTGTGGAAACAGCCAAGAGTGAAGCCAGCTCTCCAGGTGTGAGTTGGAAATGCTCTTGTGTACAGGAACCATTAAAAAAAAAAAACAACTTTTAAAAGACCAATCATTTTCCCCTTGCCCTGGCTTCTCTTCTCTCACTCAGTTAAATCACTGAGTACCATGAGGAAGCATGTTAATTCCTTGAGTGTAGAGTATATCTCGATGGAAAGCATTATTTGAAAGCACTAGAATGATTATTCCAAGAAAAGTTATGCACAAGACTCAAGACATGGTCCCTATACCCTAGGACTTTTATATTATAGAAAGTGCACGTCTTTTTTAGTCTACTGGAATATCTTATAATTTGAAAGTTAAATGTCAATGCCTGTTGCTCCCTTTAAAAAAAAGTGTGTGAGATAAACCAAGGAAAAGTCTACTCACTACCCGGGAACTTATTACATGAGCCATACATTTTTGACCTTTCCATCCAATTTCTTGTTACATTAGGATTGGTTTTCTAAACCATGCTGACTCATGTTAGGAAATACATTTCCTCCTATCCAGACTTCTTAATGTCATCAAATTCTTTAATCACAAAGTATGTAGTAAGAGGACCTGGGGTAAAGGGAACAAGTTTGTTTACTTTTATCTTTATGCACTTCTAGCTTAGGACAGCAAGTGAGGGGTGCAAGGCTAGGATTCTTGGCCAGGTTGCTACTAAAGACCTACAGATAATTTTCAGGTGATGTTTTACCCCTATATTTTGTCTCATAAATGTTTACTATGGCAAACTTTATAGTACATTTGACCAATTAAAAAAAAAAACATATGTTTTGTTGATCTTTTCTTTTTGGGTGAGTCTTCCAAAGTGATTGAGATGCCATCCTTCTGCATATTTCATTTGGCTGCATTTCTTCTCTTTTTATCATCTTTCTCTCTTGGCATATATATACTTTTCACTGTCAACCACTGCTGTAGGTGGAGCTTTCCTGAGCTTCCAGTTTGCTTTTATCCAGATCATTCTACTTGTTAACATACCCACTTGGAAGCTGCCTTTACCTTTAAAAGAGAGGATATCTAACAAGTGCTCTGGGAGAATATGATTCCTCAGTGTGGAAGTCACTGTTTTCTCCCCCCAGCCCGAAGGCAATGAATGGCCTGACTGTTCCTTTTACGTTCCTATAATATCGGATGACAAACAGGCATCAGATTTATTCTTCTTTCTCACAACTAAGAAATGTAAAAAATAGCACCTCTTCCTCTAAGAATAAAATTGCCGGTGCATTTTTAAAACATTCAACACAATTGTTCCTTCAATATAGTCTGGAACAGAACTGTATGCTTCATGAGTAAACTCTAATGGCCAGTGGAATGGAAATATTTGATAGCTTGACTCATGAAGAGTATGGAGTAGGACCTCAAGTTTATGACTTCTAGATTATATTTCCCCAGACCTATTGCTTGTACTTATCTAGGTTAAATCTCACATGCTATTTCCTGACCAAGTATTTGGCAGATAGCTGATAGTACTTTTATTGACTTTAGGTTTACAGCTGTAAATTACTGTTGAACTTTTAAAAAATCTATTCCATGTTGTGAGTTCTATCGTCATGCAAAACTCAACACTTTACTTTGCCTTCAGAATGCCTAGGATAAGAAACCTTGAATTCATTGAGAAGAGGTAACATAAAGGGTTATTCTATAAATGTATAGATTGTGGACTGAAGCCCATTTAGATGAAGCAATCATCTCTCTCTCAGCCAACAGTACGCGTGAAGAATAGCACCAGAGGTAGCTATAAAGATAATTTTCTAACTGCCTTGCCTTGCATGCAAAGCCAAGCAGCATCTAAGTGCCAAATTTAGTGCCAAAGGACTAGTGAAAGGAAGAAAGCAAACTACCCGTTGTTTGTTTGATAAGCATAAAATATTTAGAGTGAGGAAAATGATGTTTCCAACACTGTAATTGTCTCTGTTTCTTAACATGTAACAAGAGGCATTGAGGAGATGTTCTAGATAATGAAAACCTAGTGTGTCCTTGAACATTACTCATTTATTCAGAGAGTTGAACTGCTGACTGAAGTTGACTTCTTTTGTTCCCATTTTTGTTTATGCCTGTTTGTTTCTTTTGTTTTGCTTTATTCTTGGCCTCCATGTGGTTTCTCTCCTAACAGCAGACATTTTGTTTGCTTGCTTTGTTTTGCTAGGGTATTCTACTTTATCTACAAATGTTTAATAGCTTAAGCTATCCTTCAAGGAATAACGTTTTACATTGCTTTGTGCATCATTTAAACTAGTGCTTTTATGTAATATTAAATCTATAAATAAACTGAATCAGAGCCAAAACCCATGATGTTTATACTAAGTATGAAAGGAAGGAGTCCGAAAGATAAATTTCATCATTCATTTTTCAGAATACACAGCATACTGACAACTCATGGCAACTTTCCTCTAAAAGCTTTGTCCCAAGATTTCATGTTTTAATTTGCTGTAGATTCTGAAGCAAATGGTGAGCCAAATAATTTTTCTGAATCTAACACGATATAGATATTTTCCTTCAAATCATAAAACTGATTTATATAGGCAAGAGGAAAACTCAAACCACTTCACAATCAGCTAAGGAAACCACTGATGATCAGCTGGGACAAAACGTTTGTTGGAGTGAAAAAGGAGTTATTCTCTCTTATGTAAGAAAAGATCACTGTGGTCCCTGCAGTGGGACTGCTTATAGCAATTTTTCATCTTTGTTGTTAAATAAAAATTCTCAGCAGTTTCAAGTCATTTATTCAATAGGTTTGGGTGTCTTTCCAGTACCGTGGGGAATACTGAAGTGCAATCAGAAGCAATGATGTCGTTGGAGGCAAAACGGGCGTTTACTTGTACCCTGTGCGGTTGAAAGTGTACTTGCCTCGAGACCAGGCACAGGGGGGTATGAAAGTATGTTGAAATTTAAACGTGAGTTACAAATGCTGATCAAACCGTTTGCCTCGGAAAGAGGGGTTCACTGTGCAAGAATTCCTGTGAATGTAGCTGCAAGGATCAAACGTGGATGACTCATTTGACGTAAAAATGGAGCTAGGAAGCTTGAAAACAGGGACAGTCTGAGACAGTGAGAGGTCCCGCGCGTGGGTCTGTGGCAACGTAGGAGGAATCGCAGGACCAAAAACCCTGAAACGACTTGAGAGTTAAGCGAAATTCACCTCAGGTAGGAGGATTTTCTTTGCCGATTTCGCTTTCACGTTACAAAAGTCTAGCTTCTTTCGTAAGACGCGTCTTTTTCTTCCAGCCCAGGACGCGCGCATTTGGACTGGATGCGGTGTCGAAAAAGCCCGGAGAGACTCCGGTTTGCTGGGGCTGTGTGCAGGCGCGTCTGGTGGCTCTGCCTGCTGCCTCTGCAATTCGATTTCAGGCCCCCTTTATCCCCTGGGCATTATTTTTCTGGCGACTTGAGAGGGAAAAAAACCAAAAACTATATAAGAAACTCGAGAAGAGACTCTGGGATGTAGAATCGCACACGTGGCCCTGCAAATTGGATGGAAGGGTGGGGGAGGTGGGGAGGAGAGAAGTGAAACTAGAAATGATGGTACTGCTTTAGAATTCGAGAATCTCCCTTCTTCTCTCCCAATACATATCCGTTTTTGGTTCTTCACAGCTGCCCTTATCCAATAGGTGTGGAAGAGCGACCGCGACGCGTCTACGGACGTAAATGTTGGAGCAGCCCACGCTGTGGGGACTTTTCCGGGGAACCTCAGAAACGGATGCTGTTCCCGAGGCTCTTTCCAAGTAGGAGTAGATTATTTCCCCCCAAAGACTATGAACAGATCCTTTGTCCAAATCCAAGACACAGAAATGCATAGCCTCCCTCAAAGAGGACGTTAGAGCCTCATTTATTTAGAGTCCCGAAGCCCTCGAGTATCAGAGAAGTAAAGATGAAAAGATACCTTTAGGATATGTTCTGGGTGGCTAAACAGGTAGGCAAAAGATAAAGAGAGTGGTTTTCTTCTGGAAGCTGTTTTGCTTCAGAATTTACCGTCTTCTTGCTAAAAGTATACATAATTGTTAACAGAATTAAAAGACAATCTTTTGTCCATATAGATGCGCCATTTGATCAATAAAACCGAACACTAACTTCCTTTGGGAAGGAAAGATAAATCAAAGTGCTACCGCTGATATCTCAAGCAAGATTTAAGAAAAATTTCTCCCTCCCTAAGAACGTTCAGTGTTGTTTTTCTTTTCTAACATGAGTTCAGTTCAACAAAAGATGTTAACAAGATTGTAACGAAAACTCTGCATGATGTAAATGTTCAAAGAAAGAAATTCTAGATTGATTANACTCAATGGACATGGGTTTGGGTGAACTCTGGGAGTTGGTGATGGACAGGGAGGCCTGGCATGCTGCAGTCCCTGGGGTTGCAAAGAGTCAGACATGACTGAGCAACTGAACTGAACTGAATGAGACATATGAGTGAAGATATCTCAAGAAGATTTCAGTCCTCAGTTATTAAATCACACCCAGACTCTGAGGTGTCTAAGAAGAGGTCCCAGAAATCCTGGAGCAGAAAAAAGTTGTTCCTATTGTGCCCTGTCTGATTCCTGACCCCTAGAATCTTCAGCATAATACATTAAAAATATTTTTAAAGACTTCAAGAGAAATTCTAAGTTCGCAGCTAAATAGAGAGGAGGGTAAAGAGAGTTCCCATATTTTCACTGCCTTAAAAATATGCTATGATCTACCTACTCATTCCTTCGTATTCCCCTGCAACATCCAACTTCTGAGAACCACTTTTTACCTGACTTTTCCAGAATGTTATAGAATTGGAATCATTCAGTATTTAGCCTTTTCAGGTTGGCTTCTTTCACTTGCTGTTGGTGCTGCTAAGTCGCTTCAGTCGTGTCCGACTCAGTGCGATCCCATAGACGNAACCACTTTTTACCTGACTTTTCCAGAATGTTATAGAATTGGAATCATTCAGTATTTAGCCTTTTCAGGTTGGCTTCTTTCACTTGCTGTTGGTGCTGCTAAGTCGCTTCAGTCGTGTCCGACTCAGTGCGATCCCATAGACGGCAGCCCACCAGGCTCCACCATCCCTGGGATTCTCCAGGCAAGAACACTGGATTGGGTTGCCATTTCCTTCTCCAATGCATGAAAGTGAAAAGTGAAAGTGAAGTCACTGAGTCATGTCCAACTCTCAGCAACCCCATGGACTGCAGCCCACCAGGCTCCTCCATCCATGGGATTTTCCAGGCAAGAGTACTAACATGTATTTAACATTTCTCTATGTCTTTCATGGCTGCATAGCTCATTTCTTGTTAGTGCTGAATAATATTCCATTGTCCATTATTCACAGAATGAGTAATATTGCATTTCATGTATACATATACAGTTATATGTCCTGGATATACCATGATTTATTTATCTGTTCAGCTTCTGCAGGACATCTTGGTTGCCTCCTAATTTTNAGGCTCCTCCATCCATGGGATTTTCCAGGCAAGAGTACTGGAGTGGGGTGCCATTGCCTTCTCTGAGCTATGAGAGGAGCTAAAGCAGAGGATGGGGGTAGCTAAAGCAGAGGAAGGCACATGCCTTCCCCAAGCCAGGAAGGCCCCAAGGGGTACTTCTTGGTTACAATATCTGCCCCTCCACCTTTCTTTGGTATTTCTGTCAACTACAAATTGGCACTTACTATCTACTTATCTATTTGGTATGCCTCTACAGACCAAAGTGAGAATCTGGGAGGCGGGCACATCTGCAATTAATGAGCACATTTAAAACTCCCCAACCTGTAGATGCCACACACAAGAAACACTTCCAGGAGACTCCCGACCAGAGTACCAATGCTATCATTGGTTTCAGGTGGTGATGGGGTTCTGGACTTCTGACTGCTTTCAGGCATGGGGGTCTCCACTCTGGAGAAGGAGGGAGATGGACAATGAGAACAACCGCCAGGAACTGCTTTCAAACCTGGGCTACCCACAGAGTCCCCCATGAAAACAGCTGAAAAACAAAGGGAATGACAAGGACTTTGCGATCATCCGCAGATCTAAGCTAAACAAAGANAATTAATGAGCACATTTAAAACTCCCCAACCTGTAGATGCCACACACAAGAAACACTTCCAGGAGACTCCCGACCAGAGTACCAATGCTATCATTGGTTTCAGGTGGTGATGGGGTTCTGGACTTCTGACTGCTTTCAGGCATGGGGGTCTCCACTCTGGAGAAGGAGAGAGATGGACAGTGAGAACAACCGCCAGGAACTGCTTTCAAACCTGGGCTACCCACAGAGTCCCCCATGAAAACAGCTGAAAAACAAAGGGAATGACAAGGACTTTGCGATCATCCGCAGATCTAAGCTAAACAAAGAACTTTCCAGCTATTTCTTGGGACTCTCTTCCAGATGAGCTACTCTTAGGAATCTTTTCCTGTCTGTGCCTCCCTGAACTCCTGAAAGTCTCCAGTGTTTGTTATGAGACAGCATTGTCTAGAGTTTGATGAGTCTCTCTGGCAGACTGTAGGCCTCATGGGCAGAAACCGTTCCCCAGATGTGGTTGGTCGGCTTCTGTCCTGACGGGTGGTTGCCTTCTGCTGCCCATGATCATTTATGGACCAACTGTTAGTTGAATATTTCAGCCCTTTTGTCTACAGCACCTGGACCTGTCGAACTCAGTGATCGATGTGTCTACCCTCCACGGCCTTCTGTCTCACTGCTCCAAGTTGGGGAATCTCAGCCTGGAAGGCCTCCAACTTTCTGGTCCCATTGTTGATAATCTTGCTAAGAATACAAATTTACTGCAACTCAACCTTTCTGGGTGTTCTGGATTCTCTGAATCTGCCCTGAAGATTTTGCTGAGCAGCTGTTTCAGATTGGATGAGCTGAAACTCTCTTGGTGCTTTGACTTCGCTGAAAAGCACGTATAGGTGGCTATTGCACACGTGTTGGGAGAAGGCAACGGCACCCCACTCCAGTACTCTTGCCTGGAAAATCCCATGGACAGAGGAGCCTGGTAGGCTAAAGTCTGCAGGGTCGCTAAGAGTTGGTCACTACTGAGAGGCTTCACTTTCACTTTTCACTTTCATGCATTGGAGAAGGAAATGGCAACTCACTCCAGTGTTCTTGCCTGGAGAATCCCAGGGATGGGGGAGCCTGGTGGGCTGCCGTCTCTGGGGTTGCACAGAGTTTGACATGACTGAAGCGACTTAACTGCAGCAGCAGCAGCAGCAGCATACGTGTCAGAGACCATCATCCAGCTGAATCTCAGCAGGTACCGAAAGAGTCTGCAGAGAATAGATGTCTCTGCCTCAGTTGGGAAGATGTCCTAATCTTGTCCACCTAGACTTAAGTGATAGTGTTATGCTGAAAAATAACTGCTTGCTAGATATTTACCAACTCAGCTACCTCAAACATAGCACCTGTCTCTTATACACATCTCCTTCGCTCTTCCTTACTGATCTTTAAAGAGCCCATGATCTCCAGCCCCCATCCGCACCCCCACCTCGGTTTTCATTTCGCACTTCTGCCGACTGTGGGGCTTCCCCCGGTCTGTCTCTTATACACATCTTATTTGGGGACCGCAATTATTACTAGATATCACTAAAACAGAGGAACCAGAGGCCCTGAAAGTAGGACTCTCAGGGAGGAGGGGTGGGGGCGGGGGAGACTTTGGAGAACTTGCCCTCAATTAAAGAAAGGGAAGGAAAAAACTATACAAAATGTAAATGCAATAAATTGAGCTGAATTTTATTTTTCCAGGATTAAAATATGTATTTAGTAGGTTTTGAAGGCCAATTACCGATTCATAAATGTATCGGAATAAAAATTCGAGAGCAAATGCCAAATGCCTGCGGTTTATGTAAACGACATAAAATCACGGTGTTTTTTTTTTTTAATATCTAGATGGATCATGGACGGATATAAAATGAAAGATAAAAATGAGTTGTTATGGCTTGTCGTGGATTTTCGTGTGCTTATTAATTTTCTTAAGTTTCCAACTGTTTGCACTTACAAACATTTGACTAATATTCCTAAGCTGCTGAAACTACAACAGACACTGTTTCCCTATCTCCCTTCTCAGAAGTACATGGGAAAAGATCACCCAAGAGATAGTTCTAAGTGAGGCGCGTCCTCGCCGCCAGGTCTCAAACAATGGGTCGTGTTTGGCCACCTCTGCAAGGACGCTGAGTGTGGGCGGGGGGACGCGAGGGGACTTCAGCAGCCAGTTGCCGTCCCTCCTCCCTTGGAGGCTTTGAATAACAACCCACCCAGCACTATTCTTGGGGTGCTAGGAGGGGAAAAGACAGCGCTTATTCGGGAGGGAGAAGTGGGAAGTGGGATGTGATTTTTACCCCGTCTTGGTGAGGAGAGAGGCTCAGGAAAGCCCTCTGAGACTGACGGATCCCCCGGAAGGTTAAGGAGGTCTGTACCGAAGCCTGCCTGCAGGTCGCTCCGGCCGGTGTTGGCTCTGGCCTCCCGCGCGCCCGTCGCAGCCGCGAGCGACCAGGGCTGGGAAACCCGCTGCCTCCCCAGCGGCGCCTATTACCAGCAGCTGCTTCTGCTTAGCCCTCCAAGGATCAGTTTGCCCCAACCTACGGCCTCTCTCGGGGCTCCATCTCCTCCCACCCCTCCCTTTCCTTCCCCGCCTCCACCCCTCCCCCCGCCGTCAACGCCAACTCCGCAACCGCCCGGTCTGCCGACGCCGCAGCGGAGACGCGCGCTCAGGTTCCAAGCTCTAGGATGCGGGAGCTGGGGGAGGGCGCGCGAGGAGCGAGCCAGGAGGACCCTGAGACTTTAAGCCCACCGAGGGAGGTTAGAAGAGGGCGCAGCGGTGGTGATATTAGGAGGCCACCAGCGGGAAGAGAGCCGGCAGAGGCTCGCGCCTCTCACCGGCCGGGGCGCTCCAAAGGCGCCGGATGCCTGTGCGGGAGAGGCGGGTTCGAACCCTGCTCATCACCTGTAGCGTCCGGGAGATTGAACGCGCGGAGAGGATGTGGGGCCGCGGCTGCCTCTGCGCGGGGTTCCGGGGAGCTTGGGAACAGCTTGCTCCGCCAGCGCCGGCAGTGCGCGCGGTGACCCCCCAAAGGCACGGCTCACCGGGGCGGCCCCCTCCCTCATCCTCTTAACTCCACTTCCAGCTTGGGCTAGAAACAGACACCCGCGAGGCGAGAGCAGGCGCTCACCAAGGTTCGGTGGAAACTGGGACAGGAAAGCTAATGCTGCTCGGGAGGGCGCCGCAATACGCGCGGGTCGCAGAGCTCTGCAGCGCCGGGCACCGCGGTGCTCCTGGCTCTGTGAGCTGGAGTCGGTTCTCCTTCCAGCGCTAGGCGGGCCAGAGAGCCTTTTGGTGAGGACAGGCCGGGCCCCTGGCCCCAGGATGTAAAAGGGGCTAATGCCGGCCGACTGGCTGCTGGCTGCACAGGCCTATTCTGACACCGAGAATGGTCAGACAAGGAAGGATGGGCCTCTGAAGAGAGTTTTCACCTAGGTGTGTCGTGGAATTTTGGAAAGCAAGCTTGCGGTGGCTGCGATGCGTTCGATTCCCGCACCTTCGCACTGTTCTGTTTTTCCGGCTTACCACCAGGAAGAGCAGTATCCTGCCTGCCTAGAAGTGACCGAAGCTAAGGGCCTTCTCCCTGCCCACCGCCGAGAGTAGGAGGCTCATCGGTCAGCTGAGGGCACGCACATTCGCTCCAGGGTCCTATTTGACAGCTGGAAGGGGTCTCAGCGACCTTGTAGTTATCCAACGCTGCAGCTGTGCGGATGAAGAAATGACATTCCGAGGAGTCCAATGATCTGCCCAGGTTGACTCGGCTGTATGCCCAGCCTCTGGAATAACGCCTAGCGTGGGGCGAGCCATCAGTCCATGTGTGATCAATGAATGATACCCAGCCAGGTGGTCGAAGACTCAGGACTCGAACCGAGGTCCCACTCCCAGTGCACCCCCTTTAACAGAAGCGTAACCGTGTGCCGGGTCGTTTCCCGCCCAATCCCACGCGTGTTCCAAGGCCAGGCCACAGCATCCCCAAACCCATATGCACCCCTGTCCACAGATTCCAGCGAACCGAACCCTTCGCTCTTCCTTACTGATCTTTAAAGAGCCCATGATCTCCAGCCCCCATCCGCACCCCCACCTCGGTTTTCATTTTGCACTTCTGCCCACTGTGGGGCTTCCCCCGGTGGCTCAGATGGTAAAGAATCTGCCCGCAAGGCGGGAGACCCGGTTCGATCCCTGGGTCAGGAAGATCCCCTATGCAGTGGACAGCATCGGGGGAAAAAAAAAAACCCTGCCGCAACAGAAAATTGCAAGGCGTAAAACCTCTCTCTCCTTGGTCTCCTTTCTCCTTTAAGAATATCACCCCATCCCCGTTTTTTGACGACTTTAACCCTTGGCCAAGGTCCGTTTCAGGTCAGGGTTGGAGCTTTTAAAGGCCGTTTGGGGGAAGCTCTGGCATCTCCTCCCTATCCCACAGTGAACAGGCAATCTAAGTGGAAAAAAATTCTCCGCGCAGGGCTTCACGACTTGAAGATCCTCTGCCTCCCACCTCCCAGACACACTCCAATTGTTGCCATAATCCGAAGCCTCCTAGAATTTCTGGGGTCACCATTTTTCTGGGGGAGCTGTGGGACACAGTCCGGAGGTGGGGGAAACGAGAACAGGCGCGGGAAAGTGCGCAGTAGCCCAGTCTACCAGATCTCTGCTCTCTGGGGCTCTTTCTGCAAAGGCAGTGAGCAGGCGGAGCTGGACGCAGTCAAACGACGCCCAGTTACCACTCACTGGAGAAACACCTAGGNCTGGGGTCACCATTTTTCTGGGGGAGCTGTGGGACACAGTCCGGAGGTGGGGGAAACGAGAACAGGCGCGGGAAAGTGCGCAGTAGCCCAGTCTACCAGATCTCTGCTCTCTGGGGCTCTTTCTGCAAAGGCAGTGAGCAGGCGGAGCTGGACGCAGTCAAACGACGCCCAGTTACCACTCACTGGAGAAACATCTAGGCTAAAGCGTTTGAGAGGCTGTGATTCTTCTTGGCCAGCCAAGTGCCACCCGATGACCAATAGGGCTTTTCCCCTAGAGGGCGGATTTGCCAGTTTTACGGAGATGGAGAGAGATGTGGGGGCGTTGGCGAAATTTTATCTGTAGCGTACAAACCACTTTCTAACAGAAAAATGTGTGCAAAACTCGACACATTGGAGCAGCCCCTGCGGGAAAGGCCCACAGGAGTTGACATATGAAAGTGCAATGATCACTGAATGAATAAGCGTGATCATTTGCAATAATAGTAGTCACTATTTTCCTCTAGCGAGCCCTCAGCAGCTACCATCTTCCTTGTTTTTAAGACCGCTGTGGGACCCTCGCAAATAAGTTCAGTTTCATGATTACCAACCTATCGAATGAGATACGGATAGAGTCTGACATTGTGGTTCGTTCAAACACTGTTACCGCTATTCTCTGAGATTAACTCTGCTCACTGTGATCACACAAACAGGAATCCATATTTATATTCACAACTAAAGGATGCAAAGTAAAATACAGTTATTCTTGACAGTGGAAAGAAACTGGCTTCTTTGGAGTAAAAAAAAAAATGGCTGGAAGAGATACTTCCAGATTTTTTTTTTACCAATAATAAATTTGAGCAATACATAATGTCTAGGGAATAGGTCATTGTAGCAGAGAAATCATAGCAGTAAAGCTATTTACATGATGCAGCTATTAAAAAAAATACCCCCAAATCTATTGCTGTACCTCTGTGTCCTCACAGGAACCCCTCATCTCTCTATTTTCTAATTTTAGTAGAAGTTCCAGAAAATATTACAAATCATTAAGGAACAGAATGAACAATGGAATTTTCAAAGACTACCTGTAGACACGTGCAAATCTCGCATTTTCCTGAGGTTAAGCCTTTCCTGTCCCTTTCCATTACACTTTAAAGCTGAAAGAATATTTATTGGTAATCTGAAAATTTTGGTCCCACATCTCTCAACAAAGAGATATTGTTTCACTTCTACCATATAAAACTAGAGACAGGACATTTTTGCAAGATGAGGTTTTTTTCCACTTCCACCTTTTAAAGCCACACACTTTGTCTTCCTGGTCTATTTCTAAGTACACTTCAAGCAAGCATTGTCAATATGTGAGTTGAAGCAATATAAAGACAAATCTCCTCTTAACCACCCATTCCATGGAGTCTGTGGGATGCACAGCACGGTTTATTCCTCTGAGCTCCATCTGTGGGAATGATGAAACCCAGCCATTATGGAAGATTATGAGGTTAAATTAATTTGGTTCTTCCATTATACTGCAGTCTTTTGGAGATGCTTGCCATTTTCCCTTTAAATGTCATTATTTCTAGATCTTGTTAGCAGCTGATGCAATTAAAGAGGATATAATGCTAATTTAACAATACAAATAACACTTTCTATCATGTATGTTGAAAAGATGCACTGAAGAGAGGACCAGCTACATTGTACCTGCCTGCCATAAACAACCAATTGTCACTTGTGCTTTAAAAGAATAAAATAAAACCAGCCAGTGTGCATTGGGTTCTTCAGTGAATTCTTGAATCAATACTTTTGTTTCATGTTTTCATGTTCTCAGTAATGTTAACGTATCCAGTTACAAACTCTTGCCAGTAAGAAAGAAAATATGTCCTGCTGTGTACCCTTCTAAACACTTTTAAAGAATCACGCTTTCTTTTCATTTGGAATTATGATTCTGATTGTCTGCTCTATTTTTGCAATCTTCAATGGATAATAAGTAGACACACTTAATTTCCTAAGCTAATCACCTGAGTTGAAAACCCGGGTAACATTAGCAGACCCAATAATATCTCTGATCTTGTGCAAAAGGGGCACATATAAGCACAAAAATAGCATTAATTATAATATTTATTCTGCCACTGCAGAAAGAGATCAGAAAGACCAGTAGGCTAATGATCTATACAGCAAGTATTAAAAACAGATGTATTCCTGTTGCATTACAGAGTAAGAATGATTAATAGGTGTTAAACTTGCGCATTCCTAATAAAAGGAAATGCAATAGAATAATTTTTTTATTCTTTTCAGTCTTTCAAGAATTATTTTGTTAGCTATATACTTAACAAAAACTTCTATAATTCAATAGCCAACATTTCTAGCAAACAGATCACAGATCATAGATCATAAATAAAAGCCCTTCTGTCCACACACACAAAAAACCCCCACCACTTTTGTTTTCTTTGCTGGGGTATTTCCAGCCTTTTCCTTTGTTTCCTACGAAATGGCTAATCGCTTTTAATTGTTTGTAAGGGGGCACTTCGAGATACGAGGTACGGTTTGGCCAGTTGAAGTCACAGCCCATCTAGGCGCAGGAGATTCGCCTTTGGCCTTATGTAATTCANGTGGCCCATCCTCTTAAGAACAATTAGTGTAAAAAAGAGCTGGAGCCTCTGAAACAGCATGGGCCAGCCAGTCAAGGCTCTCACCGTGAATCATGTGGTAAAGTCCAGGATTTGCACTCGAGGCCCTGTGCTGCCTCTTCGCTCTTAGTAAACTTCACATGAAAACAAGCTGCACTGAATCAGAGGGAGGCAACACAGATTTTGAATGGCTTCATTTCCCTTGGGGCTTCTCATTTTACACCAGAATTCTGATGAAAGCTCTTAGACACTGCTACACGTCCCCATGGGCCAAGGAGCAAGTCAACAGTGGGCTTTAGGGGGCGTGTCTGTGCACACTCCACACTCTGCAGCTCCCCAGGACGCTCTAAGTGTCCTCATCCTAGAGCTGTCCTGTGGGCATGGCTGCATCAAAATATTGTCTTTCAAATGGAAAATCCCAGTAGCTCAGAATCGCCCAGATGTAATGAACCAGGTGAAAATCTGATTTAATACCTGTCTGCAAACCAAGCACTATGGGGAGGAAGGCAGGGGCTGGAAATTCCTTCAGGATGGAAAAGGAAGCCAGTGACCCAAGGCGATTACTCATCTGGACAGCAAAGGACAGAGGGACGATACAGCCAAGGACAGGATGTCACTCAGGGTTTCAGGGGGTCCTCCTGGGGGGCTCTTAGCCCTGGAAATGAAGTTATAGAAACTGGAACCACCTTGCTGTTAATCCTAATCCCAAACATTTTTCCTTCCTCCTACCTTTGCCTCTGTATGGGGTTGAATAGTGTCCCCCCCTGCCACCCCAGTTCATGTCCACCTGAAGCCTCAGAAGGTAACCTTATTTGCAAATAGAGTTTTTTGCCGTTGTAATTAGTTATGATGAGGTTATACTGGAGCAGGGCCAGAATATGAGTATCTAATGGCTGATCCTCATAAGAAGAGAAAGTGGGTGCTCAGATATGCAGGGAGAAGGTCATGTGATGATGAGGGCAGACACTGGAGTGATGCATTTAAAAGCCAAGGGATGCTAAGTGCAGCTGACAACATCATCAGATGCCAGGAAGGGGCAGAGAAAAATCTCTCCAGAATCTCTAGTGGGCACACGACCCTGCTGGCACCTTCATTTTGGACTTCTGGCCTCCAGGACTGCAAGCGGAAAACAATTTCTGTTGTTTCCAGCCACTCAGGTGGTAATCATTCTTTTTGGTATCCTGGTGGCTCAGATGGTAAAGTATCTGCCTACAATGCAGGAGATCTGGGTTCGATCCCTGGGTTGGGAAGATTCTCTAGAGAAGGAAATGGCAACCTGCTCCAGTACCCTTGCCTGGAAAATCCCATGGACGGAGGAGTGTGGTAGACTACAGTCCATGGGGTCGCAAAGAGTCGGACACAACTGAGCGACTTCACTTTCACTCAGAAAACAATGGGACTTCCCTGATGGCTTGGCAAGTAAAGAATCTGCTACCATACAGAGACACAGGAGATGCAGATTTGATCTCTGGTTTGGGAAGAGGAAATGGCAACCCGCTTCAGTATTTTTGCCTTAAAAATCCCACAGACAGAGGAGCCCGTGGGTAGAAAAAGAGTCGGACATGACTGAAGGACTAAGCACACACACGTAGGAAAATAATGTGTGTGTATTAGTCGCTCAGTTGAGTCCAACTCTTTCGTGACCTGTGGACTGTAGCCCACCAGGCTCCTCTGTCCATGGGGTAGCTATTTGGATATAGTTTGGAAGATCAGAAACTTCCTTTTCTTCTTGGGCAGCTGGGGGGAGGTCTTGTTTGCACTCACAGGTGGGTTGTAGAGCTGATCACAGGCGGTTTGGGATTAAGGCTGCTGAACACTCAGGTCTGTTTCAGAGGTGGAAGATTGTTTTGTCTTTCTTGTTTGAGGGCTTGCTGGAGCTGAGATTCCGATGGCTTTTCAGTCATGTAAGAGAAGCAGCTACTCAAGTATTTAATGAGGTTCTTGGTTCGATAGCAAGTGCCATGGGGTTTCTCCTGGTTTCAGAAGGAGGCTAGATGGGCAGACATGTATGAAGGGTGCCAAACAGAGGTGCATGATGCAGAGGTGAGTGAGTACTCTCCAAGTCAGGAGACAGGGATGTACCATCAGCTGGAGGAAGTCAGGATGGGCTAGAGGGCACAGGGCCTGGGGAGTCCCTGTGGGTCCCTGACTTGCCAGAAGAGGTGTTGAAGAATTGTCTTAGTATCAGTTTGCTGACTCATTGGAAACGACCCTAATTCTAGGAAAGATTGAGGACAGGAGGAGAGAGGGGCGACAGAATGAGATGATTGGATGGCATCACCGACTCAAGGGACATCAGTATGGGCAAATTCTGGGAGATGGTGAAGGACAGGGAAGCCTGGCATGTTGCAGTCCGTCAAGTCGCAAAGAGTCAGACAGAACCGAGTGACTGAACAACAGCAGTTTGCAGGATGGGTCAGCTGAGGGGAAAGCTGGCAAATAAGAAGGAAGAGATATTCCCATGGGCAGCTGGTGTCCCCAAGTTCTATGCAGTGACAAAGCTCTGCCAGCTCCCCAAAATATCACCAAGCAGAACGGTCCTGGCTGCTGAAAGGCCAATGGGGCCCAGACCTTGCTGCTCAGGGTCCTGAGTTCTAACTCTCAGTCTATGGTTTCAGCAGGTCTCACTGACCTTTTTGTGCCTTTCTTTCCTTTCTTAAAATAATAAATCACCCACTGTCACATCCAGTTTCAAGCGGCACATAAATGATCATAAAGCAGGCTGGAAATGTAAATTATCAAGAAATGATAAATGGTGGGTCCTAGGATCCTGCCAGCCTGGCAGTATCTTCTTTCTGCAAAGCTTTCCACTGGCCTTTCCTTGAATATTTAGACTACAAATAACTTTCACTTTTTTTTCCTTTTTTTGGTTGAACACAAGCTTTAGCTCCTTTATACTTAAGTAAGGATCCTGATTTGTTTTGCCTAGTCAGTTGTCTTTCTTTTTTTCCCTTTGGTGAGAGGAGGGTGAATGTTGATTAATTAATTATTTAAATTGGAGTATGGTTGCTTTACAGCATTGTGTTAGTTTTTGCTGTACAGTGAAGTGAATCAGATATACGTGTACACGTATCTCTTCTCTCTGGGACCTACGTCCTCTCCATTTCCTTTCTAGCTCCCTCTTTAAGGAAAAACTTCCTACATCCTTGAGCCCCTTGGAAGTGACAAGGAGTGTAGCAGGGTTGTATGCATATAAGTTGCCATATTTTGCAGAATCAGACTCTGCAAAGCTGCTACAGTCGAGAGAAGCTACAGAGATATGGAAAGACAAATGTGAACCCCTGTGAGGCGGGGTCCTGGATGGGGACTGTGCCATGGGTACACCATAGGACCACCATCACGCTCATGGCCAGGTGCCTGATTTAATTTTGTTGTTGTCATTGATGATGGTTTTTTTTTTTTTCTTTTTTAAAAAATTTATGTGAAATTCACTTTACAAAGTTTTTTGGGGGACAATTTTTGAAAATATTCAAATCAAACCAGATGAAGAATACTGTATTCTAATGTGATATCATTTTGTCAAAAATACATGCAAAATCAATACCTGATTTAAAATTTTTACATAAATTTAAATATTTAAACAACAATTTTATTTAAAGAAATATTATAGATTATGAAATGCAAACTGAAACTTCACAGTAGGAAAAGTGTTTTTCTAAAGAAAAAAAAAATCAACATTATTGCAACTATTTACTGTGAAATGTTGTTTCTTATTTAAGTGAATTCACTACAATGAATTTTATTGGAGTATAAAATGCACTGCTTTTAAATATACCTATTGATGACAAATACATACAATGGATGGTTTTCCCAGGTAGCACTAGTGGTAAAGAACCTGCCTACCAAAGCAGGAGACGTAAGGGACGTGGGTTCAGTCCTTGGGTCGGGAAGATCCCCTGGAGGAGGGCATGGCAAACCACTCCAGTATTCTTGCCTGGAGAATCCCATGGACAGAGGAGCCTGGTGGGCTACTCTCACAGGGTCTCAAAGAGTCGGACACAACGGAAGCAACTGAGCATGCATGCACATACATCTGATAATCACTTCAGTTCAGTCGTTCAGTCGTGTCCGAGTCTTTGCGACCCCATGAATTGTAGCACGCCAGGCCTCCCTGTCCATCACCAACTCCCAGAGTTCACTCAGACTCACGTCCATCTATCACGGCTTCCCAGGTGGCTCAGTGGTAAAGGATATTTTTGCCAATGTAGGAGACACAGGTTTGATCCTTGGTTTGGGAAGATGCCCAGGAGAAGGAAATGGCAACCCACTCCAGTAGTCTTGCCTGGGAAATCCCATGGACAGAGGAGCCTGGTGGGCTACAGTCCATGGCGTCATAAGTGTCGGACATGACTGAGCGACTAAACAACAATCGTCACTAACATAATCAAGAGAAAGAACCTTCCATCACCCTCACCTGAAAGTTTTCATTTACTGTGCACACTGTTGCCCCTCTCACCACCGCCCCTTGGCAATCACTGTTGATTAAGATTTAAAAGTGAAAGATTTTGTGGCATTTAGTATATTCACAATGCTATGCAACCATCACCTTCATCTTGTTCCAGAACAATTTCAACACCCTAAAAGGGAAACTTGTACATTAAGTTGTGGCTCTGTTCTGCCCTCCTGTACCCACCAGTGTCCACCAATCTTCTTTCTTTCTCCATGGATTTTCACGTTCTGGACATTTCACGCAATTGGAATCATATATCCTTTTGTGCCAGTCTTTCTCCTCTCAGTATAGTAATTTTTGGCTTCATCTGTGTTGTATCAGCACAGATGTAGCTTGGGTATATTACAGCTTTGGTTCCAGACCACTATAATAAAGTGAATACTGCAATAAAATGAGTCACATGATTTTTTTGGTGTCTCAGTGCATGTAAAAGGTATGTTTACACTATAGAGCAGTCTATTAAGTGTGCAATAGCATTATGTCTAAAAAAATCAAGGCTCATACCTTAACTAAGAAAAACTTTATTGCAAAAAAATGTCCCCGACTTGGGGACCGGGCTCCATCTGTGAGGGAAGCATTGGATTTGCTGTTGCAGGTTAGGTATGCTCTGTGGACCCATCTGCACAGATGGGAGGTGGGGTCTGTGAACAATTGGCATCCCCATCTCGAAACACACGGTTAGAGTGGACGGGGGGAGGGGAGAGTGGACATTTACTGAATGAAGGAAGAACACGTGGAGGAGCGATGGGAAGACTAACCAACGGGCGCCCATCAAAGAGTGGGCGAGGCGCACCATCCAGCTGTGCCTCCAGGCCCCAGACCATCTAAGACAGGAGTCTTCTGGGCGTACCTATTGTGGGAAGGAAAAATAGGAAGTCGGTTGTATTAATACATTGGGAATGTCCAAACCTTTGGCAATTTGCTTAACAGTATTTCTGTTTCTATGAAATTGACCTGTGAATTTCCTTCAGATCAGTTCAGTCACTCAGTCATGTCTGACTCTTTGCGACCCCATGGACAGCAGCACACCAGGCTTCCTTGTCCATCACCAATACCTGGAGTTTGCTCAGACTCATGTCCATTGAGTCAGTGATGTCATCCAACCATCTCATCCTCTGTCGTACCCTTTTCCTCCTGCCTTTAATCTTTGAAGTGTCAGGGTGTTTTCCAGTGACTCAGTTCTTCACATCAGGTGGCCAAAGTATTGGAGTTTCAGCTTTAGCATCAGTCCTTCCAATGAATATNGCTGAAGCTGAAACTCCAATACTTTAGCCACCTGATGCAAAGAGCTGACTCATTTGAAAAGACCCTGATGTGGGAAAGATTGAAGGCAAGAGGAGAAGGGGATGAAAGAGGATGAGATGGTTGGATGGCATCATCAACACAATGGACATGATTTTGGATAAACTCTGGGAGTTTGTGATGGACAGGGATCCCTGGCATGCTGCAGTCCATAGGCTTGCAAAGAGTCAGACACAACTGAGCGACTGAACTGAACTGAACCTTCAAGACCAAATCAAAATATGCTGAATTATTAAAAAATAAATTTTTGACTCTGGATTGAAATGTAAATCTGTTTTTAACATGCATTCTATTTTTAAAATCTTCCATAAATTTCATTAGGAAGCTATTGAGATGTACCAATTTTTCATTTGATCTATTAGAGGGGTCCAAGGACTTTCCAACTACATAGGCCCTGAATCTGACCCAGAGAAGTTACATCTGACTTAACAAAATATAGTAATATTTGTAATGAGTTAGCAGCCTGATTGGACAGCTAGAGCAAAATAAAGACTCTGAAGGGCATACTAAACCCTAAAGATAACTATATACATCCACATCTTTTCTTCTTCTCATTTGCTTGGCTCCCTTCTACAACATTCGATCACATGTTGGATCAAGGCCCACAGACCCCCTGTCTGAAAACCCCTCCCACCTAGCATCATTTACACTATTCTCATCTATGCCCTCACATCTCACTTTATGGTATCTGGTTAGCTCGTAATGTATGGCATCACCATTATGAATACCAGCCTTCTGCCCTACTAGACTGATATTCCTTGAGGTCAAGCACTAAGTCTTATTTATATCTGTATGTCTCATACCCTGCATAGTATCTGACATAATGTTGGTGCTTCAAATAGGGTTGTTGATCCAATGAAATAAACAGCCTCAGGTCTCCTTATCAGGAATAAATCTCCTAAGAAGCTTCAGGACTGATGAGAACTATACAAGTGTTTGTTACTATCATCATCATCACCATCACTCACTTCATTTCAGTAGCTGTAGCTTCCTGGATTTCATTTGTTTCCTCAGTCTTTATTATCTAGGAAGCAGTGGGAGGCTGGGCAGAAATCCAGGCCTCCTGGCTCAGAGTCAGTTAATCCTTCTTCACAACATTATTACTATTAGCCTGATGGAAACCCAGAGAGCTCATCAAAGCAAAAGTGGCAGAGAGAAGCGTACAATAGCACAGAGCCACTGCCCCCGAGAATGAGTGCAACGAATGTTACCATTCGGAAAACAGTAAGTGCCCTATCACTGAGCTCCTTGCTGTTTCACCTCTTTTAAAAACAACAGCAATACAAAAGACAGACTTTTCAAGCAGTTTTAGGTTGATGGCAAAATTGAGAAGCAAGGGAAACTCACAGACCCCCTGGCCCCATATACACCTAGCCTCCCTTGTTAACAACATACCCACCAGAGTGGTAGGTTTGTTACAATTGATGAACCTACATTAACTCATCACCCAAGTCCACAGTTCACACCAGGGTTTATTCTTGGTGCTGTACACTCCCTGAGTTTAAACACGTGTTTAATGGCATGCATTCATCATTATAGAATCGTACAGGGTAGTTTCATGGCCGTAAAATTGCTCTGCACTTCACTTATTCATCTCCCTCCCCAGCCGCTGGCAACCGCTAATCTTCCTCCTGTCTCCATAGTGTTGCCTTTTCTGGAATGCCATGCAGCTGAAATCATACAGTATGGAGCCTTTCAGATTTGCTTTCTTCATTTAATAACATGCATTTAAGGTTCCTATTCCTATTCATGGCTTAATAGCTCATTTCTTTTTTGTTGCTGTTGTTTGGTTGCTAAGTCGTGTCTGACTCTTTGTGACCCCATGGACTGTAGCCCACCATGCTTCTCTGTTCATGGGATTTCCCAGGCAGGAATACTGGAGTGGGTTGCCATTTCCTTCTCCAGGGGATCTTCNAGCTCATTTCTTTTTTGTTGCTGTTGTTTGGTTGCTAAGTCGTGTCTGACTCTTTGTGACCCCATGGACTGTAGCCCACCATGCTTCTCTGTTCATGGGATTTCCCAGGCAGGAATACTGGAGTGGGTTGCCATTTCCTTCTCCAGGGGATCTTCCCAACCCAGGAGTTGAAGCCACGTCTCCTGCAGTGGCAGGCAAATTTAAAACCCTCCTTTCTTTTTAGGATTGGATAATATTTCATCATCTGGATCTACCACAGCTTTGTGCATACCAACTGAAGGACATCTTGGTTGCTTCCAAGTTTGGACAATTATGAATAAACACCCATGTGCATGTCTTTGTGTAGATGTAAATATTTTACTCCTTTAGGTAAATATCAAGGAGTATAATCACTGATCATATAATAGTAGGTGTAGTTTTATAAGAAACTGCCAGAGTGTCTTCTAAAGTGACTCTACCAGTATGCACGTTTCATCTATTTTGAATTGTTACAACAGCCCTGTGAGATCAGGAATAGTTTTAGAGATGAGAAAACTGAGCTGCAATGAATTTTCTAGGCCAGGCAGTGAAGACATGACTCACCACTCAACACCCTTCAAGCCAACCTGCCATCCCAGATATTCTAGAGATGTAGCTTCAAACAGTCACACACAGCCCTACCTTCAGGTAAAATAGAAAATCTATGACATTTTTAAACACAGTCAGCATTACTGGAGGCTGGATAAAGAGGAGAATGTTAGGAAACACAAGCAAACAGAAAAGTATGGTTCTGGAGGACCAAACAACCCTTCAAGACAGAAGGGGCACTGAAGCAAGCCTGTCTTGTGAATATGAATGTGCCCTCATCAAAGTGTCTGAACCCCAGGAAGCTTAAATCTGTGTGTGACTCTCCCAGCCCATGGGTTTCATCAGCCTTCTGAGAGCCTGGAGAACTCGGGAGGAGGGCACCTCATGGATGCTGCTTTGGGGCATCCAAACAGCACACGGAACGTACTCAGACTAAAATACATCCTTTATCTGATATTCAAAATTAACTGGGTGTCCTGTTTGAATTCGGAGGTTGTTTTTGTTTTGTTTACTAAATCTGGCAATCTTGCAGAAGTCTCTCTTTGACAGTGAGGAAGCCTGGGCCTCCTGTGTCATTGGCCAGAACTGTGGCCCATGTCCATATCTACCCTTAGCAAGGGGGCAGAACTCCCATGCATGGCTTGAATTACTGTGGATAAACCCCACGAGCCTCCCAAAGCACAGGGTCATGGGTATAAAGAAGGGCTCCTGAGCCATAGGGACAGGATAGGGGATCTGGAAAGGCAACCAGCAATGCCAGCCCCACGACCTCATGGCTACCATCATCCCATGGATCCATGGCTAACACCCTCTTTCCAGTCCCAGCCAAGCACACAAGCTCTTAGGACTTAGCTGGAAATAGCTATGGAGGGACTTGGATACATGAAGTGAGGCAGTGACTTGTCTGCTTTATTCTTGACTTATGTTTGGCATTATCCTTCAGTAGTACCACTTTGCTTCCCTCATTTCCTTCAAGACAGTGCCTCAGAGGTGGTGCTGCAGAAGAAGAGCTGGCCTGCCTGAGAGGACAAGCTTCTTTGTTGAGTGATGGCCCCAGTTTTGGATCATGTGTGCCTCTGGACACAAAGCTTACTCTTCCCAGGTCTCCATCTACCCCCATGTGGAAGGGAAGGGTTTACTATAGAGGAGGAAAGCCCCTTCTCAATGTACCTTTTAGCCTAGCTGCCTCTGGCTTCTCCTACCTACAGCAGCTTTGGTATCTCTTAATAGTCAACCCTTTTGTGCAATGTTTTTTTTTTTCTTCCTCAGAGTTATAAGAAGTGTCAGATATATCTTGGGCACTATCAGGCAGGTGCTGCTGATAAAAACCAAAATGTGTTCCCTGCAGTTAACCTTGAGCTCACAGTCCAAGAGGAGAAACAGACATGTACACAGGGACTTCCCTGGTGGTCCAGTGGCTAAGACTCTGCATTCTCGAGCAAGAGGACCTGGGTTCAATCTTTGCTCAGGGAACTCGATACCACACAGTGCAACTGAAGATCCTGCATGCCACAACTAAGACCCAGCACAGCCAAAAAAAAAAAAAAAGACATGCATGCAGCTAACCGCTGATCAGGGTGGGAGTACCACTGTAGAGTTATTGATGTAAAGAAAGTACTGTGCTGTGCTGAGTCACTCAGTTGTGTCTGACTCTTTGTGACCTCATGGACTGTAGCCTGCCAGGCTCCTCTGTCCATGAGGATTCCCCAGGTAATAATACTGGAACGGGTTGCTATGCCCTCCTCCAGGGGATCTATCTTCCCAACCCAGGGATTGAGCTATGTCTCCCGCATTACAGGCAGATTCTTTTGCCACTGAGCCACCAGAGATGCCCAAGAATACTGGAGTGGGTAGCCTCTCTCTTTTCCAGGGGATCTTTCCGACCCAGGTATCAAACCAGGATATCCTGCATTGCAGGTGGATTCTTTACCAGCTGAGCTACAGGGAAGCCCAAAGAAAGTACTGGAGAATGCAGAGGAGGGAGGGAGCAAACACCTGGTGTAAGGAAATCTGGCAAGAGTGTAGAGCTGAAGTGGGTCTTGAAAGATGAGCAGGGCTCTGTCATTCAAGTGAGGCGTCTGCTGTGTTCAGGGAGCAGTTAGCGCTTCATTTGGACGAAAGAGGTTTCCACAATGATGACTGATGGTGAAAAGAGGTGCAGGGACTGCTTCCATAGCAATGGGGATAAAAAGGCAGAATGAATCCATCAAATGAGGGGAGCATCCAGAAGACAATTATTCCTAATGCATCAGTTCTCCAAATGCCTTTCCTGGCAACATTAATTCACTTAGGTGATATTGAAGCCTCTTAAAAAAAAAAAATAGGGCTGCATGCACTTCCTAGTGATGTGATGCAGGCTCCTAGGGCGGTGCTTATGTGCACTGAGAACACGGCATCCTTCAAGGCTCTGGTCTCGTTTGCATCGCGGGTCGCATCAGAGCAGAGGGTTTCCACAAGCGGCAGTTCCTCTGCCTTTCCATGCATTGTGCTTTATAGCATCCTCAGCAGAACTGGGGCTCCTGCAAGAATGAGTGGTGGTTTTTCAGGTTGAAAATCGTTGTCCATTACTTTTAGAGGGAAGCTGACTCTCATTTTTTAAGGGCAGCATGCTATCACAGAGATGCACTGAAAGGTTAAAAATCAAGCACGCTCTTGAACATTCTAAGTGGCACACAAGCGACAAAGGAGCTCTCATTAGAGGTAATGGCTCTTCTACCTTGAAACGCAGGAGAAGGACGCACGCTGCGAGAAAATATAACAACACGTGTTGGGTAAATAAACACACCCGTCAAGACATCAGAACAGACTGGGCGTCATTCAGTTTCAAAATGGTGCAGCCCTGTACATCTCTGGACAAAGGGAGCCAAGTGAAAATGTTGAGCCGCACGTAGACGGAACTGGGGTTTGTGAGATGTTGCCTTTCAGAACTGGCCCTGGCGATGTGCAGGAGCACTGGGAGGGCAATCAGATTTCTAGCAAGTACCATTTAGTTATCTTTCTCACCATCCTATCACCACAGGCAGTATCTGGGAACGACACTCACCTAGTCAGAGTGAGCTGAGAGCCTTCCTCACAAAAGCCAGTCCAAATGAGTGGATGTTATAATCTCCACTTTGAGATAAGGATGCTGAGAGATATGGCTAAACATCACACCCAGGGTTATACAGCAAGTGAGTGACAGCACCCCAGTAAATCCAGGTTTCCCTGAAACCAAAATGAACATCCTTCTGCTGAAGTCCAGAGAAAGTCAATGATTGGCTCAGGCTTGCTAGCCCCTGAAGGGTGTTGGAATTTGAACCAAGGACCTCATTTTTCTAGCTATATTCATATGGTACCCTTTCAGTATGCTGAAAATAGCTTCCTCTCTCCAATCTCTTGACCAACTTTCAACTTTGTCAACTTTCCTTCGACAACTACAGCCTCTGGTATTTCTGCTCTCTGTCTGAAAGGGAGCAACTTGATAATCTTTAAAATCTTTCTTTAGAGGAAAAAAAATACCCATCTTCTGCTACAATCCTCAAGGCTCTGTTGGCCTCTGAGCTGGTTGCCTTGGCCTCCACTGTACCTTGGGCTTTGATAACAAATTCTGTCTGAGGACAGGGTGAGAAACACTAATTCAGCCTCTTACATGGGCTGTAGAAGGCAAGCTTGTGAGGTTTCCAGACACCCAGCAGACACTGGTCACGTTTTCAATGGACAAAAACAAGAGTCAAGAGTCATTTTAACCATGTGGCTCCCATATGAGGCTCATGAGAGGGAGAGGGAGGAGGACGGGGAGAGAGAAGGGCAGAGAGAAGGAGAAATTATATCAGGGGCAGGGAAACAGCAGTTTAGACTCTTTCCAAATAAATTTAACTTTTGGGCAGAATCTTGGTTTCCAAGTAGGTATATAGACTCTCCATTTTTCTCATTTAAAAGCTTCCTATTGCATCCAGCATTTCTACGAGTATTTCTTTGTAGAAAAGTTAGCACAGTGAATACAACTCAGAGGCATGATAAAATAGAAACTGGGACATGATGCATTCTCCTCACACAGCAATATATCAAAGGTGTGGTTCTGATTAAGGGAGGGAAAGGAGTCCCAAGGTGAGGTGTGGTTTGAGTTTTTCCTGCCTACCTGCATGCCACAAGCTGAGAAAATAGAAAAACACAGGATAGTCTTCAGCATTCTTCATGCCCAAGGAAGATCTGGCCAAAATTACCAGTCATCCCTGTGGTGGGTGGGACATCAGGACCAGTGACCTAAAGCTCTGGCCCCACTGCACATTTCCCTTGGGGGTAACTCAATTTGTTACCCACTGACATCATTTAACAGGCTGTGGAGCATGGCGTGCTGCTTCCCACCTAAGACCTGAGTCTGGACTTCCACCTTTTCCTTTGTTTCCCTTAGCATAACTAAGAAGATTTTAGGTACTTCTCAGGTAGCTCAGATGGTAAAGAGTCTGTGTGCAATGCTAGAGACCTGGGTTTGATCCCTGGGTTGGGAAGATTCCCCTGGAGAAGGGAATAGCAACGCACTCTAGTATTCTTGCCTGGAGAATCCCATGGACAAAGAAGCCTGGTGGGCTACAGTCCATGTGGTTGCAAAGAGTTGGACAAGACTTAGTGACCAACAATTTCAAGAAGATTTTACTGAAGTGTAAGAATTGAAAAATAAACTCAGTGAACATAAAGGCCATAAAGATGGGTGCAGTTGGAGAGGGCAGGGGAAATCTACTTTTAAATCTCCATTTCTCTCCAGCAAAACTCTAAGTTATGAGACTCATATTCAGACACAAAAGAAGACCTTAAACCAACTTTCAACTTGAAGCTCATCAGTTAACATCTGGGTGCATGCCATATACGTCACATGGAATATTATTCAACCTTTAAAAAGAAGGGAATTTTGACTCATACTACAATATGCATGAACCCTGAAGGCATTATGCTAAGCAAAAGAAGTCATTCATAAAAAGATAATGCTGCAGAATTCCACTTATAAGAGCTCTCTGGAGTACTCAAATTCATAGACACAGAAAACACAATGGTGGCCAGCAGGAACTAGGGAAGGGGAGAAAATGAGTAGTCAGTTAACAGGTAGAAAATTTAGGTTTTGCAAGATGGAAAGAATTCTGCAGAAGAGTGGGAGTGAAGGTTGCACAGCAATGTGAATGCACTGAATACCACTGAAGTGCATGCTCAAAAATGGTTCGGAAAATAAATTTTGTGTTTTAAGTACTTTACCATAGTTAATTTTTTAAATCTAGTGTTACAGCTAATATCATACTCAACGGTAAAATGCTGAAAGTTTCTCTGTGAAGGTCAAGAACAAGTCAAGGATGTCCATTATTACCACTTTTATTCAGCATAATATTGGAAGTCCCAGCTAGAAAAATTGGGCAAGGAAAAAAAAAAAGGCACCCAAACTGGAAAAAAATTAAAACTTACTATTTGAAGATGATATATTGTATATAGAAAACAGTAAAAATTGCCAACAAAAAATGTAAGAATAAATGAATTCAGTAAGTTTGTAGGATATAAAATAAACATATAAAAAGCTGTGGCATTTCTATTCACTAACAATTAACTATTAGAAAAAGAAATCAAGAAAACAATCCCATTACATCAAAAAGAATACCTAAGAATCAATTTAACCAAGAGGTGAAAGACCACTACGCTAAAAACTATANAGTTTGTAGGATATAAAATAAACATATAAAAAGCTGTGGCATTTCTATTCACTAACAATTAACTATTAGAAAAAGAAATCAAGAAAACAATCCCATTACATCAAAAAGAATACCTAAGAATCAATTTAACCAAGAGGTGAAAGACCACTACGCTAAAAACTATATAATACTGATGAAAGAAACTGAAGAAGACACAAATAAATGGAAAGATATTTGACGTCCATAAATTGGAAAAATTAATGTAGTTGAAATGTCCATATCACCCAAAGCAATCTACAGACTTCCATTAAAATTCCAATGGCATTTTCATAGAAATAACCTTAAAATTTAATGGTATCACAAAAGACTCCAAGTAAGTCAAAGCAATCCCAAGAGAGAACTACAGAGTCGGAGGCATACACTCTCTCTTATTTCAAATTATATTACAAAGCTATACAAATCAGAATAGTATGTTACTGGCATAGAAAAAAAAAAGTTGATACATAGATCAATGGAACAGAACAGACAGCCCAGAAACAAACCCATGCATATAGAGTCAATTAATTTATGACAAAGATACAGGCTGAAAAGTAGGCAAATACAAGTACATGGCCATGAGTTTCTAATTTAACTCTGCTTCCTATCTAAATGGAATTAAAGGGCTACTGTTGTGCCTACATTCACAACAACTCATTTAATTGCCACACCAATCTAACTTTCTGAAACACACACCCTGGCATTCCCTAATCCTGGCTCATCCAAAGCATCATTCCGGCTCCCCTGCAGCCACACATCAATGTGAAATCCTGAGAAGAGCTGAGGAGAGAGATTTTGGCGTCATCAGTGGGTAGGTAGATGGTGGATGAAGTCCATAGTCTTCCAGGGGTTACTCCAGCAGAAGACAGTGAGACCAGAGGAATGAAGAAGCAGCCACGGAGATCACCGACACCCGCGGGAATGGGCAGAGAAGTAGAAGGCCCACGAGAGATGGGTCACCAGATTCAGAGGAGGAGGAGGCTGGGAGCAGAAACTCCTAGTCAACAGCATCTAATGTAGGACCAGCAGTGGTGAGTCATTAGGACGTGACATTTAGGAGGTCCCCTGGTATTTTTAGAAAACCATCTCCATAGAGTTGGGTGGTGAAAGAGATGGTGACACAAGAATAAAACAAGATGATGGGGCAAATAAGTGCAGGTGGTTCTTTTAAGGTGGTTGACTGGGAAGTGAATGAGGCAAGGAGAGGAGTCCGAAAGAAAGGTAGGGGGATGCAAGGCTGCGAGGCTGTGAAGGCGCCAGCTATTGTTGAACATGGCTTGGAGCTCTGTACCTTTGTAGATTGTGGTCTGCGTGATTGGGAGAGAGGGAGATCAAGGTTCAAGCCGCGAGAAGCAGAGGAGGGAAGATTCTAGGGCTGTGATAGATGAGAGCCAGAACCAGGCATGAAGGCAAACCCTACGTGGGAGGAAAAACCCTTTGTAAAATGAAATGCAGACCAGGGTCCATGCCATCTCTTCCATGGAGCCCCCACCATGCAGACCCAGCTCACTGAACGCCAGTCCCACTCCTCACCATGGCAGGGTCTCGTGCAAAGCTATTATTTCTAGTGAACAAGGATAAAAGGCTATGTCTTGCATGGCTCAGCAATGGATTCTTGTGTGGGGGCTTGAGAGACGTGCCAGTTCCAAGTGCGTGTGGCCAGCAGGGGCTCTGCCCAGGGATGGCTGGCACTCTCTTGCTCTCTCTGATTTGGTCTTGGCCTCTCTCCTTCCCACTTAACCCCCATCCTCAGGTGTCTTGTGTGTTTCTCTCCCCAAGGATAGAGACCCTGGGAGTTCTGTAATGTGCAGGGGAAACCCAGAGCCCTTTGTGAGAAGCCAGGCAGAGCCTTTCTTCCTCCCTGTGGAAACCCAAGTAGTGCTCAACCAGGCAGGGGGAAGGGCTGGCTCATCTTCCTCCTTCCCCCCCTCACCCCTGCCCACTGATTGGCATTTTTCTGGAAGCACTGATAGTGCCTCGGTCCATGCTGTGCCCGGCTGTGAAGTAGGGTCCCCTCCCATGAAGAAGCCTGCAGTCGCCAGCTCTGTAGGAGATGGGAGAAATGGGGCTCCTGCCAGAGAGATGGGGCAGCGGCGGGGGGCTCGCAGGGATCTAGTCTGCAGGCTGCTGCTGCCCCCACTGACCTCCCCACCAGGACTGATGAATCCAAGTAAGTAGCCCAGCCCAGCTCGTGGAAGAAGGGCAGCCTCCTCCGTGGGCTTCACTCCCTGCCGGCGACTCTTGGCCCCAGGCCTCCTCCTGAGAACTCAGCCTCTGCCTCATTCCAGTGGCAGCCTCACCCCGTGTCCCAGCTTGAGGCTTGGGGTAACCGCCTCCCTAGGGATCAAGCTCCCACTCCCTCACCTTCGCTGTCCCCCCGTGTCGGACGCACGCACTGCTCCCAGGCACCACCCTCTTTCGTGAGTCCCAACTCAGCTCCAAATCGCAGACAGCAGTGGCCTCCTGCATTTGCCCTGCCCCATAACTGCCAGGACACCCGGAGGAGACCTCTGGATGCTAACTGCTCACTCGAGTCTGCCACCCCGGCCTCACTGGCCAGATGTTCTCATTCAGCATTGGCCTCAATTTCCCCTTCTGTCAAATGGGCACCCTGACAACACCACTTTACAGGGGGTGGGAGGCTTTCATGAGATGGAGATAGAGCGTGCCTCTGATGCCCTGCTGCTCATTACGGCCCATGTCTCGCTCTGGTCTTTGAAAGCACCTTTGAGAGCCTCTGTTCCTAACCTGCAGCTCCTCCCTTGACTCTGGTGCACACAGCATATTCCCCAAGAGGGTGCCCAGCTGGAAACAGGCAGACGAGCACAGATTTGAGTCCAGACAGACCCAAGGTTGAATCTGTGTGATGGGAGTGAAGAATCCAGTCCAATCTGTGTGATGGGAGTGAAGTCTTTAGCCCCCGAGAGCTTTAGCTTGTTCATCCATGGAGCCTCCCTACTGGGTCATGTGAGATAATGAAGTGAGATGATGCCAGAACACACCTGGTATCTGTGGGCGCCGATGTGCACGCTGCTGGCGTCCTCTCTTCAGAAGAAGCAGACAGGCCACCCATGCTTTGATCAGACCTCCTGGGGATTCCCCTGAAAAGCACTGGAGCCTTTCCCTGGAGGGAACTCACCTCCTCCACAGGCCCGGTGACGTGTTTGATATAATCAACAACTGCCTGAGTCTGTTCTCTGAATCCCGACACACAGGCATGCATCCAACCAGCCTGTGTATGTTCCTCCAGATTAAACGAGGGCCTGGGGAGAGAAGGACCTGTCAGGGTGTGGGGTCCAGAATAGGCCTCCTGTTTTCCTATGATGGTTATTTACAATGGTGTGTTCCTCCCCATGTCACATGTTGGTTGCTCACAGCATCTTACTTTAGGACTGGAAGGTGCAAGAGCAAGGGTCTCCACCAGCCCGTGTGCATGGAGCCAGCTGAGGAGGGCCTGAGAGGAGGTTTGGGGAGGCACGGAGGAGCGAGGGCTCCGGGATCACACTGCCAAGGTGATCCCCAGTTTACTAAGGTTGGGACTCTGGACAAGTAACTACCCCTTTGAGCCTCTGTTTTCAAATCTGTCAAGTGGGCATTAACATCGCCAGAGGGTGCAGTGTGGTAAAGTGCATGGTGGGGTGCCGACGGTCAGTAAGTGCTGGGATTATGATTAGTTGGAGCTGAATGATCAGAACCTGAGTTTTGGGGGTTCTGTTAATGGAAAAGAAGGGAAAGCAGTGGTGGTGTAAAGCACCTACTATGTGCTACTAAAAATTTAGGCTTTTGTATTTAATCCTTAAAGCAAGCCAAGGAAATGGGTGTGTTATTCCCATTCTGAGGAGGAAGAAAGCCTTAGAGGTTAAGTGACAGATTGAAATCAGTATTGATAGCAAAAGGTGTTCAGCCTCTTGTGCCTGCCTCTTAAGTACCCCACTTCCCAGCATGCCTCGGGGGCTGCGGGGGGATTTACAATTCACGGAGGNGAGGAGGAAGAAAGCCTTAGAGGTTAAGTGACAGATTGAAATCAGTATTGATAGCAAAAGGTGTTCAGCCTCTTGTGCCTGCCTCTTAAGTACCCCACTTCCCAGCATGCCTCGGGGGCTGCGGGGGGATTTACAATTCACGGAGGGCTGGGCTGCTGCCTGCACAGTATTCAGAGAAGGGGAGAGGATATGAGAGGAAGGAGCTGACTCACTAAGCAGGAAGGATTTCCCTCCAGGATACACTCTGAAGCTTCAGGAGCAGGCAGGCAGGCAGGGCACTGCCCAAGGCTGGTCCCCCACCCCCAGGGGGCTTCCTCCAGCCTTGAAGCACTAGATCAAGGCAAGAGAAGGCATCCAGAGGGGAGGCAGACACAGCTAGGTCTGCCATAACCACCCGGATCAAAGCACGCCACACCCTCCAGCCCAGATCCTCTCCAGAGGTGTACCGGGTCCCCAGCCTGCAGGTACTCCTGTGTGCCTTTGGGCTGGAAACCCTACCTGTCTCTGTGTAAAAGGCTCTTCCCTAGAGATCCCTCCAGGAATCACCAGTTGAGCAGGATACTCTGTCCTGAACTCCCGTAGCATCCTGCGTCCTGCCTGTCCTGGAACTCTGCTAACCCCACTATCCTGTGTCATTGGCTGCCTCCACGCAGACTGTGAACTTCCCTGGTGGCTCAGTGGTAAAGAGTCCACCTGTCAATGCAGGAGACACGGGTTCAATTCCTGGGTCAGGAAGATCCCCTGGAGAAGGAAATGGCAATCCATTCTGGTATTCCGGGGTATCTCACGGACAGAGGAGCCTGGCGGGCTACAGTCCATGGGGCCGCAAAAGAGTCAGACTCAACTTTGAGACTAAACAACAGCAACCCAGACTGTATGCTCTGAGAGCACAAGGTCTGTGTCTGTATCACTGCCCCGCTGCAGGTAGTTCAAACCCCACTACCCAGAGTGGGGTTCGCTAATGTCATTACTAATGATATCATTACTGGGAGAGATGCTGTAGATGAAAGTCTGAGTACACGGCATAGCGATGTAACGTGGGCAAGGGGAGACGCTCTGTGTGGGTGAGCTGCAGTCTTTATAGTGAAACAGGCTCTAGGCTGTCAGTAGAAGTGTTTCTCCGTCAATTGACTCATGGGTTCATTCATTCAGCATGTATCTTTGGTGCCAGTTGACACTATCTATACACAGAAGATCCAAAAGCTTAGACATAAAGGAAGCCAGCACCAGGCATGTAAAGGCACCAATACCACAGTGCATGGCAGGTGATGCTTGGCAGGTCAAAGGCAGGGGGTGGATGGTTCTACTAGGGACCAGCAAAAAAGGTCAATTTGGCAAACAAGGAGAACGCAGGACCTGCTGGGTAGCGGGGAACCAGGACGGACATGGGACAGAGGTGCAGTTAGTGGAGTGAAAAGCATTTCAGTCCAGGGTATGGAGTATTGAGGTGTTTTATAAAATCCCCAGGCGAGGACTTTCCTGATGGAGCATTGGGTAAGAATCCACCTGCCAAGGCAGGGGACACAGGTTTGATCCCTGACACAGAAGATCCCACATGCCGTGGAGCAACTAAGGCCTTGTGCCACAACCACTGAGCCTGCGCTCCAGAGCCGGAGAGCCACAACCAGCAAGCCCGCCTGCTGCCTCTACAAAGCCTGTCTGCCTAGAGCCTGTGCTCCGCAACAAGAGGAGCCACCACAGTGAGAAGACGCGCGCTGCAACCAGAGAGGCGCCCCCACTTGCCACAGCTAAAGAAAGCCCGTGCACCACACTGCAGGCCCACTGCAGCCAATGAATAAACAAAATCCCCAGGAGCACTGACATGCTGACCACGGAGAGAGGCAGGGACGAGGACTTGAGGCTTCAGCTCAGTTCCTGCTTTCTTCTTGGGTGGAGCTCCAGGCTGGGCTGCTTAAGAGTTCAATCCTGAGTCCTGATGAGCCTCAGGATCACCGACAGATGGTGAGACATCCTGAGCTGCTGCTGCCCTCAGCGTCCAGATGAGGCCAGTGTGACAAATTAGAGACCCTGGTTGGGAAGGGGTTGCTTTAGGCGACCCTTTTCAGGCTGTGATTGTTTTCATCAAAACCTACCCCCCCCCCAACAAAATGCTTTTCCTTCTCATTCAGGTATGATTAGAAAAATGACCGGGGTTTGAGCTAAAAATACTAATGCTTTATGTTCCTTCACAGGGCGAGTGGGGGTGGGTGGGGGGATAAGACAAGAGAACCTACAAAAGTAACAAGGAATTTCATCCTTCAGTGGACTTCAGAATGGATATTTTAGACTCAGCCATCCATAAACATTGGGTAATATCATACTCTCTTCATGCCAAATGGATTCCACAGACTGAGCCACAAATCTGCATTTAACATCCTCAGTGATGGCCAGCATTCTCCGTGTCCAGGTAGACAGATGTATAGTCAAGGGCCAATCAACCAAATAGCATCGTCTGTGGGCCTGAGTCAGCTGGGGAGGGGAAAGAAACCCCATCAGCCCCTGCCAGCGAGCTGTCTTTTGGATCCTGGTGGCTGCAGGGCTTGTAAGGTGCTGAAAAATTTGACTCCAACTGCAATCCATGCGTTATCTCGACCACCTGCATCCATTCTTACCCTCAACTCAGGGCTGAGGGGGACACGGCTGACTGTCCCTCGAGCTGTCTCTCTATCCTCTGCAAACCCTGGGATTTCATGTTTGTGCTTCTCCCTGCCTGTCCAGCCATTCCCCAGGCCTTCAGCTCCCCGCTTAAGCATCACAGCCTCCGGGACCACCCCTGATGGACTAACTGCCTATTCTGTGATGACTTGTTGATTCGAGGCAGTAAATGCTAAGCTTGCCACACACACTCAGTGCCACCTTTCTCCCAGCCCCACTTGCACCAGGCTCCCTCCCTATCTTGTCTTGCTGCCTTAACCAAGCTACACGCACGCACGCACACACACACACACGCATATCCCAAACCTATAAGACCCTGTCCCTTCCCACCGAGTTTCCAGTAATCCAGGTACTTTCCCATCTTTGTCAAACTAAGTTAAAAACTCAGAACCTCCACCTCCTTCAACCACCAGCTGAAACGTCACCTCCTCCCTGAAGCCCCTCCTGACTAGAATCCATAAAGCTACCCTTGCACATTGGTGCCCCTACATCCCCTCCCCCTCCAAACAGTAGTTTATCCATGTGGCTGTCACAGATGGAAAACAAGCACCCATCTCAGTCAAATTCAGACCGTAACATCTGGGTCTAAACCACCTTTAACCTCCCTGGTCCCCACACTGCTCCTGACACATGGGAACCTACCTCACTCCACAGCTGGTAACAGGAAAACTAAAAGGGCTTCCTTTCCTCATTTTATGAGCTAGAAACCTGGCTCCCACAAGGACGGGGCTTGAGAAGACTCAGGTCTCAAGGGGCTTCCCCTTCCCTTCCCCTCAATTCAGAAGCACATGTCTGGGATCACCAGTGAGGCAAATTCTGCCCCAAGAAGATTGTGCCCAGCTCTGTCTATTCTTGATTTGGGAAAAACAGGTAACTGTGTGTTTAATAAAAGCCAGCATTACAGGGAGGGGCTTCACATTGTATCTATCCAGCCCCACACTACACATCTTACATGATTTATCTTCACTATCCTCAAAACAACCTGATGAGCTAAGTCCACCCACCCCAGTTTTACAGAACAGGAAACCAAGACAGTATCATAGTCTTTGCCTGGCCGGGCACAGGGCTATTAAGCAGTCAAGCTGACTCAGGGTTCAAGCTCCAGTGGCCTGGATCCGGACCCACAGCTCGGAACTGCGTGTGAGCCCTAACCCTCTGTGTGTGAACTTCTCCAGCACAATTTCAAGAGTCTGGCTCGTGCTCCAGAGACTGCATGGCTTGCACGTGTTTAGATCAACTTGTCAATGGCAAGTTGATCTGCTCACCACAGATCTTCCCCATCTCTCCTCCCCCGACTCAGGAGGCTGACAGAGTGGTATATCAGATTTCCAAAGGTGTCTTTCATTAGAAAAATATATTATTTTGATCACCCCCTGTCTTCCCAAAGTCGCAAAGGCTGAAGATCAAGTTGCCAAGTGGAATTCCATTCATCATGGAGATAAACATCAGCCTTCTACTCCCCCGTGGCCACCTGCCAAGAGCACGCGTCAGCTGGTGGGCAGCTGGAGACAGGACAAGATGGCCTGGCCTGCGGAAGCCTGGGTTTAAATTGAAGCTTTGCTTCTGCTCTTGAGCACATCACTTCTCCTCTCTCAGTTTGTGTTTCTCCATCTGTACAGCAAGGCTGGCCTTTCTAAACTACGTGATGACTGAGTGAATGAACTGATGAGTTAATCAGTGATATAATATACCAGCCCTTTTCTTGCTCTGAGATACTCTGACTCTGATCCATTTCTCTAATGAACCACCCAGCTTAGTGACTGGCTGGACAGAATGAAGGTACGTGGATGTAGGGCCAGCATTATAAGCATAGTCTACAAAATTAAGGCGATGATTCACAGCAACAAGGCTTTGAGCTGGACCCCAGGCAGGATGTCAAGTTTATGAAGGTTGGGTCTCTCCCTTTCTGCTCACACTTAAACCTAACAGTCCATCCACAGACCTCCAGCATGGGGTGAGGGGCTGCCCAGGGTTGGGGGCAGTCAGGCTGGGGACAACGGAGTTGAACACAAGCTGACCTCTCAAGGTCTCTCCAAGTTCTACTGTCTCTGATTCCCTAATAGTCCCTGTGAATAATAGATCTGGTCTCTGACACTGTACATGATAAAGTGACCTGGTACAAAGTCCTATTAAGATAAATCACATTTAAGTTTAGGAAATTATATGTTTGAATCCTGTAATGTAATGTCACTGTGATGCCCAAGAGGAAGGAGAGGGAACTCAATTAGAGGCTAATTAGTCCACATGACTCCCAGCCCTGGGCCGCCTCCTGCCTCTGCTGCAGGGAGTTAATCAGAATAACCCCTAACCCCAGTCCTGGTGCCTTAGTCTCTCTGCCTATGAAATGGGAACAGTCCTAGTGAAAGAGGGAAGCACGGCCTTGGATGAGAGAAGGAAGCAAGGGCTCCAAGGGAAGACCTGAGAGTCCCCAGTCCAGCGTCGCTATCTCCCCGCCTCCCAGCATCTTCCCTCCTGGGGTCCCGGTTGGTTTCAGAGGGTGTGTGAACTCTGCACCACAGGATGTAAAATCCGTCTATAGGGGGTCAAGTTTGCAGGGTGGGTCTCAGAGCTTCCCTCAGGACTTCAGAAGGTGGCAGAGTTCAAACCATCACCCCTCCATCCTTTCCTTCAGCATCAGTTACTCTCAAGTCCCTTCCTCTCTAACCACCATCGCCCACTGTTTTCACCCTGGGCACACTGCTCCTCCTGCTGTGGCCAGTGTGATTCCGGACACCATCCTAGCCCCTCACACCGTCCTGCTATCACTTTCAGTACCACCCACCCCCACAGACAGTGCTCTTTCCAGCCTCACTGTTCGTCTCCTAGGAGCCACCTCCATCAGTCCTCACCGATCGTGACATCTCTCTGGCATCAGCCACTCTATGCTACTTCGTTGAATCTCCATCCCCTTCTAGCACCTGTGAACCAAGTCTTCCCAGAAGCACTGCCGGGTGAGCTTCTCTCCTACTTCTTTTGGGCTCCAGCCTCTTCCCTTCTTCACTCATGCATCATGCTCTCCCTGGTCAACCCTCCCAGTGCCTCCAGGCTGAAGGAGCCCAGGTTAAAGCCTGCCTCTTGGATCCCACAGAGGCCCCTGGCATTCAGCATTTAAGAGCAAGGAAGTCAGGGACTTCCCTAGTGGTTCACTGGTTAAAACTCTGTGCATCCAGTGTGGGGGAGGCAGGTTCGATTCCTGATCAGGAACTAAGAAACCGCATGCCAAGTGTTGCAGCCAAAAAGTAAATAAGTTAAATAAAATCAGTTATAAACACCGGTTAAAACACACACACACACACACACACATTCATGTCACATCCATCTCATGCAGCTGAGATTGCTACAGATTCAGCAGCTACAAGCAGAAGATTCCCCCTAAACCTCCTGTCTCTTTCACCCCCCGGGATTCTGTTGGACACCATATTCTGAGCCTTGAGGGGTTCCTGCCAAGTCTCTGATGGGAGGAATATTCCATTAGGGGAATACGAGGGTCAAGGTTCCCATGAAGAGGTTAATACGTTGAAGGAAGCTCCATAACAGATGGAGTGGAGGTTCCAGAATGCCTGGTAGAAGTAAGAAGGTGGGAGAGGGTGGCTAGGGGATGAGCAGGGGTGTGGAGGCCATAAGGAAGGAGGCAAGAGTGCTCAGCCCAAGGAGACGTGCTCCTGAAATGGAGACGGTGGTGGGCAGGGTCAAGGGCAGCGTGAGATCTGGAAGGACGTGAATGGGATGAACTGACATCTAGGTTCAGAATGGAACAGGGGTGCCAGTCTTCTGCGGCACTGCCACAGTACGCTGCCCCCACCCCCTGCTGCCCGCCAGGGTCTGAGCCCACCTTGTCTTCTTAAAGCTCATCAGACGGGTGAGTAAGGGGTGAGAACAAAAAAACCTAGCAAGGGATACAAGCCAATGACAGCATGGAAACCCAGCCCTGTAGGATGTAGACGGAAGGCCTCGAGACCCCAGCCAGCACCAAAGGAGGGGCAGGAACGAAGCCTGGGTGCTGAGTCTCCAGCAACCAGTATCAAAGAAAGATTTCCTTTATGATGGCCTGGACCCAATGATGATGGTGACAGTGACGACTCTGATAGAGATAATAAGAGAAGAACTTCTCTTTTGGCCGCACTTTCTAAGTCTTAGTGTAGTCTTAAGCTTTAATAACTTCAGAGAGAGAAATGCTATAAATATACAAAAACTCATTTGAAAGTTGGCCTAAATTTCTTTTGCATTTATTCACTTTTGTGAATTTTTAAAAATAGGTCTTTAAATTTCCTTTATTTATTTTTTTTCCCTTCCCAGTCCCTCTGGCTGAACACAGCAAATATTGACTGAAATGAAAATTAAAATGAAAAGTGTAGAAATTCACAAAACTAAACACTTCAAGAACGGGAAAACTTCAACTTGCAAATAATTCATTCGGTAGGTTGATAGCATAAATGCTTCTCAAGTTATTAAAGCTTAAAATCGCGGACGCTTTGTATTTAAAAGCCATCCTCTTAACTAATTCTCCCGACAATCCCCTGCAGGGTAGGTACCATTTATTGCCCCCATTTTAGAGACAAAAAACTGAGGGTCAGTGAGGTTAGGAGACTTGCCTGAGGTTACTCAGGGGGAAATTCCATAACACAGGCTACTGACTCTTGTGATCAAAATGAAGCTCCACCTCAGGAGAGGTTTAAGAAGGATGCCCCCAGCTCAGGCAACGGCCCATCTCAGTGGACCTGCCACACAAGCTGCCTACATAGCAGGGAATTATTTCAACAGAATGCAAACCAAGGAAAAGCAGACAGTGGGGCCTCAGAGATTCCCTCAGGAGGAGAGCTCCAGGGTGTAAGTGGAATCTGAGCCTCAGGCTGCAGGAGAGGGGAAGAGCAGCAGTGTTTGGGGGATGTTGACACTGACCACTCTGACACGAGGGTGTGGATCAGATAGGGAAGGGCTAAGGGAGGGTAACAGGAAACCCAAAGGGAGAGCAGAGAGCTGCAGGGAGTGGACATGGATGAGAAGTGTGGGGCTTGGTGACATGCACGCCCTGTGTGGCTGCTCAAATATTAATCCACAATATATTTTAATGACAGAGACAGCAGTGAGCGTGGGAAGGAACATGAAGGACTTTGGGTACCCTGAATAATGGGGTTGTCACTCCAGATTCTTATGGTCTCTTCTTGAGTAGGAGCTTCAGGAAAACCTTTGGCCAACAGTCAAGGTGCCAGATGTCACTTGCAAACGTGAACTAGCAGGTCCCTTGCAGAAGGAATTCATAGGGCCTGGACTCCATCTTAGGCCTGTTCATGCTGATCATGCTCAACCTTTCCAAGGAACTCTGAACTCTGTTTAGTGTCTATGAAAACAACAACAGAAGGATAAGACCCCCTCCAGACCGGGGCACCTTGAAGACTGTAAGAGAAAACACACACTATCACCCCTTCCTCCAGACAGGCCATAAATTTTTATGTATCTATTGGAGTGTAACCTCGGGCTTATTGATTATTGGCTAATTGTTTGACTGTTTGAGCACATGAGCACATAGCATGTGAATGATGGGGTTATTGGGATTGTATTTTCCTTGGTTTATGTAAGTCTCAAGGAACTTGGAGTGGTGGGTTCAGACACGTACACGTGGGGTATAAAAGATTTTCACAAATGCTGGTTGGGGTCCTTGGCTAAGAGGAGACTCTGCCTCGGGCCCGCCGGTGTAAAAACTGCACTGTCTATCTGCATTGTCCTTCTGAGTGAGTTTGTTTCCCGGAATGCGTGGCTACAACACCCTCACAATCGCATCATATCAGGCGTCTCCTAAGGTAACCACCCCCACAGACCACATCTCAGATTCCCAAGATACCTGGCCTTTCCTACTGGGCAAGGGTCAGGCTTGGGGTCGGAGAGGCCCATTAAACCCTGCTTAAGGACTTTCCTGGTGGAGACAGGAGACAGCCAGCATGGTCACAGTCAAGGTGGGGAAGAGAGGCCCCACCCACTGGACAGGGCAGCGTGCCCCAGCCATCCATCTACAGCACCTTTGTCCTTCAAGGAGACACAATGGGCTTGGCCAACACAAGTCCACAACTGAGGGTCTCTCGGCTCCTCGGCAGCCACAGTGAGATAAGTGAGCCCAGAGTCCGGTTCCCCCAACTCCCAAGGTCCCATCCCCGCCCCCACGGAGCCACGGCTCCAAGGCTCAGCCCAGGTCTTGGAGAGTTAAAGTCCCCAACCTGGGACGCCTGCAGGCCATTCACATTCTGACCTTCCTGCAGGACCAGGTGAGGGGGGCTCACACCTGGGAGGAAAAGGGTGGTATTGCACTTGGTGAGGACACCCCATATGGGGGCATGATGAGGGGAAGGGGGGCCTACGTGTGAGTCCTGGCTCCCCCTTTAGCTTCAGTTTTCTCAAGCAGAAGATGGAAGCCACAGTAGTAATACCTGTCTACCTCACAGGATGTTGAGGATCAAAATGCAAAATGCCTCTGACAAGGCAAATGTTACATAAATGTCATTTGCCTCTTCCCCTCCCTTATCCAACTACAGGATCATTCTTCCAAACAGACCTCCATATCCCTCTCTTCCCTCAAGCTGCCGACCTCAGTTTATACATCAGAAAATCCAAGGCAGTAAAGCTGCCTTCCAGGCAGGGCTGCTATGGCCAGTTGCTCAGGCTGTGCACTGTACAAATCCAGTGGTCATCACATATAAGGGGCACCCCTGGAGCGGAGCAGCGCTGTGACCTTCCATACAAAGGTCTACTGTGAGAATTTCATTTGTTAAATCTCTTTGGAGAATGCCAAAGACTGCAAAGATTAGCTATCATCACAACAGTTATCCAAAGAAGTTTTATAATCACCCTCTCTCTGATCCTCTACTGGCAGAGTCCACATGTTTCTAGTACTTAGACTTCTTAGCTCACTGTACAATCATCAATAACAATGACAAACACACACACAAATTATATAAACTCTGATTTTAATTACTACTCCCAAGATCCCTCTTTCTCATAAACTCAGTATTTTCCAAACTTGAATGTGTATGTAAATCCTTTACAGAACTGTGAAAATGCAGATTCTAATTGGGGGGAAGAGGCTGAGGAGAAAGAGAAGGGAGGTGCCATGATTCTGCATTTCTGACAATCTCCCGGGTCCTTGTTACGGTGCAGCTGATGCTGCCATTTTATGGACCACACTTTGCAGAATGAATTTGTAACTCCCCCACCACCAGACACTGACATGAGGGATGGACTTTCTTTTCCTCTTGATTTGTTAAGGACTAGCTAGAAATGACAGGTCAGGAAACTGAGGCCCATAGGTCACATCTAGCCTGCACCCTCTCCCGCTAAGTACAGTTTTATCCAAGCCCATGTATTTACATTTTGCCTGGGGCTGTATTTATTTATGTGTTTATGTCCTGTCTAAGGCTGTATTTATAACACAGTTATGTCTATTTATTTTCATACTATCTATAGCCCTCTCTGCACAACAGCAGCAGCATTGGGCTGAATAGTTGTGACGGAGCTGGAACTATGTATTCTGGTCTTTTAAGAAAAAGCTTGCTGAGACCCAGGAGAGCCGACCAAGCCATTAAAGTGAGACAAACATGAACTGAGTGGGTGCGGGGGCCAGAGTGAGGCAGAGAGGGGAGAGGAACAGTGAAGTGAAAACCCAGCACACTCCCTTACACTATGTTTTCGGCCCCAGGGCCCGGCCAGCCCACCTGTTTCAGAGGAGAGTTAGCTCCTGTCAGTCCTTCTCCACAGCACAATACTAGATGGGGCCTCCTCGGGTGTCCCTGTTGTGGAGAAACCCGATACACCCCGGGAAGCTGTGGCAAGGCCACCTTGGCCTCCATCACAGAGGCCTAATGGAGTTGGCAGAAGCCAGCCTGGAGGCAGGGGGCTGTGATTCTGTTTGCTGTGGTCCAAGCTGTTCTAGGAAACCCAGCTGGCCCCCAGCTGTGTCTAGAGGCATGGCCAGCCACCCTCAGAGGGCCTATTCACCCTGACATGAAGCCACTAAGCAAAGGATCCACTGTCAAGAGGCTGGCTATAAAGAACCCCTTGGGGGTGGTTCAGCATTTGTTCAGGATACATACTGAAGGGGTGATGTAGACTCTCCAAGCTGACCTGCTCTGCTCCCTCGCATGAGTCACAAATTCTCTCAACCAGGGTGCTGAGCAGGTTACTCCAGCATCTGCTGAAATACTTCTGGTGGCGGGGCGCTCACTACCACACATGCGTATGTTTGTGTAAATATCTGTGAGGAAGAGGCTCAGAGAACTGAGCTCACAGTTGCTTCCACATGACAACCGTCTGCTCTCCAAGAGCCATGCTGCGGAGCCACAGGGCAGGTCTCACCTGCGTCACCAGCATCACACTTCAAACCTCTTCTTGGGGGTGACCCGGGTTGGATATGCTGCTTGACCCCTTGGAGCCTCCATCCCCTCACCTTTGCACTTTTCATTAACTGAGTCATGTCTGACTTTTTGACTCCAGGGGCTGCAGCAAGCCAGGCTTCCTGGTCCTTCACCATCTCCCAGAGTTTGCTCAAATTCATGTCCATCGAGTTGATGATGCCATCCAACCATCTCATCCTCTGTCGTCCCTTTCTCCTCCAGCCCTCAGTCTTTCCCAGCATCAGGGTCTTTTCCAATGAGTCAGCTCTTCACATCAGGTGGCCAAAGTACTGGAGTTTC
>SJYV01005777.1:369146-453322 GCA_006410875.1 Neotragus pygmaeus | reverse complement strand
GGCAAATTCTTTTAAAATGTAAGCCTGTTCCTCCCTCCCTCGCTCTCTCAGAGGAAGGGGGAGCTATAAAATTCTCCTCAGCACACGCTATAAATTGCATTTTGCTGAAAGTTTTAATACTTAATTTAAAGTCAAAGGATATTTTTTTGACCATTTTAGCTCTTGCAGTTCATCTGGGAGAAAGTCCAGGTGGCAAATTTAATGTAATTCAGTAAAATTTTCCAGCATAGCCTTATTGAAGGCAAACATCTTGAGTGGAACAGGTACTATTAGATGCAAAGCAAAATCTATTTTTGTTGACAGAAAGGCAATTAGCATTCATTAACATATTCAGAACTTTGAAAGTGGGTTCAGTGGCTATTCTGAGAAAGGAAAGTCTTCAACAATAAATGCTGGAAAGGAGGTGGAGAAGAGGAGGGAGTGCAACAGACGAATAATTAAGAGCAAAATCACTCTTCAGAAAGTCCTTCAGGATACCTTTGGACAATCTTATCACTCAAGTAGTGTTCAAAGTTAGCTGGGAGAGCAACTGTTGATGCTTTTGTATTGTGAAACAGAGGTAAAGAACTAATCCAACACTTCTTGAAAGACAAGGAAAGAATGTGGATTCTGACACTTAAAGCAATTAGTCACTTTGAATTAGCCTAAAAAAATATGAACACTAATTCAAGGAAAGTTCTTCATCTTTTCTTATTTGTAACATGATAGGAGATACCTTTAATAACTGCATTAACTGCCTTCTGATCAGATGTATTTTTCATGCATTATCAAAATAATCTTCCGTTATTTGAATACATTTTTAAAGAAATTCTGCAGAATGCAAAAGGAATTCACCTTGTTTTTTAAAACAGAAGCAAATATGATCCTAGCGTAGGTAATACTTTTTTTTTCCACATGAGATGTGATGAAACCAAGCCTCAGAACATTTTTTAATGTTGATAGAGCAGGCTTGAAAAAACTTGTCCTATAAATTAAGCTGTTCTGGGGGCAAACTCATGTTGTTTTTAAACCACAGAGTGGGTCAGTGGGTGTGGTAATACACATGGTTGAATGGTGAATGTATAGATTAAAATACATTTTGCCACACTAGTTTCCAGAGGATTGTTTTGGCCTGGTGTTCCAAACCATGAGCCAAAACTTTGGTCAGTATTTTGACAACAGAGCCAGGAAAAACAAAAAAGGCTTAGCCTGTGAAAAAGAAATGAAGATGTAGTGAAGGAAAACAGTAGTCTCTCTGCCACTGCCTTACTCAATCCATATGTGGGCTTAGACACAGGAAATACCCACCATTCACCGCAATCAAGCCAGAGGCTTGTGCATCAGAAAGTGCCTTGTGGAACTAATTGGACTCTATTAAGATTGTCATTGACATGGGAAAACATTTTGAAATTTTAAATCAGAACATGCGATGTACACAGAAAAAGATAACAGTCACATTGTTGGTTCTGAACTACAAATACAGGCATAGCACACATATGGACATGAAAGATTAGTATGCTATATTTGGTGAGGTACTGAATTCATTATCATTCGGGAGCATGTTTGTCTTACTTCATTTTATATGTTTGCTTTTCATCTATGATCTTTCCAGGATGGGCTGATTTCACTGAGTATATTCTGGCAACAGCTCAGAGCAGAGAAAATCTAAGCATTGCCAGTTGAAAATCATCATCAACAAAATTCATGGTACTTGTCACAACAGCAGAATTTACAGGAAAAAAAAAAAACATATAGTTTGAAACAATGAAACTTCCAGGGAAGTTTTTCACTCATGAGGTTGGATGAAACCACATGTACTGTAAGTATTCATGTACACACACACATACAAATCTAACTTGGCCAACAAATCTTTGGGAAAGAGTATACTTCAGCATTTCCATTACAGATGTCTTTAAAAATTACCCAAACATGGTGTATGTTGGAAGCTGATCTCTCTTTTGTTCTTGTTACCGTCCATCATATTATTACCTTGAGGACGACCTACATTGGAGTGTATGTGCTTTGTTTTGATGACTATCTTAGTGTTGTGGTCGTCACTCACATTTGTTTTATAGATAAGGTAAACTTGTTAATATTTGGGGGCCTAAAATCTGTATTTGGTTTACTTTTTTAAAAACCAAATTTCCCACCTTATGAGGAACATGCTATAATTCATTCCCTTAAAATTTCTGGAAGGCATGACTGTGTAGTCATTTGGGTCAAGATTTCTTTTATGTGAAGGGTGTCAGTAACCATAGTCACATCCATTTTAAAAGATAATTGATGGTTAATATAGACAAGATGATCTCTTTCCTAATTTTTCAGTCCAAGTTTAACTGCCATTTTTTAGTAGGAAGCTTCTTTATTTTGTTAGTTTCAAAATGTCTTCTTTGTCGTGGGTCACTTCTAGCGTAGTTCAGCATTTCTCCAATTTCAAAAACAAAATGATTGCAACTAGGGAGGGTATGTAATTTGTGTTGGTAAAGCTTAGATTTACCATGAAGATATTGCCAAAGGAAAGGGAAAGTTGGACAAGCAACAAATCATTGGAAGGCTTTGATGTGTATGTATGTGTGTGTTTAAATACCTTCATAATCTTGGTATCATGAAAATTGAAATCTGATCATCTGATTGCCAGGTTCTTTATGTGAATTCTGAGATCTAACTGCAGATCTTTATATGAATTAACTCAATCAGTCCTGACAACAATCTTTTGGAGGAGGGACATTTATTAATCACATTTTGTGAGGAAATTGAGTCATAGAAAAGTAAGTTGTAGGAATCAGAACATAAGTGATCTCTTTGCAAATGATAAAACATGGTTCCAGTGGACTCCTACTTCAGCTAGAAAATGCGCAGAAAATATTAAAAACACAGCTTTTAAGGTGATTTAAGTGTCTCCAAAGCCCCATCCTCATTTAAAAAAATTTCCCAGCATAGGAAGTACCATTCGAAAATATCAGGGGCAAAGTAGGCAGAGATTAAAAAAAAAAATAGCTACTTTCCTTTCATCACCACTTTGTCTTTCATACGTATACATAATGTATAACAGCTCATGCCAGGTGACCATCATAGAAGAGTCTCACTGAGATAGGGAAAGAGAGGCCACCTGTAACTGCATGAGGATAAACTCTTGTGCTTTTAGCCATGTACAGAAATTATCTTCAGCAGGAGAGTCAAGTACTAGCCTATACAAAGGGAGAATGGAAGAACACTGGCTTTTACATTTTTTAAAGCAAAATTATTTAAAGATGGGATTAAGGATGCTGCCTGGTACAGCATCCTTAAAAAGGAGGTTGTTTTGAAGCCGAGCAAGTCTGTAACCTTGCACAGGGCTGGGTCCTCAATGTCTCCATTCGCAAAATAGAGGTATGCCAATCTCATTGTTGTTTTTAATTAATTTTAATTGGAGTATAGTTGCTTTATAAAGTTGTGTTTGCTTCACATGTACACATTTGTCCAGCAAAGTGACATATATTCCCTCCTTTTGGATTTCCTTCCATTTAGGTCACCATAGAGCACTGAGTAGGGTTCCTTGAGCTATACAGTATGTTCTCATCAGTTATCTATTTTATACATAGTATCAGTGGTGTACATATGTCAATCCCAACCTCCCAATTCATCCCATCCTATCTTTTCTGCCTGTGGTGTCCATATATTTCTTCTCTGTCTGTGTCTCTATCTCTGTTTTACAAAGAAGATCATTTATTACCATTTTTCTAGATTCTACATACATGCATTAATTTTTACTGGTTTTTGAACATCCTAGGTGACAATGTCCCTTAACTTGTTTAGCAGCCTGGTTTAAGGCACGTGCTCTGGAATTAGACAGTTGGATCTGAATCCTGACTCTGTGAGACCAAGATCAGTAAATGAATCTTTTTAGCTTGCATTTCCTCTTCTGCAAAGTAGTTGTGAAGACAACCATGTTACCACACTGTACTGAGAATTAAATCAGGTAATGTATCTAATAGAATTCTAAGTATCTAATAGAATTCTTGGCAAAGAGTAGTTGCTCGATGAATGCCAGTGTAATTACTGACATTATTTGAGAAAGAGTAAAACAAGATCAATAGCATTTGAGTCCCCATGCCCTTTCTAATAATCCCTTTTAAAAATCCAAATAATAAACTTCTGTTTTCCATATGGTGGAAGCCTAGGTTCTATATTTCCTTTTTGGTTTTTGCATTTGAACTTCATCTGTGAAATGGGTATTAGAATCCTCTAACTCCATCATGGTAAGTTTTTAAGATGTCATTAGGCCATCTTTGTTGAGAATTGAATTTCTTAAAATGGCATCTCTACGGTACTGCACATAAAAAGTGCAGTAATTAATGAACTGACAATTAGTGAGACAGGAAGTATCATTTTGTTAGGCCAAATTTCTAACCTCAGAAACCCAGGGGGTAATTTTGCTTCATTGGTTTGAATGGGATGATGTTATCCAAACAGCTTTAATTCGAAGGAGGAATTTTAGGAAAAACCTTTCTTTATTTTAAAATCCATTGTGTATATACATAAATTTCAAGCCACAACTTACAAATGCCCGTGGAAAAGATGAGTGAGAGACAGGATAAAATAATATTTCCAGACTTAAAGGAAAGCCTGTCAACTGAGAATGTCATGGGTGACAGTTACACTATAAGTCACCAATAAAAGATCAAGGCGCTCTGGACAGTACTTCTGTGTTCTTTGTATCCTGACCTTTGTTATGGCAGGCTTGGAGTGATTTTGACTAAAAATCACCCCTGAGGGTACAATGAAATTTGCTTGTTAAACTATTTTAGTGTTTTTTCTGGATATCATGCATAACATGATGCTGTCTTTCTGTGGCGGAACCCAAAGCTAATAGCTTTTACTGATTCTGCAGATAAATATCATATGTCACCACTCATTAAAAATCTGTTCTAAAACCCAAGTTCCCATTAATAAACTTTGTTTTCAAATAATTAATGCAAAGAACAACACTAAAAACTTTTTAGAGTGTCTATAGATAGTTCTGGATAGAAAATTTTAACTTCAAATATTATAATGAAATTTTATAAGTTCATATTTGGCCCCTATATATTTTCTTTCTTTCTTTTAAAATATGACCTTAAATGCAGTCCTGTAGTTCATTTGTCTGTGAGTAACCTGACCATATATTTTATTTTCTCAGCCAGGATATTTTGAGAGTATTAACCCAGAACAACCAGGACTGTCCTGTGGAAAAAAGGAGGGAAAGTTGGCCTGTCCACAGCATAGTTTTAATCAACCTCATGATTTAATTCTGTAGATTGTGGAATAAATTGGTGGTTTCATAAAAAAAAAAAAAAAAGGGCCAGTTTTTACCAATTAATATTCGTATTGATACCAGACCATATTGAAAACAAATATACCAAGATCTTTAAAATCTAATAATTTTTTAAATCAGCAAGTGAGTTGTCGGAAGTTCATATTATTCTAGACTATTTGTTGTTCTTTGAATTAGATTATGTAGCCATTTTTGGAAAATACTAAATATGGGATACTAAGCCTATCCTTTTCTCTTTGCATTATATTTCTGGCTTTTATAATAGTATGTGGCACTTAGGGGGTATTCTGTAAATATTTGTTGAGTGAATGAAAAAGTGGACCAGATTATTTTTGGCTAATCTGGGAATCTCTGGATAATTCAGAGCTAATCAACAAATGAAAAAAAAATTATTCCAGATTTCTTTGTAAAAGGAAACCACATTCTACCTCTTTTTGGATGGTACACATATATGAATACGACCACATTATTTACTAAAATATCAAGCCATTATGTACACATTACTGAAAGAAACCACACAAATCACTTCATAGACACAGAAATGCCACTTCAACAAAATGATCAGGTTTTCTATTTTGTCTTAAGGGAGCCATTTTTATAACCAACATGTTTTTCCAAATTCTTGAGAAATAAGTATGTATCATCTAATAATACCCTTTTTTTCCTTGACCATGAGATATCTATCAGTAGCTCTTTTTTCATATTTAGATACTAAAAACTAATTTCATCCTCCAGAAAATAATAATTTTTTGGTATGTCTCACTTGAGAAGCATCATGTACAGATATACAGACAAGACAAAAACTTTGTGACACATTATTATCCTCGGATCTCAAGGTTGGACAGCAACTGATACTTCATACTTGATAATTCACCTACCACTTTTCAATTCTTCCTAAAATATGCTTTATTTTCTTGTCCATGACCCAGCTCTGAGACTTGGGAGACAAAGACACCACTTTGACGAAGCACTGGCAAGAAGCTGTCTATTTTCTAACACTTCACACTACTCCGGATCTAGGAGTGGTCCTACTCACTGCTGCACTCAGTTTGTTAGTCATCTCCTGTCTGAGCCCATCCCATTTGGCTAGGCCATAGGAAATCTGGGCTTCCCGAGCAGCACTAGTGGTAAAGAACCTGTCTGCCAATGTAGGAGACAGAGGAGACTCAAGTTCAGTCCCTGGGTTGGGAAGATCCCCTGGAGGAGGGCATAGCCTTGCCACTCCAGTATTCATGTCTGGGGAATCCCATGGACCAAGGAGAGCTGGCGGCCTACAGTCCATGTGGTCACAAAGAGTCAGATACAACTGAAGCAGTTTAGCACGCATGCATTGGGAAGTTAGACACTTCCAGCCACTGGAAGACACTGGCCTTTGGCTATGGTCCTTTTCCTCAAGCCCTGTCGTCATCTTGAGTTACGTCAGGACCCACAGATTCAATTGCCATCACCAATGCCTCTTGATTCCTCACTTCTTTCTGACCTCAGTCTCCACTCCACTTCAGTCCCTTAGATTATAACCTCACCTCAGACACTGTCATCATCTACAATTTCTCCACCTCCAGTATCACTAATTTTGAAATCCTTCTCTGACCATGACCTCCTGCTTTCAGCTTATCTGTTCAACTATCCCCAGCTGCCCCCTCCCCAAACAATGCAATGCTTCTTCTCATTTGGAACCTCTAGGTCACTGACTGTTTCACTTTATACAAATATATTAGCCTTTGCTTCTTTCCCCCTTAATTTCATTCCTATCCACATCAAAGCTTTCAAGCCATCATTTTAGTAATGAAAACCATCTTTTCAATAACCTAAACTACATCCACCTCTTATCTTTTGACTGTATTTACCTCCAAATCATTAGGTTTGGTGAATCTATTTCCTCTGTGTCACACAACATGGCAGCTTGGTTCTACTACATTCATGGCCAACCTCAAATGCCACCTTGACAATGCTGCATTATTTTGATCAAATCACTTTCTCACTTTCCTTAAACCTCCACACTTTGCGGTTTCCCCAGCAGGTGACCTCACCTCCTACATGACGAATAAAATAGAACCAAAGAGGAATGTGCTCATGTGTTTTTTAGTTAACACCAAATGCACAAAAGTACTTTTATTTATATCTATTTTATATTCTTTCTTTATTTTAATAAAATAGCCCCTAACTTTTCATCTAAAGCTAACTCCTTTGCCATTTAGGAGGTTACAGTAGTTGTCTAAGTGGAATATGATGTCAGCTTAGAGGAAAAGGTGATAATTGGTTACATTCACAACATATTTGGAAGGTAGAATCCACAGCACCTTCTAGTGGCTCAAAGATGGGTATAATATGGGAGAAAGGAAAAAAATATAACAAGATTGATTCCTATGGGTTCTGCTTTGGCTATAGTGGAGCAGAATTTATCTGACCATGTACTAAGAACTGGAGAAACTGAATTAAATATTAAAAACATGGATATAAAGATGACATAGAACCACAAAGACAGCCAAAATATGAAGCCCCAAGAACTACTTTCCTCCAAAAAAAGAGTAAGTACAGAGAATTAACCCAACATCCAGTGCTGCTTTTCCACTTGAGACATTTACAGATCCGTATGTCAGCACAGAGGCTGACAAAGTGAGCAGAACTCTCAGCGCTCTCACAGGGCTAGGGAGACAAAAATTAATATTTAGGACTCATCAGGATAGAGGGGCCCTGGAAAACACCTCAGATATTCTGTTTGGATCCCTAAAGTACTTTACCCTATGAGTAAAACTGAACTATTAAAAAAAAAAAAAAGAACTGTAAATGGGTCAGACTTCCTAAGACTGAAAATCAAATCCGAATCAGCTCCAACACTGTTGCCTTTCAGATTTTCTGCTATTTCCTGTAAATGCAAAAGCAAATTCTCTAGAGGAAAATATCACCCAGAGCCTCAACTGTCTGATATTTAACCAAAAATAAACAAGCATGTCAGGAAATACAACTAAATAACTAAAAACCTCTATGAGAAGATAAATAGACCATTCGGAGATTCAGTTATTTGAATATCTGACATGAACTTAAAAAAAAAAAGAAAGCACTGACACATGTTTTAAAAATGTGCAAGGTAGTGAAGTCCAGAAGATAACCAGATACTAAAAAGAAAGTTGAAGGCTGAAAAATTAAAAAAAATTANTCGGAGATTCAGTTATTTGAATATCTGACATGAACTTAAAAAAAAAAAGAAAGCACTGACACATGTTTTAAAAATGTGCAAGGTAGTGAAGTCCAGAAGATAACCAGATACTAAAAAGAAAGTTGAAGGCTGAAAAATTAAAAAAAATTAAGTACTTAACGAATGCCTGCTAAGTCGCTTCTATTGTGTCCGACTCTTTGAGACCCTATGGACTGTAGTTCCTCTGTCCATAGGATTCTCCAGGCAAGTATACTGGAGTGGGTTGCCATGGCCTCCTCCAGGGGATCTTCCAGGGGTAATGGAATCTGTCCATCCACAGATTTTAATCATCTAACAAATATAAAGTCACAGAAAATAAAAAGAAGCTCATGCCTTGATGTATCATAGAGAAATGGCCAGAAACCAAAGACAAAGAGAAAATCTTAAAAGTAGCTATGGTGGTATGGTAGAGGACAGATTATTTGAAGAGTAACATTAAGCTACTTCTTAACAGCAACAAAGCTAGAAGATAGAGGAATGAAATTAATAATGTAATATAGGAAAAAATCTCCTGACAACTTAGAATTCTTTATCCAGTGAAAAATCCTTCAGGAATAAAGATATTTTCAAGTAAAAACTGAGAGCAATTGCCACCAGAAAACCTACATTAAAATAAATATCTAAGGATTTTTTTTCCCCCAGAAAGAATCAAAATCATCCCAGTTGGAAGATGAGAGAAGCAAGAAAAGATAGAGAGGGGGAAAATGATAAAATGCTGGTAGATGTAAGTAAGTACTGACTGTATAAAATTAAAAAATCATGATTTACTGTGAGGATAAAATTTCATGGAGAGTTAAAATGAGAGTAATCTAAATGAGGATAGGGTAAATTAAGTGCTCACTTTGTCCAGGATAAGGATAAGAGCACCGATTTACATGACACACACACCCCCCACTTCAGTACTTTTGCCTGGAAAATCCCATGGATGGAGGAGCCTGGTGGGCTGCAGTCCATGGGGTCGCTGAGTCAGACACNTACTCTTTTTCCTATTTGGAACCAGTTTGTTGTTCCATGTCCAGTTCTACCTGCTTCCCGACCTGCATACAGGTTTCTTAAGAGGCAGGTCAGGTGGTCTGGTATTCCCATCTCTTTCAAAATTTTCCACAGTTTATTGTGATCCACACAGTCAAAGGCTTTGGCATAGCAAATGATCTTTGCTAGGTGATGTGAATCAGCTTGGAGGTTTGAAAGTAAAAGTGTTAGTCACTCAGTCATTTCCAACTCTTTGTGACCCCATGGACTGTAACCCACCAGGCTCCTCTGTCAATGGAATTCTCCAGGTAAAAATACTGGAATGGGTGGCCGTACCCTTCTCTAAAGGATCTTCCTTACCCAGAGATCAACTCCAGGTCTCCTGAATTGCAGGAAGATTCTTTACTATCTAAGCCACCAGGGAAGCCCAAACTAATCTGGGTGTGACTCAGATGGGACATGAACCCACAATCCTGGGATGTTTTATTGTTGTCTGAGGAAAACTAGAGAGTTCCATGGAAGCCAGCAACTTCCTTCTGCCTCTTACACTCCAGCCCCAGCCATTGTGTAACTGGGTTTACAAAAAGAAAAAAAAAAAAAAAAAAGAACATGGAAAAGTTTCTCTCCTGCACTAACACAGGGGGAACTTGTAGTGCATCCAGAAATCCAGCGAGTCCTTCGGGAACCTGGCAGACAGATTCTGGCGTCAACAGGGCACCAAGCTCCAGCCCTAACTAAAGGTCTACAAACAATGAAGCTGTCCAGAGAACCGGGAGGCTCTGATACCTGTACTTGCTCACAGATACTGCTTTCAATGCCTGGTCTGGGTCCCATCAGTTATACCTATAAAATGTGTTTCACAGGGCCACCATTAATGAGGTTCTGCTATGTGCTTGAGGAAGCCTTTTTTTTCTCTTTCTTTTCTTTTTTCAATTTAGTTTCACTGGGCTGTGCATCTCAAGATCATTATGCCCTCTCCAAGTTGCTAATGAACTGAACTCAAGTAACCTTGAAGAAACAATATAAGTATAGTCAGACCTAATGTTAATTGCTTGGACTTCAAAGAAAAAGTTTCAAATACATTTCCTTGAAATGATCTCTCTTTAAAACAACTGCTGACATTCCTTCCCAGGACACCACTTCCCCACCCCCATCCACATGGTGACTACAGGGATTTGCTATGTCCTTATATGTCCAACTGATAGCAACCTCATGAACTGTAGCCCGCCAGGCTCCTCTGCTTATGGAATTCTCCAGGCAATAATACTGGAATGGGTAGCCAGTCACTTCTCCAGTGGATTTTCCTAACCCAGGGGTCGAACCTGGGTCTCCTACATTACAGGCAGATTCTTTACCATCTGAGCCACCAGGAAAGCCCACTGTGTCCTTATATGACCCCACACCACCACCTAGAGATAACATGGGCCCTTCGAGGTGGTCCATCCACTAGCCACAGTTGACTGATTAATCCAGGAAAGATACCATATCCAAGTCAGTTCCCTGGGCCAAGTGTCTAAACTTGAGATAGACATGCAGAGGTCCTGCCTCTGTAGCTGGAAGATAAAATAAAATCATGGGCAGCTATATCTTGTGTCAATTTAAAAGGCTATTTCATATCAAGGGCCAAAGAAATCGACCTGCAGGGAGCATCAGAGATTGATGGAAGGTGAGGAGAATGGCTTCATCTTTCCTGGGACTAGCTCCATCTCTAGCCTTCCCAGCCTCTGGTGCTCTATTTCTTGTTTTGCTTGTTTTTTTTTTTTTTCCCCGTGTGTGTGTCTGTGTGTTTGTAATTAAATACATTGCTTTCAGCTAACTGGAGGTTTGTTTCTGTAACTTGCATCTGTAAAAGTCCTACTGAATATGCTCTTTGGTACATCTTTAGAGCAATTTCTCCTTTTAGAGGCCATATAACATTTATCAATCAGACAGTTATGACTTACTTGCCCATGAAGACAAATTTTATATGAAGCATTCTAGGCAAGAAAAAGACGGCATTATGAATTTGATGAAGTTTAACATTAGATTCTATACTCCTTACTTTTAAGACATTCACTTTCCTGAGAGTTTGACCTAGGCTCCCATTACCTGAATTGATTAAAACTGATTTCTCGGCCTCTTTTTTCCTCAGGCTTTGCATTATCAAAAATGCTTAACAAAAACAAACGACCTAAGCCAAATAGGCTTAAGCAAAGAAAGAAATTAATTGTTGCCTATCACTAAAAAGCCTATAGTATATCTAGCCAGAAAAGGTTCAAAAGTGCTCAATTCATGTCATCAGGATTTGCCCCTCCCTATTCTCCCTATGGGGCTTCCCTGATGGCTCAATGGTTAAAGCATCTGCCTGGAATGCAGGAGATCTGGGTTCGATCCCTGGGTTGGGAAGATCCCCTGGAGAAGGAAATGGCACCCCACTCCAATACTCTTGCCTGGAGAATCCCATGGAGGGAGGAGCCTGGTAGGCTACAGTCCATGGGGTCACAAAGAGTCTGACATGACTGACTTCACTTTCACTTTCATTCTCCGTTTTAGTTTAATTTTCAAAAAGCCTCTCTCCTCTTGGTGGCTTATTAGACACAGTATCTCTAGACCAGAATTTCTTACTAGTAGGTGAGTTTGGCCTCCTAGGAATATTTGACAAAGTGTGTTGACATTTTTGATTGTCACAGCTGGGGACAGGGATGGGCAGTGCTGCTGGCATCCAGTAGGTAAAACATTCTAAAGGGGTGTGCCTCCAATGTCAATAGAGGCAACTCAAATGTCAATAGAGTTGAGGTTAAGAAACTCTGCTTGAGGCATTCTATCACCAATGAAAGAGAGCTTCATTTTCTACAGAGATTTAGTGAAAGTTTAGGACTTATTGGCAATGGTTGGCTCAGCCTGGGTTATACCCTGAGAAAATCAATGTGGCTACAGAGTTGTCGTACTCTTATAGGCAGGTCTGGGTCCAAATATTATTATTACAAGGAAGAGGATTGTTGTTGTTTAGTCTCTTTTGTTGTGTCTCTTTTGTGAGCCCATGGACTGTAGCCTGCCAGGCTCCTCTGTCCATGAAATTTCCCAGGCAAGCATACTACAGTGGGTTGCCATTTCAGTCTCCAGGGAATCTTCCTGATCCAGGTATTGAACCCATGTCTCCTGTGTCTCCTGCATTGGCAAGTGGATTCTTTACCACTAGGAAGCCCAAAACGAGCCATCTAGGAAGCCCAAAATGGATCAAGGCAGGGGATTATTTTCACCCAAATCCTGTGGACTTAGAGTAGGGGAGAGGTGGTTCCCTAAAGGAAAATAATTATGTTCTTGCCAGAAAAAGAGTAATGAGTGAATGGCAGTCAGGAACAACAGCATCTACTAGAGCATGCCCAGTGGTAACAGTGACTCTATTAGATCCATGCATGTAACTATGCCCATAAGAGAGATGTTAAGGAAAAGGATGCCCAAGCTATTATCATGTGAGCTCTAGAGACAGTATCCCCTTGTTTTGGGGTTAACCTAGAAGGCTAAAACCAGTGGGAGAGCTTCAGGGTTAGGAGTGGTAGGCCAGTGGGATAAAGTTTAAGGGGCGAGTGGTAATATAGAGGCGCTTTTAAGTGTTCATTGCCTTTGTCTGCACTAAGCTGAGTCACAGCCATTATAGTGGCTCATTGTGGTAGGCAGAATGCTAAATAAAAATTCCCAAGATGTCCCAGCCTGCAGCATACACACATATATACATATACGTATGCTGCTGCTGCTAAGTCACTTCAGTCGTGTCTGATCTCCATATACATCTTATGAATAGGATGAGTTTTGATCCCATATTTAGGTTCCGTGATATGCACAATAGATGTTAAAATGGGGGATTACCTGGACGGGCCTAACCTAATCACATGAGCCCTCTAAAAGTAGGCAGTGTTTTCTGTTAGTGGAGAAGTCAGAGTTTCAAAGCATGAGAAGGATTTGAAGTTCTGTTGCTGGCTTGAAGATACAGAAGGTCAGGCAATGGCTATGTGTGTGTATCCACTAGAAACTGAGAGTGTCCCCTGCCTAAGAGTCAGCAAAAAAGTGGGAATGCCAGTCCTGCTGATTCAAGAAGATAAGTTCTGCTGATAATCATGAACTTGGAAGGGAACTCTGAGGCTCAAATGAGAACAGCAGCACTGGCCGTGTGTTCCATCCCAGTGAGACCCTGAGCAGAGAATCCAGTCATGCCATGTCTTGACTTCTGACCTAGAAAAATGGCAAGACAACAACTTTTTTGTTGTTTTAAATAGCTAAGTTTTGGGTAATTTGTCATGCAATAACAAAGAACTGATATAGTTAGGTTTTAGCTCAAGATTGCCCATTTCCATAGACACATACTGCTCAAGTATTCTGTGGCAGAAGAGCAACAATAAAGTTTGTAGGAGAGCATATTCGATTTTATGCTTACATGGACTTGGTATAGGAAGGACCACAGCTATTTTTGCCATCCACTAATCCACTAATGGATAATTAGCAGCATTGTTCTACCTCTTTTCTTTGCCCTTTCTTCTCACTGAATTTCAGCTATGATAAATTTGCCTTGCCTCTGGATTTACCTTGTAGTCTCACACCTCCCCACTCTGGGTCAAAAACTCTTTCCACTGCCTGAGATATTCTTCATCCTTGACTTTCCCTGATAAATTTGACTTTTCCTTGAAAGTTTGGCTCAAGTATCATTTCCTCTGTGAAGAATTCCTTCCTTTCCCCAGCGCATAGTGCAACAAATGTCTTTAATCTCTCTCTGACTCAGATCTTCTTGGCTGACAATAAGGATTTTGAGAGCAGGAAGTCTGATCTGATTGATTTGGGCAATTCCCATGGCCTCTAAGCACAGGGCCTGGAATATCACAGGGCTGTTGAATAGAAGTCTGCCCTGAGTCTTGTTAGGCTGTCACTACAGTAGGTCATTGCTTATAACAACTGGGTATAAGACTTCTCAATTGGGCTTTGCTTTATCATGTCTCAGCAGCTTTGGGTGAAGAATCTCATGTCTCCTGGTAGTATCAATGCCTCACTATTGCAGCTGGCGATCCTGCCCAGATGAGTTGTTCTAGCAAGGACTTTCTCTCTTGCCTTCACTGAAATTGTCATTAAAAATTAATTTTTTTTCAGCAGAAGTTCACAATTCCTGGACATCACCTTCACTATAAGGCACACAGTGTGCATATAACCAATTTATTGAATAAATAAAAGACAGCAGAGCATGATTTCATAAAGAATATTTCTTACTTACTCAGCCGTTGCTTACTCATGCTTACTCATTGCTTACTCACCTGTTAACACAATTTGGGTGTTTATGTATTTGGAAAGTGTAGTGTACATGCCCTCAGGGGTCTGTGAGCTGGGAGAAATAGGACTCATGCCTGAGAAGGACTGAGAAATTTGCCTGACTCAAATAGTATTAGTGGGCTCCCAAGCTCTGGACTGACATACAAGAGAGAGATTTACTCTATTTTACTTAATCATCTGCTGACTATGTCTCAGATATCACTATGTGTGAGAAAAGATTGATCTCTTACTCTTGGTACTGAAAAGAAATATCAGCTCGGGTTGTCTAGGGCACTTGGGACTTACTTCAAATATATTAGCAAAATCTAACATTCTATTATTTTCACTGAAGTATAGGTGATTTACAATATTATATTAGTTTTAGGTGTATAATATAGTGATTCAATATTTTTTTAGATTATACTCCATTTACATTTATTTCAAAATAATGGTTATATTTCCCTGTGCTGTATATCTTTGTTGCTTATCTATTTTATACAAAGTGATTATATCTCTTAATCCCATACCCTAGTCTTGCCCTTCCCCTCCTCCCTCTCCCCACTGTTATCCATTAATTTGTTCTCTTTATCTGAGTCCACTTCTTCTTTTGTTGTTGTTGTTATATTCACTAGTTTGTTGTATTTTCTAGGTTTCACATGTAAGTGCTAACATATAGTATTTATCTTTCTCTGACTTATTTCACTAAACATAGTACTCTCTAGGTCCATCCACATTGGTGCAAATGGCAGAATTTTATTCTTTTTATGGCTGAGTAATATTCCATTGTATATAAATATTCATGTATATATCTTCTCTATTCATTCACCTGTTGATGGATACTTGTGTACTTCCACATCTTAGCTATTGTAAATAATACTACTGTGAACATTGGGGTGTGCATATCTTTTCAAATTAGTGTTTTCTTTTTTTTTTCAGACTATACTTAGGAGTGGGATAGCTGTACTGTATGGTGGTTCTGGTGGCTGCACCAATTTACATTCCCACCAACAGTGTACAAAGGTTCTGTTTTCTTCACATCCTTGCCAACATTTGTTATTTACTTATGATGGCCGTCCTGACAGGTATGAGATGATATCTTCCTGTGATTTTATTTGCATTTCCCTGATGATCAGCAATGTTAAGTATCTTTCCATGTGCCTGTTAGCCTTGTGTATATTCCCCTTAAAATTTTTCTATTCAGGTCTTCTGTCCACTTTTTTGATTGATATGTTTGGTTTTTTGATTTTAAATTGTATGAGCTATTATATATTTGGCATATTAACCTGTCGTCAGCCATCATTTGCAAATATTTCCTCCAGTTTATTAGTCTTTTTGTTTTGTTGATGGCTTCCTTTTTGGTGTAAAGGATATTAAGCTTACTTAGGTCCCATTTGTTTATTTTTGCCTTTATTTCTTTTGCCTTAGGAGGCAGATCCAAAAAAATTTTTTTGCTATGATTTATGCCTAAGAATGTTCTGCCTGTGTTCTCTTCGAAGAGTTTTATGTTTTCAGTTCTTACATTTAATGTATTTTGAATTTGTTTTTGTTACTATAGAGTTAATATGTATATATTAACACAGAGTAGGCAAAGACACTTATTTATGCAAATATGGCAAATTAAAAAAACAATTCAAATAATAAACAATAATAAAAATAAGCCATCTAAGACATTGCACTAGGCAGAATTACTGAATCCTCACAGTACCAAAACAATCCTATCTCATGTAGTTTGTGCTGAATACTTAAAATGGATAGAGAAGACTTTTAAAATGGAGACGCTCATGTGCTTCAAAGCTTTCTATAAATGTGCAGCCAGAATGTAATGTGAAAGTTTGTGTGTGTGTGTGTGTGTGTGTTTATGGGACTCCTCATAGCTAAGATATTTTGGAGGGTACATGACCATTTCTAGTCCTGAAAATAAAATCAGTCTAGTCGAAGTAAATAATTATGGTCAAGGAAAATAAGTTATTTGAAGTAGTCAGCTTCTAGTGAAAACATTCCAAGCCCAACAAGCAATTTTGTTCTTGTGTTTACCCTAGGACTCCATTCCTACACCACAGAGACATGGGTCTTCTGTGTGTCTCTGTGCGGAGATTTAATTAACCATGAAGGTGCTTGATGGTGAGGAATCCTGCTTATTCATGGTGTTTTAACATCTATGAAAAGGAAATACCACGGGTTTCAGGTCTGGTCATGCAGCCATACATTTCCATTCAGAAACAACCGGGAGGGGTGTATTCCTTAAATAAATAAACTGACTGAAAATATGTGTGGCTGCTCATGAGATAAAATGACTGACAATTACCATTTTTGATTGATCAAAATGACTCAATATTAGAAGGACTTTTAAAACATATATAGATATGTATATGGCAAATGCTGAATAAATGAGAATGTATCAGGATCCTACCCTTAAGTAAAGATTTCAATCAAGAAAGATCTTAGAAAGCAGTTGAACAATCTGAAATCATAGACTCAAGTTGACCACTTGAATGTAACTTCAAAATATGCAATATAGACTTATACCTCCATGAAAAGTTATTTTTTGACAAGAATAGCCCCGACTTGGATTAACTAGAGGACTGGAAAAGAAGAGAAAAGCCACATGTGCCTCCACCAACAGTAAAATATGAAACAAAAACTATAAATGTAAAGACTAGGTTTCCAGTGCTTTCAACTTCTACAACCTATTTGAAGAAGGCACAATACCATGTTCATATGTTACCTGGCCATGTGTTATCTGGTGGTCATTTTTCCCAGCGCTAGATACATTTTCAGTTGTACAAACCAGTCACTTTTGTTTGCAGCCATCAGTTGGTACAATCTTTAGAGATTCACTCTCTTTTGATAAGTTTATCAGATTTCCAGCCTCATTTTTCCTTTACAAGTTTCTACATACTGCTATCTCTCCTGCTTGCACATGTGATGTAATGACATTTATTGGTTGGTGAAGGTCATTCAGTGGCCTAAAGCCTTCGATATCAGCAGAAAGATCAGAAAAGAAGAGTCTATAATGGATTCTGCACACCCACCAAACTTTCCTGTTGGGAATCATTCCTTCCTCACCAACCATAAGAATAACCATCCCCTACCTGAATCCCAGTTTCTTGAAATAGTGACTCCCAAGGGAAATCAGGTGACCTAAGAAGTAAACCAGTGGAGGAGTTAGGAACACACTCGGAGTGATCCAGCACCTAGATTCAAGCCCTAATTTTGTCACTGCTAGATGTGCAATCCTAGGCAATTACCAACCTTCTCATATTCCTTTTCCCTGCTGTAAAGGGGAGAGTAATTGTGAGGATTACGTGGAAAAAAAAAAAAAGCCTAATAATTTCCCTGCACAATGCCCAGAATATCATAATCAGCCAATAAATATTAGCTAGTCTTGCTAAAAGTCAGATGCAATCATTTGAACCTCAGCAGGGAGACAGTGGGAGCATGGCATATAAAAATTCTGTATTTCTGCTGATATTTATTTGCTCTGGCAAGCTTTATTTTGTATGAGCACACACAAAAAAAGAGTTCTATCAATAGAGGGGCTTATTTTAAAAAAAAACAAAAGAGTAGGGAGAGCTTTAATCAAGTTGTGCTCAGGCATGGGGATATTTTTTGTTTATTTTCAGAGCAGGAGCACTGGGCTTTGGGAGTCCTATCCTGCCGGATGTGTGAGATATTTAAAAATCAATTCCAGAAACCAAAGTGGTACTGTTCAAGACGCATCAAGGGCCAGATTTGAGCTACACGGTCAATGTAAATAGTGTAAGGCACAAGTCACACTTCATGGTAAGACGAACCAAATAAAAGGAGTCAGACAAGCTAATGAAATAATTAAAATTAGTGGAAAAGGACCAGTTGACAGCAAGAAGTCCATTCCTGCAGACAAACCACTCAGCTCTCAAAACATATACACATTCATATATGATGGCTACAAATGAGCTTGTGATTTTCCTCTGAAAGTATTTGAGCAGGAAATAAAATCTTTTCCCAGTGGATGAAATAACAGTCTTTTCTGCCAATCTAAGCAAGGCAGATTTAAATTTTATATGTGTCCAAGTGCTCGTTCCCCCTTAGTTAATAACCTGCATGGTGGAAACATTTCAAATGAAAGGGAGTTCACAGCCCTACAGCCCAGCTCTGAATATATCTCACCATACATGTAAACAAGCAAACCATTATGTTTCTTATTGAGATAAAGAATACAATGATAAGTGGGGACTTTTCACAAAACAAAGAGCTTCCTGTTGGGAGTGTGGATAATCTTCCAGAAAACCCTGTGTTTTGGCAAATCTCACCAGATTAATCTATTAGGCATCTCCTTTCATTATCAAATTTCTGCTGCCTATCACCGTGACTGCCTTATCAAGCACCCCTTTTTCAAAAGCAGGCCCATTCCTAAGATTTCAGATGCTGGCCTTCCTCGCTCAGAAAACAGGTGCCCCTACTGTTTGCAGGCAGCAAAGGGCTCTGCACAGAAGCCTGGGAAAGGGCAGGACTATCAGACTCTGTTCTACCTGAAGGGACAGGTAACAGAAAACTGTTGACTCAATGAATAGAACTTAATTGGCACGCATTAGCCAGAAGTGAGTGTTTTTCCGAATTAAAATTCTTTCAAAATTTCCCACTGACAAGAAAAGCTTAGAAAAGAAAAAAACACAGATTATTTTGTGATTATCCAATGGACAGCTTCAAACAAGGGAACTATTCTTTCTGGAATTCTTTTGTAAACATTTTGTTTACCCAAATTCATCCTTTAAATTAGGTATTGAGGTTTATGACAACTTCACAGAGTTACCTATAGGGCTTAATGTTATGTTGGGAACACTGTCGATATTCAGGAGGAAACAAATTCCATGGCTTTACAAAAGACTAATATTCCAAGTCAATTAGCATGATGTATCGGGTTTTCTGGTTTTCAGTGTGTCTCCATTCACCAGTCTGTCTTCTTTTCTTACTTAATAAAACCGAGCATGTGGTTTCTGACCAGACCTTTTGTGTGCTAGGCCAGGGTCACCCACCAACACAGGACAATGAAACCCACTGCTAACAAAAAAGCTCAGTTTCTCTGGGGATGTGCCCAAATATGCATATATAAGCACCAGATTGTTTATATTACAGGTAATATTTGTAGTCTAGATGTATGTTCTATTGATATTGAAAGTTATTTGCAGATGGTCATTCAGAGGAACACAATCATTTTGTTCTGCTTAGTCAATGCCAGGATTTCTTCAACTTCTTGTCAAATCTGTCCCCAGCAAGTTCTGGTCTCTCTAGTCTTATCCAGGCCCATCGGCATTCTCCAGCAAGTAGAAAGACTTCATTCTCTACTGTGAATTGAGCTCTTAAAAACTTGGCCGGTGTGTGCTTTACTGTAATAAAATCAAGGCATTCAGGAAGGCCACCGTACTGACAACCGGAAGATCCAGTCTGCCTGCAGCTCCCCCGCCTGCCGGCAGGATGCTCAGCACTTGGGTGCTGGCTCTCCAGGGTGGTAGGAAGCAATTGATAAGCGCATGCCTTTGCTTCCGGCCTTCTACAGCACTCGCTTTGTTTCATCTACAGATGATTAAATGGTCTACAGGGCAATTATGAACTGGAGGAAGGAACAGCCAGCTCTCTCCAGGTTTCCTCAATCAGCGTGATTGAATTTCTCAAAGGCAGAGAGGCAGTAGCAGGAGGCTTTTCGGGGACTTTTCCTGGAAAATGTTCCTGCAGCTCAGAATTGAGCCTTTTTCATTTAACTGCTTGCTGTTTCATTTTATTATGTGCAAATTGTGGCTTAATAGATTTACAGTTGCTATAAACTCTCAACCCTCAGGTTAGCCCAAGTGGCTAGTACTTATTAAAATGACTGATATGAACCCCAGAAAAGTGATGGCTACAAATTCTAACCAGAGGTGAGATAAACTCCATTTTAATAAATGGCATGCCCGCATCCTATACTCTTCCAGTCAATGGGGTAGTGTTTTTATTGCCCCTTATAAATGATGGAAAAATATAATACATTCATTTAGAGGGAGGAGAAATAATGGGAAAGTGCTTGGGAAAAGCTGAAATAATTATCATGTCACAGTTAAAGGTAAAATCCTCTTCTTTAAAGACATTGGTTTGGAAATTTATACAGTAGGGAAATATGTATATATATACAGGGTTAAAAAAGTTTCATTTTTTGGACAAAGCAGACAGATATTGGAATGAATTTCTTTCCTTTCTGCATATAAAACAGCAACAAAACATCATCTTGTAGTCACACTGCGTATTCTTTCTGTGGCAGCATCTCCATCATGGATTACCAACAACCACAGTCATAGGCAGACTCCCAGTGGCTGAGTCACTTACATAATATGAGTGATGTTTATAGATACATTGAACTAATCTGTTACTCAAATGGGGCTTTGGAAAACAGCTTCTTTAAAACTGTGCAACTCCTTTGAGCAACTGCCTTATAAAAAGAATAGATGTATAGGTGTCATAATACCCCTATATGATTCCTGAAGCACAGTAACTTGCTTCTTGACCTTGGACTCAGTGATGGAGGCTTCATTTTGGACCTTTACAACTCAGGTTTTTCATGTGTTAAATGGACCTTTATCTTCCCTGATTGGCTCATGCCATTTCAAAAATCCAAAGTTAAAAAAAAAAATCCAAAATCCCAGAAAAGAGAAATAGCTTTGATAAGTACAAAATGGTATACCAAGGGCAAATTAATGTAACTATAACACTTCGTCAAAAAGATTGGCTGCGTTGGATTAGTGGTCTAACCTGATTAGTTGTTTGTCAGTTGTTAAAAGCATCTACGAGGATTTGGATCGGGACACAGAAAATGTGGCCTATCAGAGGAAGGACAAAAACAATGTAGAGGGAGAAAATCTTTTACACTATGATCTAAGTTTCCAAGAAAATCACATCAGCAAAGACACATATTCAGGATTCTGTAGCCTTTTTAAGTGTGAGCAATCAGTGATTTAGAAACTACTGTTTGAATGCTCAAATCCAGGGCTGGGTAAGTCTGGACTATTTCATGATTAAGCAGAACAAAGTGAGTCCTAATTTTACATGACATGTTGGAAACACACAAATCAGTAAACATTGAATAATAAGACTACCATATGAAAGCTTCATCGGGATAATATAATTTCTCTTGGTATCATTTAGACTAAAGGAATCTTTTTGCTCTAAATTGTATAATAAAATCTATGATCAAATACTAATCTTAGGAATCTGAGTTCAAGCCACTAATTTAAGTGAATTAATTTTAAATATTTAAATAATATATTTTACTACAGTGTAATTTCATTGACTAATTTATTTTTCCTGAGTGTTTTCCAAAGGAAATCAACTTAATCTATTAGAGATTGGATTAAGTAATTAGCAAATTACTCAGGCTGCCAATTATCTATTTCAACTCTTAGCAAAATCTTTACAAGGGGGAAAAGGATGTGAAATTCAAGTCGGATTGCTTCCTTTCTGAAATTAGTAAAAGACTTGAAGCAGTTGGGGGTGAAAAAAGTTAACAAACATTTTATGTCAGGCAGAGGATGTGATACAGATTTTAATAAATTTAAATTCATTACTATATTATTGAAGATTGGCATTCTGTAATTCATTTGGAAATAATAATATGGATACATGACATAACCCACATAAGCCAATGAAGTAATTTAAAATGTTTGGGTAAAAATATGCTAAAGAAGAAACCAACCATATAGAGTGAGAAATACAAAAATGTTTGCTGAGGAGTTTACTTTATCCACAGTTTCTTTGAATTGTACTCAAGATCCCCAAGATGTTTTAAAAAATGTGTACAAAAAGCATTTAAATATTTAAGTTAATGGCTGCATATATATTTTTCTTTTGTTTACAAATTTCCCATCTTCCTAAAATCAAAGGAATATATAATTATTCACTGAGTAACATTATTTGGGGAAAAAAAAAATCTCTGTATGAAATGCTCTTGAAATAACATCTGTTGAGTATAAGGTAGGTAGAAGAACAATCTTTAATTTATCCATCCACACAGCCACTTAAAGTCTAAGAATATGTAAAGTATAATGTGATTTGCTGCATTTTTGTTGTGAAACATAATATTAAAATGGTTCAGAAGCTCCCAAATGTAATTTTAAAATTGCATAGACTTCTACACTTCATTAACAAACGACAGATGTATAGATAATAAGGCTCTAGATTGGAGACTATGCTATTGGGCAGCTGTTAGCACAATGCGGAGGCCAGTTGCAAATCTCATCAATAGTTTCACTGGTTTCCACCACTTGAATGAAAAGTGATAATGTATAGATCTCACAGTCATTAAGAACTTTCCGTTATTCCTTTAGGATTAATTTGCACTGACCCAGAATTTTGTATTTGCTTAACACAAGCCGTAGGTTACTTTGATGTTATCTGCTTCTATAAACAGTAATATACAGTCCTCTCCTGGGCTAAAACAGCTCTTATTCCAGTGAGAATTGATGGTATTAATCATTCTGAAGTCCAAGAGTACTGATCATAAATTGTAAACAGGGCCCTCACTAAGTACCTCCCAGGACTCTCATTTATCAGTAATTCCTCTTTTCCACCTGGATATAAATATATGAAGAGTAATTTATCTCAGAACTTGGGCTCTGTGATCTTCTTGATGTCTGAGTGACAAGAGAAGCATTTTGTCAACAAATAAATATTTATTCTCCTAGCTTTTGAAATAAAGAGCTAAATTATCTGCCATTTCTAAAGCCTGATTCCCTCAAGTGGCCAGAATAGAAAATGCATGTGTTTCTCTTAAGTTTCACATATATGAAACCTGGATGACGGCAGATAAAAGGAATCATTTTCAACAACGTTAAAAATAAAAGATAGTAGCTTTAAATCATGTCCAAGATATCAACATAGACTTATTTTTTAACCATACAGTAAGGCTAAAAATGCTAGTCTACAATTTATGAACCATTGAGTCTGGAAAAAATGTCTGGAGAGCATTATATTTTTTTAAATGCAAACTTGCAAAGATCAGCAGAAATATTTATCTTAAACTAAAGCTGAACAAATAACTCAGCTTAAGATTAATACAAATCAAAAGAAAACACAGAAGTAAACTTTGTTACACAGGTATTATTAGCAAAGTCTTCCTCCCACACCCCCTACAAATTAGCTGCCAAATCTGAGAAGGGGTTGAGTCTGGTGTGTATTTTTTAAGGGAAAATATCCTCATAAAACTCGGAAGAAGATAGGCAAGGGGGACAGTAACCAGAAAGGCTATTCAGATGGAAGCCTTTAATTTCAGGAAGTGTTCATTTCTTCATATGACCTCATTTGGTAGCTTTCGGAATTTTTCATCACATAAGTGAAAGAAGGCAAACTAATACACACAGACTCCAACTCCTGAACACAGAGATATTTCTGCAACATTTCTGGTTTCATCCCAAGCATGGCTTGGATTTGTGAATTTTGAAGCTCTCCCTGTTTTACTGTGAATGTGTGGCTTTGAAATTTTGCTGGGCTCCAAACTTATCAGTGTTGAGTTTATTTTATGTTAATCACCTTAAAAATCCAATCCTTAAAATGTCAATAGAAACAACAAAAATATAAATAAACCATTGCAATGAGCCAAAAGACCCAATTTAAGAAGGTAAACCTAAAAAAAGTTTTGCCAGTGTAAATGGAAAGGATTAAACACTTTGCAAACACAATCTTTTCTTTTTTCTAAAACTATAAACACAACTTCTTTTTCAAAACACGATCAAACACACACACACACATAGACTGTGGAAATACGTGATTCCCTCAATTATTTTACAAACCGCCACTTGACAGTCTCTTTTGGAAGCTTAATTTAGTGTATGCAGAGTCCTGCTTTCAAAGCCCAGCTTCCTTGGTATTGTAGCTCCTCATTAGATGAGATCTTCTCATGTTAAAATCTGTCTGAGCTTGCCATTTGTAAATTGCATTGTTTGCAGAGTTCAGCACTGAACTGGTTGAGTCAAGGATACCTGAGTATTCTTGTTCCTGTCTAAGGATGCCCCTCCTGTTCCAGGTTCCCTAACAGGCTATAATCTGAATACAAGAGCCTTACTAACAAAAATGTCTCCCCTAAACAGGGGCGATGGTGTTTGATATTCCATCACAAGACTCCTTTTGGCTTTTTCTCTTTGACACTGATTTTACAAAGCATAATTCCCAACACATGCCGTTAGCATACCCAAGATGCTGGGGCGAGGTAGGGAATGCGGAAGGATATTGCATGACCTCTTCAAGGATCTCTCCAAGTACAGAGGCTCCTCCCACTCCAGCCTCATCTCCCCACTTCCCAGACTATTGCCAGTCACTGTGCTACAGGCATGAAACATTTCATACCAATCCTGGTCTTTCACCATGCCCTGCATAGCTGCTTAAACTTTCACTTTCTCTCTCTCTCACACACACACACACGTATGTATTACAGTTTTAATGAACTTTTCATTATGCCAAGTTCTTTCATCATTCTGTGTGTGTGTATGTGTTTGTTCGTCATTCAATTGTGTCTGACTCTTTGCAATCCATGGACTGTACCACAGTAGGCTCCTCTGTCCATCGAATTATTCAGGCAAGAATACTGGGGTGGGTAGCTATTCCCTTCTCTAGGGGATCTTCCCAACCCAGGGATAGTACCTGGGTCTCCTGCATTGCAAGTGGATCTTTTACCATCTGAGCCAGGGAATCACTTCCTAACTTCTTCGTATAGGTTTGTTTTCTTCTCCCTGAAGTTCCTTGGTTTTTTTTTTTTTTTTTTTTGCTTGTTAAACTCCTATTTTGTCTTTTAAGATTCCGTTTAAATGACATTTTCCCAGTGAAATCTTTCTAAGACATTCATTTATTATCTATTCAAGAATTATTTATTGGATACCTCCCATTTGCCAAGAAGAGCATTTGGTGTGAGGATTTTAGTGGTAAGTAAAAATAGACCAAATTTTTTATAAGCTTAAGGTATAGTGGAGAGACAAAGTGAAAATGAAAGTCACTCAGTCTGTGTCTGACTCTCTGCAAACCCCATGGGCTATACAGTCCATGCAATTCTTCAGGCCAGAATACTGGTGTATTCCCTTCTCCAGAGGATCTTCCTGACCCAGGAATCAAACCGGGGTCTCCTTCATTGCAGGCAGATTCTTTTCCAACTGAGCTATGAGGGAAGTCCAGTAGAGAGACCAATATTCAGTGAATACATACAAACAAATGAGATTCTGTACCTGTGTTAGTGCTATGGAAGAGTTTTTCATTGCCATGATCATCTGAAGAGGTAATGTTTATGTGGAGAGTTGAAGGATGGATACAATTTAGCAAGTAAGGAGGAGGGGATTAGAATGTTCTAGACTGAGGGAATAGCTTGTACAAAGGTTGGGATGGGAGGGATTACAGCAAAAAGAAGAGAGTAAAAATAAGCCAGAATTGAATTATGCAATGATTCCTTAGTTGAGTCATTAAAAGTGCACAAAAGAAAAGAAAAAGATAGATATACTAAACTCACAAAAATTAAAATCTTTTGCATTTCAAAAGACACCATAAAAAAAGTGAAAAGATAACCCATAGAATGGAAGAAAATAGTTGCAGATCATATATTTGATGAATGGCTTTTATCCAGAATATATAAAAATTCTTATAACTCAATAATGAAAATACAATCCAATAAAAGTAGGCAAACAATTTGATCAAACATTTCTCCAAAGAAGTTATACAAATATTCAGTAAACATATGAAAAGATATTAAATTTCATTAGTTGTTACTGTTCAGTCACTCAGCCGTGTATAACTCTTTGTGACCCCATGGACCACAGCACGCCAGCCTTGCCTGTCCTTCAGCATCTCCAGGAGCTCGCTCAAACTCATGTCCATCAAGTCAGTGATGCCATCCAACCATCTGATCCTCTATCATCCCCTTCTCCTCCTGTATTCAATCTTTCCCAGCATCAGGGTCTTTCCCAATGAATCAGCTCTTTCCATCAGGTGGCCAAAGTACTGGAGTTTTAGCTTCTGCACCAGTCCTTCCAATGAACACCCAGGACTGATCTCCTTTAGGATGGACTGGTTGGATCTCCTTGCAGTCCAAGGGACTCTCAAGAGTCTTCTCCAACACCATGGTTCAAAAGCATCAATTCTTTGGTCCTCAGCTTCCTTTGTAGTCCAACTCTCACATCCATACAAGACTACTGGAAAAACCACAGCTTCGACTAGATGGACTTTTGTTGGTAAAGTAATATCTCTGCTTTTTAATATGCCATCATATTAAAAAGGTTGATCATAGCTTTTCTTCCAAGGAGCAAGCATCTTTTAATTTCATGGCTGCAGTCACCATCTGCAGTGATTTTGGAGTCCATGAAAATAAAGTCTATCACTGTTTCCATTGTTTCCCCATCTATTTGCAATGAGGTGTTGGGACTGGATTCCATAATCTTTGTTTTCTAAATGTTATTAGGAAAATACAAACCAAAATTATGATAAGATACCACTTCATACACACAAAGATGGCCATAATAGGAAGAGAGAAATAAAAGTTGACAAGAATGTGGAAAACTGTAACCTACTTGGCTGGAGGGAATATATGAAACTGTGGAAGTATTGGAAAATAGTTTTTCATTAAAAAAAATAGATATCATATGACCTAGCAGTTCCTCTTCTAGATATCTATCTGAGAGCAGCAAAAGATATATGTCCACCCAAGGGCTGTGCATGAATGTCCATGGCAGCATTATTCATGACACCTCTAAAATAGTGACAACCTGAATGTCCGTCAGCTGAGGAAAAGATAAATAAAATGTGGTCTACCCATACAACAGAATACTATTGTACAATAAAAAGAAACGAAGTACTGAAACATGCTTGCAACGTGGATTACCTTCAAAAACGTAATACTCAGAGAAAGAAGCCAGTCACAGAAGGATGCTTATTATGTGATTATGCTTACACAAAACATCCAGAAAACACAAGTATGGAGTTAGGGTTTTCAGACCAAAGAGTAACTGTATATGGATGCAAGTTTTCCCTGTAGGGAGATGGAAATGTTCTCTATTTAGATTGAGATGATGTTTGTAAAACTCTAAATATATCACAGTTTTTTTCAACTGTACACTTAGAACAGGTGAAGAGTGACTTCTATGGTATATAGATTATATTTTAATAAAGTAATCCAGAAAAATAATTGAAAGCCTGCACATCTGGAACCCATATTGTGAAGGAGATGTTGGGGGACAGGACACCAGAGCAGGGTGATGTGTGGTCTTGGAGGCTGCCATATTAAGAAGCTTTGTTCTTATTCTCAAAGGTGTAGAAGACTATAAAAGGATTCTAATCAGGGATGAGTGATGATAATGTAATTAGATTCACCTTTTGAAGAACTCTACAGTAAAATCACACAAAAAACCTGGAGTTAAAGACACACCAGGTAGATTGCATATGTGTTTATGTGTGTGTGTACATACTCACCAAGTCAATATTTCTAATTTCAGAGCTGCCATATTCAGTAGTGACTTACTCATTTGTCTGCCTTTATCTATCCATTTCAGTCCTGAATATTCATTGGAAGGACTGGTGCTGAAGCTGAAACTCTAATACTTTGGCTACCTGATGTGAAGAACTGACCCATTGGAAAAGACCCTAATGCTGGGAAAGATTGAAGGCAGGAGGAGAAGCAGATGAGAGGATGTGATGGTTGAATGGCATCACTGACTCAATGGACACAAGTTTGAGCAAGGCTCAGGAGTTGCTGTTGGACAGGGAAGCCTGGCATGCTGCAGTCCATGGGGTCTCAAAGAGTCAGACATGACTGAGCAACTGAACTGACTGATCTGTCCTTTTATCCTTTCTTCCTGCAGCTCTGGAAGATGGGAATGATGTCTTATTTAAACTTGTATTCCAGTACCCAGCCCTTGTCTGGCATCCAACAGGCTCTCAATCATTATATGATGAAAAAGATGTTCAAAGATCACTGGAACACAGAGCAACCTCGGCTTGACTACTCTGCTGATATGATAGACTGCTTGTCTTCTGTCCAATTTGGTAGTTTTATAACTGGAATAACAGATCTCTAGTCAGAAGAATCTGTATCAGTGCCATGCTTCCCACTCTGCCCTAAAGTCTTTTGGAATCATTATTTTAGGCATATATAAGTAAGCAAACTGTAATAACATGTTCTCTGTGAGCCTATTGCAGTTGTTCAAATATTGGCAACAAAATTCTAACTTAGGTATTTTCCAAATTTTGTGTACTCTCAGCCTGTAGTTTTGAAAGCCTGTTTCCACAGGCTGAATGTGATTTGTTAGACTGAATAAAATATTGGTAAAATTGATTATGCTACCTGAAACTGATGTATAAAGATATATGCTGCTGCTGCTGCTAAGTCGCTTCAGTTATGTCTGACTGTGCAACCCCATAGACAGCAGCCCACCAGGCTCCCCTGTCCCCAGGATTCTCCAGGCAAGAACACTGCAGTGGGTTGCCATTTCCTTCTCCAATGCATGCAAGTGAAATGTGAAAGTGAAGTCGTTCAGTCATGTCTGACTCTTCGCGACCCCATGGATGGCACCCCCCAGGCTCCTCCATCCATAGGATTTGCCAGGCAAGAGTACTGCAGTGGGGTGCCATTGCCTTCTCTGATNCCAATGCATGCAAGTGAAATGTGAAAGTGAAGTCATTCAGTCATGTCTGACTCTTCGCGACCCCATGGATGGCACCCCCCAGGCTCCTCCATCCATAGGATTTGCCAGGCAAGAGTACTGCAGTGGGGTGCCATTGCCTTCTCTGATAAAGATATATATATATGTATGTATGTGTATGTATATGTATATGTATGGGCTAAGTCACTTCAGTTCTGTCCGACTGTTTGTGATCTCATGGACTGTAACCTGCCAGGCTCCTCTGTGGGATTCTCCAGGTAAGAATACTGATATGGGTTGCCATGCCGTCCTCCAGAGGATCTTCCAGACCCAGGGACTGAGCCCATGTTTCTTATGTCTCCTGCATTGACAGACAGGTTCTTTACCACTGAGCCACCAGAGGAGCCCATATGAATTATAGTGCACAATCAATTATATGAAGTGAAGTGAAAGTTGCTCAGGCGTATCTGATTCTTTGCCACCCCATGGAGTATACAGTCCATGGAATTCTCCAGGCCAGAATGCTGAAGTGGGTAGCTATTCTCTTCTCCAGGGGATCTTCCCAACCCAGGGTTGGAACCCAGGTCTCCTGCATTGCAGGCGGATTCTTTACCAGAGCCTCTCAAATAAGAGGCTTTCCTGTCATACTATTCACACACATACACATACACTCATGAATATGGACAGGAAAGCCTCTTTTTTGAGAGGCTTATATAATTGTACACTACAATTCATTTTAAAGGAAAGAAGGGAATGAGATGGAAAGAAACTCATACCATAGAATAAGGAAAAACAAAGCGATTCCCACCTCATACCCTAGAGATAGTTCATGTTCAGCCCCATCATCTCCATTTCACATATACATGTGGTTTTTTGAAACAGAACTCAAGTCCAGAATTAGGAGCATGAGACCCTGAATGAAATAAAGACCCTATTCTGTTGTATAAAGAGTCATAAACAAAGGGAAAAACAAAAACAACAAAATCTTTTTGAAAACTAATCAGCTAGAATTATCTCCTACCATTTTACTTATTTAAAAGTCAATTTCATATGATTTGACAAAATTTAAGGAAATTATGCAAAAGAAAACAGTGAGCATTAAATGAGTCTCATAGCACATTTCTATATATTCTTTCCACTATTTTGATAGAACCTCTATTGAATCTGTACTCCTGGAACTGCAGACTTGGGGTTCAGTGTAACATGTATCACCTAGGTAAGTTACTGGTTGCTGTATGGCATTTCTTCCACATACAATTCATGACCTTTGGGACACAGAAAGCCAGAGGCGCTGAAAAAGAATTTGTCCAGCAACCATTTCAATCAAATGCTCTGTTTAATTTTTTAACAGTCCAAATTAACTGGTTATCTAAATCGGCTGTTGCTGCATTCATATCTAGGGAGGAACCATTGGTGAATGTTTTGATTTGCTCTGACTGACTGGGCTAAAATCTTTACTGTTTTAACCACTTTTTAAATCACTTTATTACATTTTGGAGAACTTTCTCCAATTTGCTTTTCTCATCGAGCTCAACCTTCAAAGATTGCCTAGTGTTCTAAGGTTTAGATGTTTTTGAGTAATTCAAAAGAAAAAGGCAAAAGAGGTAAAAATATGTTTCTTTCATTTTGCTATCAGTCAAAAATAAAAGCAGATTTCTCTCAGACTAGACCCCACCCACAAATCAACTTTGAGAAGCATCAAACTGTAATGTAATTTCAAAAGAAAATTTCTTAGAAAATAACATAAGCCGTTATGATTGTACTGCTAAACAACTTGGAATTTATCTGTAGCACAGAGCTTTTATAAAGTCCAGGTGCTGTTTTAAACATTTTAACTTTAATAATTTAGACTACAGGAATGATATAAACCATCTGTATCTTCCTGGTTGTAAGTAGTGAATTTCCTTCTCACAGTTGGACTGCACTTACATTCTATAAGCCAAGGAGGCAGTTAACCTCTCCTTGTATGGTAGCCATCTTTTGTAATAGAATCTGAAATAAGAGTATGTTGTGCATAGCTGTGTTATATGGTCTAAAACTTAAATAAATCTGTTTTGAACAATACTTAAACATTATTGTGCAGTTTAAACTTAAGTTGTTGCAGTTTAGAAGTCAGGAAGATTTTATGAAGACCTCATATTTTGGACTATAAAGACTTAGAACTTTTCATTAGTTATAAAAGCTCACATTTTAGCCATCCAGAGTAAAAATAAAATCCGTTAATAGGTGTTAAGAATGGTCTGCCAAAAGTTGTCGCTATCTCAGGCCATTTGGTGAGGCACGCTTAAGCACATTTCTTAATGAATGCTCAAAGGTGCCATCAGAGGTGACAGGATGGGTCATGAAATCTTCCCTGAGCCAGCAATTAACAGAGCTAACACTTCAGACATCTCATAAATAATCAGGAAGAGAGTTAAAGGCAAGACAGAAGAGTACTCATGTCTGTAGTCTGAGACCACCTTCAGCAAGTGAGAGATGAGTTGGGTAGAACAGGATAATGCTTATCAGGATGCATTCAAGTATTGTGGAGAGTAGTTTAAAAGAGGAATGACCAGTATCAGCAAACGGAGCAAGGGTGCCGAGTCAGCGTGCATAATTGGTAGTAAGGCAAGAGTCACCAAGAATGAGAAGACATCATAGGAGAGAGGGGTAGCACTTGATGTCATGCTCAGAGATCTCAAGGCAACATCAGGGTTTCAACTCCCAACATACCAGATGTCTTGGTGTGCTTGGCTAGGTTCTCTTCCTAGGAGGTACTTAGGGCCTTGTCCTTGGGGTCAGGTGATTCCATGGGACAAAAAGCCACCCTGCAATGCTGAGATTTGTGAGCTTCTGCCATCCTTGTACTCATGCAGCTTGCACCCTTCTATGCCAGACACTGCCATTTCAGGCAGGTGAAAACAAGACTGTTAAGTAAAAGGAAATGTCTATTGGAAAGAACAATTCAGCAACTTTATACAATGCTGAGTTCTGGGTTAATTTCAACATGTCAGGGAAAAAATGATCTAGCCACGCATGATAAAACAACTTTGACAGTTTGATGGAGGTCTAGTGTGTAGTGGCTGGCAGCAACCCGACCATGATCAGCTGCGTGAAGGGGGAGCCAGGTGCTCCTTTGCTTCAGGAGAGGCATGGATGCCCACACGATAGTCACTACTGCCCGTATAATCCAGCAGAATACAAGACCATGCCCATGACCTGTATGGTGAAGGCACACTAGTCAGTATAGAGGAATCACGCCATTAAGAGCCATGTGATATCATCACTATACATGTATGTTCACACACACACATATATATCTGTACATACATATATGGTATNCAACCCGGACTTCGGCGCAGGGCGACGGTGGCCCACAACCCTAAATTCAGTGAAGGGCAGCTGTGGCACACAGCTCTGAAATCATCACCAGCTAACCACGGAACACAGCCCTGACCTCGGCACAGGGCACCGTGGCACACAGCCCAAACATCAGCACAGGGCTACCACAAAACAGAGCCCGAACCTCTGAGAAGGGCGATAGCAGAACACAGCCCAGAATTCTGTGCAGGGCGACCTTTGCACAGAGCATGGAACTCGTCACTACCAGACCACAGAACACAGTCCTGACCTTGGAGCAGGGTTACCGTGGCACTCAGGCCGGACCTCAGCACAGGGCGACAGCGGCACTTAGGCCGGACCTCAGCACAGGGCGACTGTGTCACACAGGCCGGACATTGACTCAGGGTGACCGAGGCACATAGCGTGGACCTCAGTGCAGGGGGACCGCGGAACACAGCCCAGACTTATGGAGAAGGCTACCGCGACACACAACCCAGATCTTGGCAAAGAGGAACCGCGGCACAGAGCCGGGAACAGGTCGAAGCCGAGGGCGGAACACAGGATGAACCTTGGCACAGGGCGACTGCGGCACACAGCCTGGAACTCGGTTAAAGACTACCNAAACCATTTATTTCTCTTATGTAAATAAAGCCCAAGGAAGTCACTCCAGAGTTTCTAAGATGGCTATAGCATTTTCAAGGACCCAAATTCATCCATATCTCTACTCTGTCATGTTAAATGTTACATGAATACAATCTGCTCCAAGATTGCTGCTAGAGCTCCAGCCATCAGTCATCAGTATGAAGGAAGAGGAATAGGTTGGTCCCCTACTTTTCAAGAAGAGTTTTTACAAGTGCCACACAATACTTCCACTAGATACAAAGAAGCCTGTAGACTTTTGGCTAGGAAATCATGTGCCAGCTAGAAAGTGGGGCTCTATTAACTTGAGGGAGTTTGGGCAGAATAACTATTAATAGGAACTAGTTGTCTCTGCCAGACTCTGGGAGGGATATTACCTCGTCAATTGTAAGCCTTAGTGTATCAGCTCTTTTTTGAAAGCAAGATTTCATCAGTACGAAGACTAGTGTATATGACGGTGCTGAGCAGGGGAGGCTACTGAATGGGATCGATGGAGGACATTGAAGACAAACTTTCTCTATTTAATAATTTTTCTCAGAGGCAGCATAAAACCCAAGTCTACCTTTCTTTTTTATTCATTTTTATTCATTTGTCCGATTAAAGGATTTGGATTCTATACTAGCGGAGGAGTCATGTATCACACATTTGTATTGTTTCAAAGAACTAAATTATTTTTTAGAAGACCACATACTTCTACTTGAGTTCTTTCCCCTCTCTTTTAAAGAAATGCCCCCTAATGCTAAGATAGCTTTTAGATTTTCATGGTTATTATATTCATCCTCGTGAGTTTGTCTGTCCCTTCCCATGAAGTCCAAAGGGCATGGAAAAATGGCATCATATTGATAAAACATGATGCCTTCCAAGACATTCTTTAAATGGCCTATGTGCAAATATGGTCAAAATGAATAATTCAGGCCAATTGGAGTGAATATTTCTCCATGGATGCTTGGGGTGAAACTGGCTGGCTTTGCAAAGTGGTTCTCTTTATAAACTAGCAATGTTGCTTTACAACGTGTCTGGGTGAGAGGCCAAATTCTTAAGTGATTTAAGTATATGTAGTTAGTATTTTCTAGCACTTTCACTTTTAGAACTTATAGGATAGAGCAACTGACCATGCTATGCCTTGTCACATTGCCTTAGCAGACTCGTTGGCAGAAATATCATAAATTTTTCTAGTAAACACCTCAGTCTCCCCAGGTTTCACTTGGTCCTAGCTACCTCATTTTCCATACATCTATACCTTTAATCACAATAAGACAATTTTCAGGAGGACATTGAAGGAGGAATGAGGATGATTAAAGAAGAAAAGATGAAGATTCAATGGGAATTTTATGATTCTTTGTAAATTTTTGCTGCAGAGAAAAGGCATGAATCCCTGCATGCATAAAGATCCATCCCTAATCAAAGTAGCGACAGGGCTGCAGACTGAATGCCAATCTGACCTCTTTGGGCAGCCTTCACTTTCACTCTGCACCCACTATTGCACCCCAGTTCCCCTCACCCACCATCTGTGGCTAGTAGTGCAGATTTTTCTTAAGGATACTGGTGAGATCAGGAAAGGGTATGTTTTGCACATCATACAGAGAATAACTTCTAGAAAGCCATTCACAGCAAAATAAACTGATCCCTGTTGCTTTAAGGAGAAACGCTGTCTTCAGTAACCCTGATTTCTCACCTGCTTTTTCCATCTCAAAGATTNTTACATGAAATAAAATTTAGCAAAATAATATTTCAATGTGGTTTCTAATTACCACCCTTGTGCTTCAAAAACACAGTACCAGGGAAGGAAGCTAAAGATTCACCCTAATATGTCCTTGTGTGAAAGGACAAATTATATACTCATAAAAAACGAGTATATAATTTTAGAAAATTAGAGGAAAAAAATTTAAGACTAAGAGTTCCTAGCTACTACCATCAGCAGCTTACTAAAGATGTGGAAAAATTTTTTTTTCTTCAGCAATTTTTAGGAGTCCATGCTTTAAAGATCCAAAGGCAGTATGCCCCCAGGGAATAAGATACACTTCAGCTGGGGTGGAGTGGTTCTGAATCTGGGACAGGTCAGTTAAAAAAATGAGGAGGGAGAACAGAGCTTAGGTTATCTAACAAAAGTTTTTCAGTTCACAAAAGACAGGTAGTAACATAAGTTCCCAGTCTACAAATGGTCTCTTGGAGTGAGAGATAAAGTGGGATCAGGTAAAAGAGAGTAGCATGCAGAAAACCTTTCCACCTGTATTAAACTTTTTGGAAGTCTTGAATTGAGCTGTCAACTTGGAATATGAAAATAATTAGAAACAATATGGTAATCATGCAAATAGTTTGGCTCTCTCCTTCCAAAAAGAGGAAAAATATCCATGTGACAAGATCCTTAATTTACTTATGGACAACTGAGATGTGTAAGGAAACTTTATTTATCTTTTCTATAACTGGTCTGGATTTCTTCAAGCACCCAACCCAGTGGGTAGTAGCAGGGGAAAAGTCAGAAGAGTGCCCTGATACAGTAATTAATGTAGCATTAGCCACTCAGTCACATGACTTTTTGCAACCCCATGGACTGTAACCTACCAGTCTCCTCTGTCCATGGGATTCTCCAGGCATGAATACTAGAGTGGGTTGCCATTTCCTTCTCCAGGAGATCTTCATGACCCAGGGATCAAACTCAGGTCTCCTGCATTGCAGGCAGATTCTTTACCGACTGAGTCACCATGCCTCTAGGAAAACACTCAGTCTCTTTGGGTTGTAGTTGTCACTTGTCTTGTACACACAACTCTGACCTGGCAATATAATTTTTTTATTTCTGCAGTCATAAATATTTTAAAGATCTTTCGGGGGGAAAATAGTCCTTTTATACCCAGATATTTATCATTTGGGTTATTTATTTGTTCATTCCTGATGATCTATGTGTCCCTTTTACCTGAAAAAAAATTTCCTTTTAGTGTTTATTTTAGGTCATANTATTTTAAAGATCTTTCGGGGGGAAAATAGTCCTTTTATACCCAGATATTTATCATTTGGGTTATTTACTTGTTCATTCCTGATGATCTATGTGTCCCTTTCACCTGAAAAAAAATTTCCTTTTAGTGTTTATTTTAGGTCATATCAGTCCTGGATGTTCTTAGGAAGGAGTGATGCTAAAGCTGAAACTCCAATACTTTGGCCACCTCATGCGAAGAGTTGACTCATTGGACAAGACTCTGATGCTGGGAGGAATTGGGGGCAGGAGGAGAAGGGGACAACAGAGGATCAGATGGCTGGATGGCATCATCAACTCGATGGATGTGAGTTTGAATGAACTCCGGGAGTTGGTGATGGACAGGGAATCCTGGCGTGCTGCAATTCATGGGATCGCAAGGAGTCTGACATGACTGAGTGACTCAACTGAACTTAGGTCATATCTGTTTGTAATATTTTAAGTTTTCTGAGAATGTCTACTTTGTCTTCATTCCTGAAAGACAATTTTTTTGCTGAACATAGAAGACAGTTGTTTTCTTGCAGCACTTCAAAGATGCTGTTCCACTGTCTTCTAGGTTTCATAGCCTCTGATGAGAAATCCATAGTCATTCAAATAACTGTTCCCCACTATGTAATGTATCATTTTCTGGCTGTTTTCAGGATTTGTCTTTATCACTGGTTTTTAGCAGTTTTATTATTATGTGACTGGGCATAGTATTCTTTGGCGTATTACTTTTATGGGTGTGAGCATCTTTAATCTAAAAGATGATTTCTTTCACAAATTTTGGAAACTTTTTGGCCAAAGTTTCTTCAAATATTTTTTCAGCCCCACTTTTTATCTTGAGAGTCCAATGACACAAGTGTTACACCTTTTGTTATTGTTCCACAAGTCCCCAAGATCTGTTGATGTTTTTCAATATTTTCTGTCCCTTTTCTTTTCCAGGTTAGATTAGTTCTCTTTCTTGTTATCTCTATTTTGTTATTGAGCCCATTAAGTGTATTTTCTTATTCTAAATATTGTATTTTTCAAATCTAAAATTTCATTTGATTCTTTTTCATAGTTTCTATTTGTTGAGAATTTTATCTGTCTACTTCTTTCAATCATGTTCACCTTTATCTCACTTTTTAAAGACTCTGTCAAATAGTTTCGGTATTTGGGTCTTCTTAGTACTGGCAACTGTTCATTGTCTTTTTCTCTGGGAATTTGTCATATATTCCTGGGATTTTGTTTATTGGTTTGCTTTTGGTATGTAAGCTTGGATTACATGCTGGGCATTTTGGATATAACCTTGTGAGACTTTGGCATCTGCTAAAATCCTCTGGAGAATGTTGATTTTTTAGTGTTTTATGAGACAATAAGTCCAACTGGGTTTTGTCTTGTGTTCTCTCAGCAGTGGTTGTAGTTAAGTTTTCCATGCCTTTGCTATGCTGTTTATATCTGCTCTGCATGTGTATCATTTAGTGGTTAGTCTAAGATTTAGGTGATAGCTTTTATCAGAGCTCAGATTCTAAAGTCTTTGCTATATTCCTTACTAATGCAGCTGAAAGGTGAGCTTGAAACTTGGGTTGGTTGATACCTAGATAGGGGATCCCTTTCTCTAGCCTTCTCCTCTCTGAAATTTCTTTCACTCTCTCTGGCTTTCAGAAGTCCCTTTTCCTAGCTCTCTGGCTAGAAATCTGGGATTTCTCTCAGCTATTTAGTTCCTAACACTGGTTTAATTCTTAGTGCTAAGCAATGAGATAAAGGAGAGAAAAAAATAGCAAAGATGAGATGACTCAATGTTCTTCAGACTGCAGGAACCCCCTTATCCCTGTTCTGACCAAAGAGATCCATTTTCTTTTAGATACGATAGATGTCTTTTGGTCCCTGATGCTGGGAAAGATTGAGGGCAGAAGGAGAAGAGGGCATCAGAGGATGAGATGGCTGGATGNGTTCTTCAGACTGCAGGAACCCCCTTATCCCTGTTCTGACCAAAGAGATCCATTTTCTTTTAGATACGATAGATGTCTTTTGGTCCCTGATGCTGGGAAAGATTGAGGGCAGAAGGAGAAGAGGGCATCAGAGGATGAGATGGCTGGATGGCATCACCAATGCAATGAAGATGAACTTGGATAAACTTCAGGAGATGGTGAGGAACAGAGAGGCCTGGCATGCTGCAGTCCATAGGGCTGCAAAGAGTCGGGCATGACAGAGTGACTGAACAAGGTACCTTTTACTGCCACCATCACTTGGCAGTACAAATCCATGACTGGCACTGCTCTCAAAGAGGAACTAAAGGAGAGAGAGAGGGGAAGAAAGAAAGAGGGAGATAGTGTGAGAGGGAGGAGACCCCCCTGCCTACACATACTCTCTAGCTCACAGGATCCCCTTTTCCCTGTCCTCTTGGACACAGAGAGGTGTCCTTTGGAGGTCTTACTGTTCACCCTGCTACTCTGTTTCAGGACATCTGTTGCCCTTCAGGTCAAAGTCAAAAGATAAAGGAGGGAAAAGAACCCAGTAAACTCACTGCTATCCGGTCATTCTTCAAAGTTTTACTTCCTTCCCTAATTGGCATGGTATTGTTTACTTTTCAGAGTGCTCATGTAATTGCTTTTTAAAAATTCCATCTGGAGTTGTTAGTTGAAATGAGTAGAAGGGATAGATGGTAGTGGGCTTACTCCATCTCAGCTGGCAGAAGAAGTTCCTCATCTTTTTTATAAAAAATGCCCAGCTTCTTGGATTTTTCGTCTTTATCTCCTGTCCCCAGTTTTAAGATAATCTGGGTGATTGGAGAGATGTATGTGTTTTTGTGTATGTACACATGTGTTTATTTGTGCATACAAGTGCATGTATGTGCATATGTATGTGTATTATGCATAATCTAACGTTAGCAGTAGGGTATGGGTTCTCATATTCTCTTACGAGAACTCTGTATATCTACATATAGGTTGATACAACACTATGAGCTGGTGCCTTTGGGTGCTACTGTTCCCATCCGGCATTCTGGAGGCAATGTTTTGGCTCACTGCCTAGAATCCATTATTCCAGTTATTTCCCACTGGTGTCAAGGTCTCCAACTATTTCATCTTATTTATTATGATTTTGAGCCTTTTCTGTACCTTCTCTGGGCCCTGTAAAATCCATGAAACATGCCTTGGGCTCAGCCATTTAACCTCTCTGCCTTGACACCTCCTCACCTTGGCTCCACATCATGTCACAAGTGGCCATGTGGGGGCTTCTTCTAGGGGCTTATAACCTTCTCTATGTGTCTAGGAAACCAAGTCACCTGGAGCACTCTTCTCAAAGGACTGTTTGAAGAGCATGTTAAAAAGGAGATTCAGGTATCTCAGGCTATATCTAACTTTGGACCTGTCTCCACTCTGAGAGCTCATGATTCTATAAATTGGAGCAGGCAGGTATCTATACTTCAAGTCTTTTAATATTGAATTCGTACTTTTGCTCTTTGTCACTGCTTTACTTTCTCATGTAAAAAATGAGACTAGTTAAGGTTACTTTTTCAATTCTAAGATCCTCTGATCCCGTAATCTACTACAGATGATAATTTTATGTAACCGAGTTTCAAGTCAATTTAGTGAATATCCACTCCTTGCCAGCTGCATACCAGGTCCCATGCAAGGTACTGAGACCAGGGTTTTACTCACTCTCCTCAGGCTGTCCATTGACAGCAGCACATATCTGGTTAATAGGGACATGCTCAACCTGATTTTAACACTGTGAGGGAAACCAAAACTAGCCCATTCCAAAGTGTACAGTGTCTATAACTGAAAAGGTTCTGATGTTCTCTCTGTGCTGATTGATGTCACCAAATAGTTACCTGTCATCTTGGTGTGCATTTCTTCCTTGAAGAAGTAATCTAAACAACCATTCAAAGGTACCCCCAAAACACCAAATCTCAAGGATTAAATGAAAAGATGTCTCTTTAAGAAATTGTGGAGAAATGACAATAGTGATGGATTTCTGATTCCTGCTGAGAATGAAGCCAACAGTGATTGTGTGCAAAAAGTATCATCTAGAAGCACCCTCTCAGACACACTTATTTTTTGTTGCAAAATAATATATAAAAAATATCTTTGTTGTAAGTCACATGTTATAAAATTTATATGTAAAATATGAGATTTCAACTAACTACCCAAAATTAAGATAATGAAATTTTGTATTTACTCAAGTTAAAAGAATAAAATATGGATTTTTTATCACTGATTTTCTCCACTGTCCCATCTCTGCTGTTATTCATTCTGAGTACTGTTTGTTGAATGCAGTCAAGGGGTGGAAAGTAAACAAACCGAGCAGATGCAGGTGTGTGATGTGATGAAATCTGATAGAGCCCACAGTCCTGAAGGAAAATAAACAGAAGCCATTGACTTAAATGAACTTAAATGTTGTCTGTAACCCAAAGGTCATTATCCTTCCTCTACTCCTTCCTTTATCTCCTACATACATGCTTTTAAGTGACACATAAACATTTTGGATTTATAGGTAAATCTGGAGTAATTTCTCAGAAACTTAATAGATCTTGCTGATCACAGAAAATTCAAAATTAATAAAGCCAAAGGTGCTAGTCAATTTAAAAATATCAACAAGCAAACTTTGTCAAAACCTGTTACCTAGGACAGAATGCTGATCCAATTAGAAACTATTTTGCATTACTATTAATTTTTAAAAGGTATCATTAAGAAAGCATTGTCTGAAATGAAACAAGTCTGATCATTGTGGATATCATTAAGAGAATCACAGATAATTTACTATGCTTCTTTCTATTGAAACCAAACTTAGCTCTATTAATAATAATTCTCTACTATTCCCTAGTCTCCAACACAACATGTTTTGAAATTTCTGAAAGTCATTTTTACTTGATTTACTGTGACAACTTTGAGTCAACAATTTTTGCCCCCCATGTTTTGAAAAAATCTATTACCCCTACGTTTAAAAAAATTGTCTTTCAATTTTAGATGGTGTCAGGTAGCAGTCCCTGGTGGAATCACTTTTAATTTGTATTCAGTATCCATTACATTCCCCGAATCAGTATCCCATGGAACTCTGTGGGATGGTAATAAGCATTACAGAGTTTTCTCTAGGATACCTGTACAATTTTATTGTGGTAAGAGGAAACAGAGGAATCTATGGTACAAGATTTCTGTACTTATTTAACTACAGCTTTTCTTTGCTGTCAGCTAGCAGAGTTTCTAGAAACAAGTGCTTTTAAATAACAATATTTAGTAAAGACATATTTTCCACCCTTTCTCCAATTTCTGTGCCTCATTACATCATCAGAAATCTCTCTCTAACCTGTCCTCTGTACCCATTCCCCATTGTTCCTCTCATATATTTTCCTTTTCTAAGTATTTGCAATCTCTTTAATGCTGAGAGATCTACCTCATTTGCATTCTCATCCAGTTTACCCTTCAGCCAATCAATGAGAAATTTCTTTGGACTCATCTTATTTTAAAGATAAGAGAGAAGGGGAATTGCAAATATTAATCTAATAAAAGGATTCCTTAGGGGATAAAGGGTTGATTGGGTCCTTTTATTTTTTTCTATGCTAACTTAAGAAAAATAAAAAATGAAAGCATATGTTTCTTTTACCAGTTACTCCAACCCCTTTCTTCCTGGGAAGAACTAACCAAATTTTCACCAAAGGGATAGTTGTATTTCAGGACCAGGTGGAAGTAGAGTTTCTTGGAAGATAATATCTTCTCTTTGAGGACTAGGTTAGTTTGAAGCTACACAATTAGTGTGTTTAGTCTAAATAGGGCGGGTGGAAGTGGGTCAGGGCTGTAGGTGTTTTGGGGAGCTCAGAGGAAACCTGAATACTGCTGACATCAGTTAGGGCCATCAGTAGCCCCCATAATGCCCTCTTTAAAAAATGAGGAAGGTGCATTCTTTCCTCAAGGTAATACCTTCATCTGTCAGAAAATATGGATAGTACACATTATGGTAGAACAAGAGACTTTGCTGCCATCTGCCATCTGTAATAAATATGTGTATCTACAATGTCAACAGTGCATATGGTGCCCCCAGGGTCATGCAGTACCAACCTGCACAACTCTACATGGCAGCCCCCATTCTAGCCTTGGAAGCTGTGCTGAGGGTCTCTATGCGATGTCTTTATCACCGGATAGTCCCTTGATGTCAGAATTGGGAGCCTAACTTGTGTTTGAGAGGACACTGTGTAGCAGAAGAAGCTATGTGGAAAATGGAGGCTACTAAGAACCAAAGAAGGGGCCCCTGCTCCAATTTTCAAGAGAAAGTCCAAGGACTCAATCCAGAAAGAAAGTGTGGAGGAGGCCTAGGAGGAATTTCCTCAGATAGTAAGACAGAGAGGTCTCCACTAAGAAGAGTAATCAAAGCGGCCGGCCTGTGCTTTGCTTCTCTTGAAAGAATAGGGGTGGGGCACCTGCCTCCTGATTTTGTACAGAGTCTCCGGCCATAGCAGCCTGAACGCGCCGGATCTCGTCTGGTCTCGGAAGCTAAGCAGGGTCGGGCCTGCTTTAATCCTTGGATGGGAGACCGCCTGGGAATACCGGGTGCTGTAGGCTTTTGGGCTTCCCTGGTGGCTCAGACGGTAAAGCGTCTGCCTGCAGTGTGGGAGACCCGGGTTCGATTCCTGGGTCCGGAAGATCCCCTGGAGAAGGAAATAGCAATCTACTCCAACACTCTTGCGTGGAAAATCCCATGGACAGAGGAGCCTGGAAGGCTGCAGTCTGTGGAGTTGCTGAGGGTCGGACACGACTCACTTCACTTCACTACAGCCTATAGCCCAGGGCTGTCACTGTTGCGCCGCCCTGTAGGTAGGTTAGTATACAGTTAAGATGGTGGCCTTTAGAACCACACTTTCCAGGTCTACGTACTGGCTCCACTACTCACCAACTGCCCCAAAGAGCTTGACTTTCTGTGCCTGTTTCCGTATCTATAAATCAAGGATGATAAGAGAATCTACCTTATAGGGTCGGTCTGATAATTAATGAGATTTTCAGGGAGTATTTAAAATATATAGAACATGGCAAGTACTCAGTATTATTGTTTCTTACTATTGTTATCCTTGGCCAACTTAATCCCAAGCATTTCCAAATTCATTGGAAAATTGAAACTCCCAGAAAATGTAAGAAAAATAATTAAGGGTATAGGGGGGTAAGGTGGGAGAAATGGAGACTGAGGGGGTCACTTGGCTCTCAAGAGGTATAGTCCCCCCAGTACAGTAGATAAGGAAAAGACAGGCAGAGAGCCATGGTAACGTACATGTACATGCTATGGATGGAAATATTTTAAGCATTTGGTTCAGTGCTTTAGACACTAGGAGCAGGGAAGCCAATGATCACACCCAGAAAAACATGACTTCTTGGTAAATGCCCAAGAGCCAGTAAGCACTGGTCTGGAAGCCAGACATTTATCTTGCCCTCTGCTATAAAACTAGAAAGACATTTGCCCAGGACCTAAATGAACAATGGGAAAAATCAAGGGAAAGTCAGTATCTAGCCTTTTAACAAAGATGGTCTCATTGTAGAATCAGCAGAGAGTTGCAATAGCAGTGACTTACGGAAGAGCTTATTCAACGGCAGATACTATTCCAAGCCCTTCAGAGGGTTATCTCATTAAATTCTCACAAGAGCCTTTGAGGTTTATGTTCTTATTGTCTGATATCACATGGTTATGTGTTAGTCAAGAAGATGATTTAAGATTTATCAACAGAAAGTGAAAAAGGCATATTCTTTTCTATTTCCATATCAGTCAAATTCTTTTATTTCTTTACCTCCTTCTTATGAATGAGGCTTAAAATTTTCACTCCTAGTATAGTTCTTACAAAATGCTCTTTTCCTTAATTTTTAAAATATCTATCCAAGCTATATCTACTGAAAATGTCTCAATCCCTGTCTTATTTTCACTTTTACCAGATTTTCCCTACTTTGATTTCTTATGAAGCTTGAAGTACAATATTTTGGGCTATGAGCCAAAGAAAATATGTGCAACCTCATTCTTTTTCTTCTTTAAACATCTCTGGAAACTGGTGAAGTTTAGTTTAAAAATTTCCTTTTCTAATTATGTTCAAATTTTTGTATTTTTGCTATTTTTTTCTGTATAACCTCATTAGCAAAGAGGAATTGAAAATGGATACAGTCTAAATCAAAGTGTTTTTTTCATAATTGAGTTGTCCTTAGATAATTAGGGATAAAAATGAAATTTATTATGCAGATACCTTATAGTATGTTGTTTTATTAACAAATCTTTCCATTCAATAGGACTGGCTTTAAATTCAAAAGGATTAATTTCCTATAAACATATTTAAAAATGAATTTTCCATCTTCTACCCAATGGCTTCCATACAGAATCTCCTATTTAAATATCAGTTTTATCACATTGAGCCAACATTGAGTCCCTAAACTTGGGATCCTAATTTATTCCTTCTCTTGCTGCATTTATTCATTACAAAGTCTTGTTATTTCTTCATGCAAATCTCTCAGTTTTGTATTTCACACCCATTGCCATAGCCATTACTGCTGCAAAAGCTTCCATTACTGCCAGACTCCTACCTTTGTTACACTGACAGTCTCTTAGCTGGTCCCCTTCCTACTCTCTGAATCTGTCTCAATGTATTGTTCATAGAGCTATAGGCTTGGCAGTCCTTAAACATCAAAGAGTTGGCCTTCTGTAAATGAACTGAAATTCAACGGCAGGAGGGAAGCATTCTCTTAAAAATTAAAGTGGACAATTTAGGTATATGTGAATATAATAGATATCAATGGAGCTGATGTTTAGTGACTTATATGCATGTACAAAGTACATATATATACATATATACTAATTATTATATACACACATATTATTTCATGTATGAAACTTGAATTGCTGAAGAGTGGTAGGAGGGTCCTGGGTGAGTGGCTGGGATCACTAGAGAGGATCACTATGGGCCAGGATGGTGTTCCTCCATTGGTCTTTCCAGCTCTCCCTTTCTTTTTCTTCCTTTTTCTCGAGCTTTCCCCCCTCCTCTTTCTACTTACTACTTTCCTGCTCTCCTCTTCTTTCCCACTTCTATTCCTTTCACCATTTTACATTTTTCTCTTTCCCCCTTTTCTATTTCTCTCTCTTGTCACCTTCACAGGGACATGAATTCACTCCTCCTGGGGGCTCTGTGTTTGACTGTGCAGGATGTGAGACCATCCAGATCCAGGGGGCGAGCGTTTGTGAATGTGAGCCACTGGAGTTGAGCAGTGCACAGCCTGAACAGCCTTATACAGAAGTCTGTGAAGACAGTTCATTTTTAACTGGTTTGATAGTGCACAGCTCTTTGATACGTCACACATAAGCTAAACATGGATGGAACGGAAGACTGGGAAAATGAACAAATTACCCAAACCTGCAAAATACCACTATCTGTATTTGCTGAATACCAACAGGGTGCAAGGATCATTTTGTGGGGCTGGGATACCATAGTGAATAAGACAAACAAAATTCCTGAAATGTGATGGAGAATGAATGAATGAATGAATGAATACAGACATATACACATATATCAGACAGTTACAGTGTCATGAAAAATATAGGGTATAGAAGGGTGGGAGGGAGCACATGTGTTTTTGTGTGGGTGTTGAGGGATTGTAATTTCAATGGGATGGTCAGAGAAGTGATCTTCTTCTTGAAAAAAACAACACCTGACCATTATCTGAGGGAAGTGAAGAACTGCCAGTTATCTGGGAGAAGAGCATTCCAGGTCAAGTGAACAAGTTCAAAGCCACAGGCAGGAGCAGCCTGGCAGCCTGATACCATGTTTGGTAATGAGATGAATCCTACTGTGACTTCGAAAGTGACTGTAAGAGATGTGTGATCCGCTCATTTTTAAAACGTTGATCCATGAGGTGGTGATATCATCAGTAACTCTCGTATATTCTGCTTCCCTTGGGTCCTCTCTACTGTTTAGTTAAATGCCTTAGTGGTAAACAAAACTTTTTCAAGAAGATCATATTAAATCAAGTGCCTCAAAATGCTTTGCCATGCTTAGAAGACCTACATAGACATTTCACCAACAATGACATACAGATGGCCAATAGGCACATGAGAAAATGCTCAACACTAACGATTAGAAAAATGCAAATCAAAACTACAATGAGTAACACCTTATACTGATCAGCATGGCCATTATTAAAAAGTCTACAAAGAATAAATGCTAGAGAGAGTGTGCAGGAAAGGGAACCTTCCTACACTTTTGGAGGGAACACAAATTTGTGCAGCCACTATGGAAAACAGTATGGAAGTTCCTCAAAAAACTAAAAATAGAACTACCATATGACCCAGCAATTCCATTTCTGGGCATAACCCAAACAAAACTATAATTCTTAAAGACACATGCATCCTACTGGAGAAGATGGCAGCCCACTCCAGTATTCTTGCCTGGAGAATCCCAGGGACAGAGGAGCCTGGTGGGCTGCCATCTATGGGGTCGTACAGAGTCAGACATGACTGAAGCGACTTAGCAGCAGCAGTAGCAGTATACATCCTATATTCATAACAGTACTATTTGCAACACCCAAGATAATGGAAACAACCTAAATGTCCATTGGCTAATGGATAAAGAAAATGTGGTGCGTATATACAATGGAATATTGCTCGGCCATAAAAAGGAATGAAATAATGCCATTTGCAGTAACACAGATGTATCTAGAGATTATCCTACTAAGCAAAGTAAGTCAGAAAGGGAATGACAAATACCATATGATGTCACGTATGTGGTATAATATATCTAAAATATGAGACACATGAACGTATGCATGCAACAGAAACAAACTCAGACACAGAGAACAGACTTGTGGTTACCAAGGGGGAGGTGGTATGGGAGGGAAGAACTGGGAGTTGGAAATCAGCAGATACCAACTAGTATATATAGGGTGGATAAACAACAAGGTCCTACTGTATAGCACAGGGTACTATATTCAATATTTTATGATGTCATAATAGAAAATAAGAATATATACATATATAACTGAATCACTTTGCTGCACAGCAGAAATAAACACATTGTAAATCAACTATACTTCAACAAAATTGTTTAAACTTTTGGATAGATCAATAGCAGCCTTACTCTTTTATTCAGTTATTCAAATAGCAAATATTTATCAGGTTGCTACTACATGCCAGAAAAAACAGTAGGTTTCAGGGATAGAGTGAACAAAAGGACACTATTTTGCTTTGGAGTCAGACAATAAGATGATTATGATAATAGTAATAATAACACATTCTTAATAGCACCAGGAAGAAAAAAAGCAAGGTTTATTGATAACATAAAATGAAGGGAGTAAGGACAAGTTGGTCTAAGAATGCTTCCCTGTAAGCCTTCTTCCTTAAATCAGAGATGTCATTAGGACATTTGCGTCAAGGCATCTAAGGTGAGGGTGAGAAGCCTCGAGGCCGGTGGAGTGGGAAGGGAAGAACATCTCAGGCACTGAGTGCTTGGGTAGGACCCAGCAGGTCACATGGTGGGATGGAAAGGAGGTCCCAGAGCTTTCTTATCAAGAGCGAGAGCCTGATGAGGTGAGGTTAGAAAAGTGACCAGGGACTAGAGCCGAAGCACACCAAACTTGCAGGACATGGAAAGGGGCTTGGGTTTNGTGGCCTTTAGAACCACACTTTCCAGGTCTACGTACTGGCTCCACTACTCACCAACTGCCCCAAAGAGCTTGACTTTCTGTGCCTGTTTCCGTATCTATAAATCAAGGATGATAAGAGAATCTACCTTATAGGGTCGGTCTGATAATTAATGAGATTTTCAGGGAGTATTTAAAATATATAGAACATGGCAAGTACTCAGTATTATTGTTTCTTACTATTGTCATCCTTGGCCAACTTAATCCCAAGCATTTCCAAATTCATTGGAAAATTGAAACTCCCAGAAAATGTAAGAAAAATAATTAAGGGTATAGGGGGGTAAGGTGGGAGAAATGGAGACTGAGGGGGTCACTTGGCTCTCAAGAGGTATAGTCCCCCCAGTACAGTAGATAAGGAAAAGACAGGCAGAGAGCCATGGTAACGTACATGTACATGCTATGGATGGAAATATTTTAAGCATTTGGTTCAGTGCTTTAGACACTAGGAGCAGGGAAGCCAATGATCACACCCAGAAAAACATGACTTCTTGGTAAATGCCCAAGAGCCAGTAAGCACTGGTCTGGAAGCCAGACATTTATCTTGCCCTCTGCTATAAAACTAGAAAGACATTTGCCCAGGACCTAAATGAACAATGGGAAAAATCAAGGGAAAGTCAGTATCTAGCCTTTTAACAAAGATGGTCTCATTGTAGAATCAGCAGAGAGTTGCAATAGCAGTGACTTACGGAAGAGCTTATTCAACGGCAGATACTATTCCAAGCCCTTCAGAGGGTTATCTCATTAAATTCTCACAAGAGCCTTTGAGGTTTATGTTCTTATTGTCTGATATCACATGGTTATGTGTTAGTCAAGAAGATGATTTAAGATTTATCAACAGAAAGTGAAAAAGGCATATTCTTTTCTATTTCCATATCAGTCAAATTCTTTTATTTCTTTACCTCCTTCTTATGAATGAGGCTTAAAATTTTCACTCCTAGTATAGTTCTTACAAAATGCTCTTTTCCTTAATTTTTAAAATATCTATCCAAGCTATATCTACTGAAAATGTCTCAATCCCTGTCTTATTTTCACTTTTACCAGATTTTCCCTACTTTGATTTCTTATGAAGCTTGAAGTACAATATTTTGGGCTATGAGCCAAAGAAAATATGTGCAACCTCATTCTTTTTCTTCTTTAAACATCTCTGGAAACTGGTGAAGTTTAGTTTAAAAATTTCCTTTTCTAATTATGTTCAAATTTTTGTATTTTTGCTATTTTTTTCTGTATAACCTCATTAGCAAAGAGGAATTGAAAATGGATACAGTCTAAATCAAAGTGTTTTTTTCATAATTGAGTTGTCCTTAGATAATTAGGGATAAAAATGAAATTTATTATGCAGATACCTTATAGTATGTTGTTTTATTAACAAATCTTTCCATTCAATAGGACTGGCTTTAAATTCAAAAGGATTAATTTCCTATAAACATATTTAAAAATGAATTTTCCATCTTCTACCCAATGGCTTCCATACAGAATCTCCTATTTAAATATCAGTTTTATCACATTGAGCCAACATTGAGTCCCTAAACTTGGGATCCTAATTTATTCCTTCTCTTGCTGCATTTATTCATTACAAAGTCTTGTTATTTCTTCATGCAAATCTCTCAGTTTTGTATTTCACACCCATTGCCATAGCCATTACTGCTGCAAAAGCTTCCATTACTGCCAGACTCCTACCTTTGTTACACTGACAGTCTCTTAGCTGGTCCCCTTCCTACTCTCTGAATCTGTCTCAATGTATTGTTCATAGAGCTATAGGCTTGGCAGTCCTTAAACATCAAAGAGTTGGCCTTCTGTAAATGAACTGAAATTCAACGGCAGGAGGGAAGCATTCTCTTAAAAATTAAAGTGGACAATTTAGGTATATGTGAATATAATAGATATCAATGGAGCTGATGTTTAGTGACTTATATGCATGTACAAAGTACATATATATACATATATACTAATTATTATATACACACATATTATTTCATGTATGAAACTTGAATTGCTGAAGAGTGGTAGGAGGGTCCTGGGTGAGTGGCTGGGATCACTAGAGAGGATCACTATGGGCCAGGATGGTGTTCCTCCATTGGTCTTTCCAGCTCTCCCTTTCTTTTTCTTCCTTTTTCTCGAGCTTTCCCCCCTCCTCTTTCTACTTACTACTTTCCTGCTCTCCTCTTCTTTCCCACTTCTATTCCTTTCACCATTTTACATTTTTCTCTTTCCCCCTTTTCTATTTCTCTCTCTTGTCACCTTCACAGGGACATGAATTCACTCCTCCTGGGGGCTCTGTGTTTGACTGTGCAGGATGTGAGACCATCCAGATCCAGGGGGCGAGCGTTTGTGAATGTGAGCCACTGGAGTTGAGCAGTGCACAGCCTGAACAGCCTTATACAGAAGTCTGTGAAGACAGTTCATTTTTAACTGGTTTGATAGTGCACAGCTCTTTGATACGTCACACATAAGCTAAACATGGATGGAACGGAAGACTGGGAAAATGAACAAATTACCCAAACCTGCAAAATACCACTATCTGTATTTGCTGAATACCAACAGGGTGCAAGGATCATTTTGTGGGGCTGGGATACCATAGTGAATAAGACAAACAAAATTCCTGAAATGTGATGGAGAATGAATGAATGAATGAATGAATACAGACATATACACATATATCAGACAGTTACAGTGTCATGAAAAATATAGGGTATAGAAGGGTGGGAGGGAGCACATGTGTTTTTGTGTGGGTGTTGAGGGATTGTAATTTCAATGGGATGGTCAGAGAAGTGATCTTCTTCTTGAAAAAAACAACACCTGACCATTATCTGAGGGAAGTGAAGAACTGCCAGTTATCTGGGAGAAGAGCATTCCAGGTCAAGTGAACAAGTTCAAAGCCACAGGCAGGAGCAGCCTGGCAGCCTGATACCATGTTTGGTAATGAGATGAATCCTACTGTGACTTCGAAAGTGACTGTAAGAGATGTGTGATCCGCTCATTTTTAAAACGTTGATCCATGAGGTGGTGATATCATCAGTAACTCTCGTATATTCTGCTTCCCTTGGGTCCTCTCTACTGTTTAGTTAAATGCCTTAGTGGTAAACAAAACTTTTTCAAGAAGATCATATTAAATCAAGTGCCTCAAAATGCTTTGCCATGCTTAGAAGACCTACATAGACATTTCACCAACAATGACATACAGATGGCCAATAGGCACATGAGAAAATGCTCAACACTAACGATTAGAAAAATGCAAATCAAAACTACAATGAGTAACACCTTATACTGATCAGCATGGCCATTATTAAAAAGTCTACAAAGAATAAATGCTAGAGAGAGTGTGCAGGAAAGGGAACCTTCCTACACTTTTGGAGGGAACACAAATTTGTGCAGCCACTATGGAAAACAGTATGGAAGTTCCTCAAAAAACTAAAAATAGAACTACCATATGACCCAGCAATTCCATTTCTGGGCATAACCCAAACAAAACTATAATTCTTAAAGACACATGCATCCTACTGGAGAAGATGGCAGCCCACTCCAGTATTCTTGCCTGGAGAATCCCAGGGACAGAGGAGCCTGGTGGGCTGCCATCTATGGGGTCGTACAGAGTCAGACATGACTGAAGCGACTTAGCAGCAGCAGTAGCAGTATACATCCTATATTCATAACAGTACTATTTGCAACACCCAAGATAATGGAAACAACCTAAATGTCCATTGGCTAATGGATAAAGAAAATGTGGTGCTTATATACAATGGAATATTGCTCGGCCATAAAAAGGAATGAAATAATGCCATTTGCAGTAACACAGATGTATCTAGAGATTATCCTACTAAGCAAAGTAAGTCAGAAAGGGAATGACAAATACCATATGATGTCACGTATGTGGTATAATATATCTAAAATATGAGACACATGAACGTATGCATGCAACAGAAACAAACTCAGACACAGAGAACAGACTTGTGGTTACCAAGGGGGAGGTGGTATGGGAGGGAAGAACTGGGAGTTGGAAATCAGCAGATACCAACTAGTATATATAGGGTGGATAAACAACAAGGTCCTACTGTATAGCACAGGGTACTATATTCAATATTTTATGATGTCATAATAGAAAATAAGAATATATACATATATAACTGAATCACTTTGCTGCACAGCAGAAATAAACACATTGTAAATCAACTATACTTCAACAAAATTGTTTAAACTTTTGGATAGATCAATAGCAGCCTTACTCTTTTATTCAGTTATTCAAATAGCAAATATTTATCAGGTTGCTACTACATGCCAGAAAAAACAGTAGGTTTCAGGGATAGAGTGAACAAAAGGACACTATTTTGCTTTGGAGTCAGACAATAAGATGATTATGATAATAGTAATAATAACACATTCTTAATAGCACCAGGAAGAAAAAAAGCAAGGTTTATTGATAACATAAAATGAAGGGAGTAAGGACAAGTTGGTCTAAGAATGCTTCCCTGTAAGCCTTCTTCCTTAAATCAGAGATGTCATTAGGACATTTGCGTCAAGGCATCTAAGGTGAGGGTGAGAAGCCTCGAGGCCTGTGGAGTGGGAAGGGAAGAACATCTCAGGCACTGAGTGCTTGGGCAGGACCCAGCAGTTCACATGGTGGGATGGAAAGGAGGTCCCAGAGCTTTCTTATCAAGAGCGAGAGCCTGATGAGGTGAGGCTAGAAAAGTGACCAGGGACTAGAGCCGAAGCACACCAAACTTGCAGGACATGGAAAGGGGCTTGGGTTTTATTCTCCATGCAGTTAGAAGCAATTGGAAATTGGATGCAAGGGAAGAATATCATCTGATCTCCATGTTTCAAGACTTCTGAATGGAGACAGGCTTGGAAGGGAAGTTGAAGTAGGAGGACTAGTGAGGCAGCCATTGTGGTTCTCTGGGAGGGATGCTGGAGCCAGGAAGGAAGAAAGTGGGTATGTTTAATATACATTTTTGAATGCTGAGCAGAAAGGACTTGCTGATGGATTGAACAGTAGCAGGAGCAAGGCTAAAGTGAGAGGCAAAGATGACTCCCCAGGTTTCTGAATGGTGTTGTCAGTCCCGAAAATGGGGAAAACTCCAAGGGAAGGGCACAGGTTTGGGGTTTCCTATAGATTTCTCCCATTAGATATTAGACCCAAAGGGTAAGGTTCATTTACAAATATGTGGAAAGGATCCACTGTAGAAAGAGGGAGCCGGGCCTCCATCTCCCTCAGCCAGCTAGTGGTGCTTCCAGCTCGTGGTGCTTCTGCTGATGAGCTGGGTCCTAGAAGCAGCCCTGTCATTTGTCCTTGGGTGCTGCCTCCCAGGCCCTGGCCTGCAGGCTGAATGGGAAGCTCCAAAGGGCATGGAAGACAGGGGTCCTAGCCAAGGTGAGCAAAAGCGTGAGGGCAGGGATGGGGGTCTGCTTTCTGTTTTTAAGGCACAATAGCCCTCTTAGATTGACAAGGATCTCACAGTCAAGTTTCACTCCAACATTGCCCTTTACTGGGGAATGCAGTGAAAATCTCATCTTATGTGGAACACTGAGAAGAATTTTTTTTTTTGTGTGGGGAGGGGGCTCCTACCCACAGAACTCATATCTAAGACTAAAGACTCAAGGAACTGTTCCTAGATTGCTAGAAGGATGTGGTCCGTCACAGTATGAAGCACACTCTACTAAATAGCTTTGCTTTGTGAAGAGTTAGGAAATATGGATAATGAATACCAGCCTAAATTTCTGTGGGCTGATGATTCCATTTCAAGAAGCAAATAGTCCCATGATCATCATTATCATTGTTGGAGAGAGTGGTTTTTAGTGTTTGTGATTGCTGTTGTCAGTAGATAAAGAAAAATGTGCTGAATAGAAACTTTTTAAAATAAATACACTCACTTTTAATGGCTGCAACTCCGAAGGCAAAAGAGTTTGCTTTCATTTATGAAATTATTTATAAAGTACTAAACAAGTCTGTTTAATAAATTAAATATTATGATAAACGAGGTTCAGTGAACCTACATTGAATGCACATTGCATATATTAATAAATACCTGCTAAAATAATACAAATTATTCTTCTCTAGGTTTTGGGATGCCAAGTTCAAACTAACTATATTTTCTCTTATGTACTCTTCACCCAAGCACGTTAAATAGAACTTGAAATTAAAACTCTTGTTTTCCTATTATAGGAATACATGTAGCTACTTTAAGCCAGGTAATGAAGAAGGTATATGGCAAGACGTATTTCTTTCATCAATAATATTAAAACATTATTTATAGGTAATACTCTAAGAGCAATAATTCTGAATTTGTTTGGTGGATTGAAACTCAATTCTGCAAATGACCTTTGGAAGATGGTGTGAAGATATCACTTCATGGAAAACTTGCAAGCATCTGACGGTACTTCCTGAATCCTGGACCACGGAGGTGGCCACGAGGGGGCGCCAGCTTTAAGAGGGATTAAGAGACTGGGGAGCCCTGGGTCCACCTGGCCAGGATCTGAGGAAGGGATCAGCTAAAGTGTGGTATCAGAGATTAGCCCCCAAAGAAGGCTGGTCTGATTTGTATATATCTTTTTAGAAAGTGAAAATGTTAGTTTCTTAGTCGTGTCTGACTCTTTACCTCCCCACATAGCCCACANGGCGCCAGCTTTAAGAGGGATTAAGAGACTGGGGAGCCCTGGGTCCACCTGGCCAGGATCTGAGGAAGGGATCAGCTAAAGTGTGGTATCAGAGATTAGCCCCCAAAGAAGGCTGGTCTGATTTGTATATATCTTTTTAGAAAGTGAAAATGTTAGTTTCTTAGTCGTGTCTGACTCTTTGCCTCCCCACATAGCCCACAAGGCTCCTCTGTCCATGGCATTCTCCAGGCAAGAATACTGGAGTGGGTAGCCATTCCCTTCTCCAGGGGATCTTTCTGACCCAGGGATCAAACCCAGGTCTCCTGCATTGCAGGCAGATTCTTTACTGTCTGAGCCACCAGGGAAGATATGTAACATGTTAGTCCCTCCGTCGTGTTTGACTCTTTGCGACCCCATTGATCGTAGCCACCCAGGGTCCTCTGTCCATGGAATTCTCTAGGCAAGAATACTGGAGTGGGTAGCCAATCCCTTCTGCAGGGGATCTTCCCAACATCAGGGACTGAACCCAGTTCTCCTGCATTGCAGGCAGATTCTTTACCATCTAATCCAAAGTTGGGTTTCTAACATTTAGGCTTTTAAAATTTCATATTCTAAATGTGATTTCTTAGTTTTCAAATAGGTAATATATTCTGTGATTCAAAAGGACAAGAGGACCTATTGTTGCTTTTTAGTCACTAAGTTGTGACCTACTCTTTGTGACCCCACGGACTGTAGCTCACCAGGCTCTTCTGTCCATGGGATTTCCCAGACAAGAATTCAGGAGTGTGTTGCCATTTACTTCTCCAGGGGATCTTCCTAAGCCAGGGATCAAACTCATGTCTCCTGCATTGGCAGGTGGATTCTTTACCACTGAGCCACCTGGGAAGCCTTAAAGGATCTATTGTAGCTTCCCAATGTACATTCTTGCTTTCTTCTTTACTTCAGCCCTAAACTGCATTTCCCAGAAGTCATTTGAAAAGAGATGTTGCCACATCCCTAAAGTCTAATCAATGACCTGTGGTGGGAGTGCTGGGAAGGAATTCTGGGAGGCCTCCTGGAAAGCAGGGGACTTCTCTTCCCCTCTTCCATCCTGCTTCCTGGAAAGGAGTCTGATGGTGGTGCTCTGAGGACACAAATCATAACCTGAGAAGGGGGAGTGGGGAGCCTGAAGGAGTCTGGCTGGTTCTAACTTTATGGGACTGTAGCTTCAGTGCTGGAGTGCCTACCTCTGAATTTCTTTTACATGAGAAATACATTTCTCTTTCTTGCTTAAGACTTTGCTATTTTTCTTTCTCTTAAATGTAGCCAAGCCTAATTTGAATAACGAAAAGACTTTCACCAAGTCTCCAAACAATGTAATTCTCCTCTTCCAATGATATTTTAGGGAGTAGCATATATGAGTGTGAGCTTCCCTGGTAGCTCAGATAGGAAAGCATCCACCACAATGCAGGGGACCTGGCTTCAATCCCTGGGTTGGGAAGATTGCCTGGAGAAGGGCATGGCAACCCACTCCAGTATTCTTGCCTGAGAATGCCATGGACAGAGGAGCCAGGTGAGCTACAGTCCATGGGGTCACAAAGAGTTTGGACATGACTGAGTGACTAAGCACACATATATGAGTGTGTGTGTGAATGTGTATATGTCTTGGGAAATGATCCATATCAATACACGAAAGGCCTCCTCATTCTTTTTTTGGACTGGAGATTTCATATGGATTGAAGTACTGTAAAGTATTGATGAACACTGAAATTATTTCTGATCTTTGGCTGTTACAAACAATACTGCAACACATAACTTTGTACTTCTTTGGTTTAGATCCCGAGAGCTTATCTGTAGGATAAATTCCAGAAAGTCAAAGCACTAGGTCAAAGAAGATGTGCATTTGTAATCTCAACGGCTGCCCTTTGTAGATATTACACTGGTTCATCTTTTAGTAGCAACATATGATGATGCCCTCTCCCTTACCTCCTTCCTAACATGGTGTTACCAAGGAAGGCTGAATTTACATCCATTTTGGAATTACTAGGGGGAAAAGGACAGAAAGAATGACGGACAGAAGAAAGAAGGAAGAAAGGAAGGGTTATGTTGAGACACAGTGTAAATTTTACCTTTAACATGTAACTGTCCACGTTGCATGGAGAGAAGTGCTGTTGAGAAGCAAATTGGAAGAGACAGGCCTTTAGTTAATTGAATTCAGTTTTGTTATAGAGAAGTTGTAAGGATGAGCATGTTGGACTTAACCAGATGGCTTAAAAGCCAAGGAGTGAATTGTGGTTTATGTGAAGCATCTACCAGAGATGTGTCTGCTCTGATTGACACACAGTTTTGTTACCAAATCTTAAGAGGGGTGGTACTTGCATTGAAATTGTGGTTTGGAACAGAAGAGCTTATCGCAGGAGTCTGGTAGGTTGGAGGTCACCAGGCAGGAGGCTGGAAAAGCCAGGGTGGTCTTGAACAAGGCCTTGCCCTCTGTTGGAAGACTGGTTAGCTCTGGGCAAAGTCATGTACTGAGGCACCACCCAGAAGCTGTTGGCCTGTCTCTCTCTGCTTCTACGGCAAGTCCCTCCCCAGGGGCTCTGCATTCTTGGGCTATAAAAGGCCTCACAAGCATGGGTGAGGGGAGCAGGCTCAATGATAATGACTGCAGTATAAACATTAGGAATGGATTTAGACACTTATGTTAAAACACTGACCTTCATCACAACCCTGGGAGTAGCATGGATTATCATCATCTCCATTTTACAGGGAATTGAGGCCCAAAAGGTTAAGTCAAAATCATGCAGCTACTAAAGGCTAGGGCTACAGTTTTCATCTGAACCATTAGGATCTAGCGTTTGTGTTCATCTCACAACATTTTCCTGCCTCTGTGGCAGCCCTATGCCCAGATTTGCTGCTGGTATCTTAAAAGGCTCTGTATATCTGGTATCATTTGTAGTGTCTGATAGCCAGTGTTTTTCTCCCAAAAGCACAGTGGCCTGAGGGGATGATTAAGTATCTTCTTCCTCATGCTCAGAGGAGGAAGACCCAAGAGGATAAACACAAGGGAGGAAAGAGAAAAAAACAAATGGGCCCAAGAATAGGTGAAGGGAAGAATCAGTACCAGAATGGAGCAGCAAAGTGGACTTGAATGAAGTGACAATTGCATTTTTCAATCCTGGAAATAAAATTGAGAGATGAGAGTGTGAAACTGCAAAATGTATCCAGGCACAAGAGAGCCATTGTCCACCACGGTTGTCGGCCCCCCAGAGAGTGACTGTGACAGTGACTTGGTGGTCTACACTGCCTAGAACAGGCCTTGGCATCTAGTGAGTGCTGCCGCTTCAGTTGTGGCTGTCTCTTTGCGACCCTATGGACAGTAGCCCAGCAAACTCCTCTGTCGGTGGGATTTTCCAAGCAAGAGTACTGCAGTAAGTTGCCACTTCCTCCTCCTGGGAATCTTCCTGATTCAAGAATTGAATCATCTAGTATCTGCTCAATAAATGCATGTGGAAGGGAGAAGGGATGTTTATAATAAGGATGCCAGAAATCAAGAGGAAAGAAGACTAAGTATGAATCTAACATCCAGAGGCATAGGCTGGAAGTTGTACTTAATTCAGAGCCCCAGTCAAGATGCTTTGGGCTGCAGCTTTCAGAAATTACAACTCCAAAAGGCTTGAAGTTCAACACAAGGAAATTTTTTATCTCACGTCTCATAAAGAAGTCCTGAATAGCGGACTCCTGGGGGTCAATCAAGTCAGGGCCTTAGTCCTGAGGACCCATCCTTTTCTCTCAAAGGTCTGTTTTCCTCAGGCTGAGAGGGAGCCCACTGTGATTTCAAATCCAAGGGATCACAGTCCAAAAACAACATTCTTAGGAATAAGAGGAAATACTCCTGCTCAGGGCCTTGTTTACTAGTGTAGAAAGTTTCTCTAGAAACTACCGCTAAGCCAACTTTCTCTTCATCTCATTGTCCACACCTGGGCCATGCATCACATGAGATGCAACAACCCTTAGCCTCACAGGCCACCTGGGATGGGTGGGTCTGAGAAACACCAACTCTTATGAGAGGATTAGGCACCAAAGTGGAATCCCACCTTTTAGGAAGGAAGGACCAGGAAATGGGGGTCACATAGAGATGTAAAGACTCTATTATAGAGGGGTAACATTCCCCTGCGGGGATGTTTATAAACAGAAATAGATACTGAAGTTAAGTGTGCATTAAATCATCAAAAAATTAAACAACCAACTTAATAGTTACCAGAGAGGAACTCTTATCTTACTTGGCTTGTATCTAAAGTTTCCCAAATTTGGTACTTATCCAACTTTGATACTTTCCTAATTGTAAATGGGTTTATGACATTTCAAAGAAATGATTTTCATTAAGAATATGTGTTGATCCAAAATGGACTGATATACTTTAGAGAGGAAACCACGAAGAAGATGACAAAAGGCAGCTTTAAACTCTGCTCTGAGCAGAGCTGGAAGACACTGGATGATAGAATCAGGTCTCCCTATGAATAACTTTGAAGGACAATAAATGATGAGAAGAAAACAGCTGCATCTATATAGAGAGACTGGCTAAAAAAAAAAAAGAGAGTGGTCATAAAAAGACTGGTAAAGAAAATCAAACCAACACATGCCATGCAATGTGAATCTAAGATTTCTGGACTAGATGTGATTTGTAATATTCAAAATAGAAAATCTTAGATACTCCTTTGATTTAGTATTCCTACAAAGTTCAGTTCAGTTGCGTTCGACTCTTTGCGACCCCACAAATCGCAGCACGCCAGGCCTCCCTGTCCATCACCATCTCCCGGAGTTCACTCAGACTCACATTNCACTCATGTCACATGCTAGTAAAGTAATGCTCAAAATTCTTCAAGCCAGGCTTCAGCAATACATGAATCATGAACTTCCAGATGTTCAAGCTGGTTTTAGAAAAGGCAGGGGAACCAGAGATCAAATTGCCAACCTCTGCTGCATCATCAAAAAAGCAAGAGAGTTCCAGAAAAACATCTATTTCTGCTTTATTGACTATGCCAAAGCCTTTGACGGTGTGGATCACAATAAACTGTGGAAAATTCTGAAAGACATGGGAATACCAGACCACATCACCTGCCTCTTGAGAAACCAATATGCAGGTCAGAAAGCAACAGTTAGAACTGGACATGGAACAACAGACTGGTTCCAAATAGGAAAAGGAGTACATCAAGGCTGGATATTGTCACCCTGCTTATTTAACTTATGTGCTATGCCTTTAGATCATGTAAATATACCAATTTTTTAATTGAAATTACAGCTCTGGAAACTCCAGGACTTTGCTATAATATATTTAGATTGATGAAGTGAAACATTTATATTTGGAGCATTAAATTTACAAATACATAGATGTCTAAAGTAAAAAATGAATTTTAAATATTTACAGTGGTATTCTTTTATCCCCTGAATTAAATGTGGCTAGGGGGAAAATACCTTGAAGTAGGAGCCCAAGGACTTATGTTTTAACCCACTATCTAATGCTCATGAGGAATTGTGATCATAGGCAGTAACATTTTATTTTCTCTGGGCCTCATATATAAATTAGAGGATTGGACTATATAATTTTTAAAGTTCTTTTAAGCATTAAAATTCTGTAATCCAAGACAGAAAACATTTAGATAATAATCACTTTACTCAAGCAAAATCTCACATAAAACTCTCTGCTGCTGCTAAGTCACTTCAGTTGTGTCCAACTCTATGCGACTGCATAGACGGCAGCCTAAACTTCAAGCCATAAAAGCTGAGTGAGGAGCCTAAAACTTGCCTTCATGCTGTTGTGATGAAGCACCCCAGCACCCCCACTTGGTGATGTTAGGGAAAGCCAAGTAGAGCCCTGGCGCTTTCATAGTAGTAAAGCATCCCTTCTACTCCCTAGGCTGGTATCAGAGGATCCCTAGAGAGCAGTCAAGACTTTCAAAACAGCTAAGCACCCCACCCCCAGCAGTAATGAGGAGCTTTCTTTCTTGTGTCAATGGAGGATAAGTGGGGAATGTAGGCTTCTACCACCATCTAGCAACTATGATGCAGTTCTCCCCCTTCCGCTGCCAGAGTAGTTTCAGAGAAAGCTAGCTAGAGCAGAAAGGTTTAAGTAATATCCAGAGTCAGGTCATAAAATAAAACTGTCCTGATTGCAACAGAAAAATCACTTATACTGCTTACTGAAAATCTCCTACTGAGTGAAAAGAGACAATTACCAATATGACTTAGGTGTTAGAATTATCTGACAAAAAATCTTAAAGAATAATCATAAAAATTACTTCAGTGAGCAACTAAAAACATACTTGAAGCAAATAAAAAATTGGAAAGTCTCAGCAAAGAAATAGATCATATAAAGAAGAAACAAACAGAAATTTTAGAACTGAAAAATACAATAACCAAAATGAAAAGCCAGTGGGTTGGCTCAATGGCAGAACAGAGGAGGCAAAGAAAAGAATAGCTACATTTGAAATTACTCATTCTGAGATTAAATAAACTAAACATAAATAAACAGAGCTTTAGGGACCAAGGAAATTATAACAAAAGAACTAATATTCTAGTCATTGGAGACCTAGAAGGAGAGAAAGAAGGACTTGTTGGCTTAAAAAAATACTCAAAGGAATAACGGCTGAAAAATTCCTAAATTTGGCAATATATAGAAGTCTACAGATTTAGGACACTGAGTAAGTCCCAAAGAAATCAATGACAAAGCACATCAAAAGTAAACTACTGAAAGTTAAAGATGATGTTGAAAGCCATCATAGAGGTACAATCTCTCATGCATAGGAGAAAAAAATAATTAGAATGACAGATTTCTTATCAGAATCTGTGCAGACATGCAAAAGGAAGCAGCATAGTATTTTGGGGGTGCTATAGGAAAAAGAGTTGTCAGCTCAACACTACAGCTAATAAGTATGTCTTTCAGAAATGAAGGGGAAAAAAGAGGAAGGAAAACTAACAGAATTTGTCCAAGGAGACCTACTCTAAAAGAATGGCCAAAGGAATTCTGTAAACAGAAAGGAAACAAAATAAGAAAGAACCTTAGTATATCAGGGAGGAAGAACGTAAAAAGACAAAATATGAGTAAAACAATAGCCTTTGAGTTTTCAAAATTATATTTGATTATTAAAGCAAAAATTTTTAAGCTATTCTAAATATATAGAGAGAAAAAATTTAAGAGAATTATAAGTGGATGAGGGTAATGGAAAGTAAAGTAATTAGTTTTTATACTTTGTTTGAGCTGGTAAAATAAGTTATGTGATTTTACACACACAGCCACCAGGAAATGTGTACAAACAGGCATACTCAAAATACTATAGGTATATCCAAATTTAATTCTAAAATGTATTCAAGTAACACACAGGAGGACTTGGGAAAAAAACAGAGAAGCAAATGAATAGAAGAAGCAAACAAACAAACAAACAAACAAAAAAGGCAAGCTAAAGCCATGTCCTATCTGTAATAAACAAAATGTAAACAGTCTAAATATACCAGTTAGACAATAGAGATTGACATATTGGATTAAAAAATATGACCCAACTAGATGCTGATAACAATAAAACCACTTCAAATATAATGAGATAAGCAGATAGAAAATAAAAAGATGGAAAAAAATATATCATGGAAACATTAATGAAAGAAAAGCAGGAGTGACTGTACTAGTATCAGTATACTTCAGAGCAGAAAATATTCCCAGAAACAGAGACATTAAATAATTATAAAAGGATCAATCCACAAAGACATAGCAATCTTAAATATGTATGCACTGGACAAGAGAGTTGCAAAATATGGCAGGAACAACAAAGTGGAAAGAAAAATAGAGACAAACCCAAAGTTACAGAGTTTGACAATGAATTCTTAGACTTGACACAAAAAAGCACAGTTCATAAAAAGAAACACTGATAAACTGGACTTCATCAAAATTAAAAATATTTCTTCTGCAAAAGACCTTGTTGAAAGCATAAGACAAGCTTCAGGCCCAAGTCCAAAATAAGGGTGCCAGCATCGTCATTTTCCAGTAAAGATGATCTTCGTGGTTCTTTTACTGCCTTCTCACTGTCCTGACATCACACACACACACACATACACACACACACACACACACACACACACACACACACACACACACACCTTGAGAGAGACAGAATGAGAGAGCTGTCAGTACATCCCTCTCCTTGTGAGATCACTAATCCCATCATTGGTTTCCACCCTCATAATCTCATCCAACCCCATTTACCTCCTGAAGACAGGATCTCTAAATATCATTACACTGATGGTTAGGATTCCAACATGTGATCTTGAAGGGGGACAAAACAGTAAATTCATAACCAAGGAAGAATACTGACAATCCCCAAATTGGAAAATATGTAACTACTTACTTCCTCATATAATTTCATATCAATTTCATATCATATAATTTCATATCATTTCCAGGATCTGTAAGGAGACCTGACTGATTCAGAGTCAATAGGAATTGGGAAGTTTGAAAGAATCAGAGAAAGCCTTCTGGTCTTTTCCGTGAGGATAATCAACAGCATTGTTTGATTATGTTTACATGGATGGATTTGTCTGTTTATGGATAATGCTCAGTTTCAGTTCAGTCGCTCAGTCGTGTCCGACTCTTTGCGACCCCATGAATCGCAGCACGCCAGGCCTCCCTGTCCATCACCAACTCCTGGAGTTCACTCAGACTCACGTCCATTGAGTCGGTGATGCCATCCAGCCATCTCATCCTCTGTTATCCACTTTTCCTCCTGCCTCCAATCCCTCCCAGCATCAGAGTCTTTTCCAATGAGTCAACTTTTCACATGAGTGGCCAAAGTACTGGAGTTTCAGCTTTAGCATCTTTCCTTCCAAAGAAATCACAGGACTGATCTCCTTTAGGATGGACTGGTTGGATCTCCTTGCAGTCCAAGGGACTCTCAAGAGTCTTCTCCAACACCGCAGTTCAAAAGCATCAATTCTTCAGCGCTCAGCTTTCTTCACAGTCCAACTCTCACATCCATACATGACCACTTGAAAAACCATAGCCTTGACTAGACAGAACAGGTGTCCTCAAATAAATGTCTCCTATGTAAACAGATCTAGATCTGTACTGTTCAAAACTGTCTCTTGGTTTATATTCTATATTGCATTTTTGGTATGATTTTGAAACAAGCTGATCCTTTTGTAGCTCCTTCTAGCCACATAGTAGATGAGTTTCCAGTGAGGCTGTCTAGGAACTGGGCTCTAGATAAATAAATAGAAACAAATACTAGATAGGATATTGAGAAAGAATGCACTCACATTGGTGTGTATGGAAATATGATTGCTATTCTTAGTGTTGATTATTTTCCACCATTTTTATTTTTTTATAAAAAGCAACAAGAAAATAACTGTGGCATGGTGCCAGTTTCACACTGGGTACAGATGAGAATTCCCAAGTAACACGTGCTGTAACTACAAACACTGCAGATAATCTGTGTCTAAAAATTTAAAGGGAATATAACCTATTTAAAGGATTTGGGTTTGAAATAATTCCATAGTGAACAAAGTTTACAATGAGCAGTCAGAAATAGTTCCGGTGAATAAAGCTGTAGGCATTTAGAGAGGGAGTAAGAGAAAAAAAAGTCAGTTTTCATTCCAATCCCAAAGAAAGGCAATGTCAAAGAATGCTCAATCTACTGCACAATTGCACTCATCTCACAGGCTAGTAAAGTAATGCTCAAAATTCTNTTCTCATGATGTACTCTGCATAGAAGTTAAATAAGCAGGGTGACAATATACAGCCTTGACGTACTCCTTTTCCTATTTGGAACCAGTCTGTTGTTCCATGTCCAGTTCTAACTGTTGCTTCCTGACCTGCATATAGGTTTCTCAAGAGGCAGGTCAGGTGGTCTGGTATTCCCATCTCTTTCAGAATTTTCCACAGTTTATTGTGATAGATGTTTTTCTGGAACTCTCTTGCTTTTTCAATGATCCAGAGGATGTTGACAATTTGATCTCTGGTTCCTCTGCCTTTATCTGAAACCAGCTTGAACATCTGGAATTTCACGGTTCAAGTATTGCTGAAGCCTGGATTGGATAATTTTGAGTATTACTTTACTAGCATGTGAGAAGAGTGCAGTTGTGTGGTAGTTTGAGCATTTTTTGGCATTGCCCTTCTTTGAAATTGGAATGAAAACTAATCTTTTCCAGTTCTGTGGCCACTGCTGGGTTTTCCAAATTTGCTGACATATTGAGTGCAACACTTTCACAGCATCATCTTTTAGGATTTTAAATAGCTCAACTGAAATTCCATCACCTCCATTAGCTTTGTTCATAGAGATGCGTCCCAAGGCCCACCTGACTTCACATTCTAGGATGTCCGGCTCTAGGTGAGTGTGAGTGATCACACCATAGTGATTATCTGGGTCGTGAAGATCTTTTTTGTACAGTTCTTCTGTGTATTCTTGTCACCTCTTCTTAATATCTTCTGCTTCTGTTGGGTCCATACCGTTTCTGTCCTTTATCGAGCCCATCTTTGACTGAAATGTTCCCTTGGTATCTCTAATTTTCTTGAAGAGATCTCTAGTCTTTCCCATTCTGTTGTTTTCCTCTATTTCCTTGTTTCTGCTCCAGGGCAGTGTTTTTCAGAAGCAGCAACCACAGGCGGTGACATACTACCGTGGCGGTGTCCTGGCAATCCATCCACAGGTCGAAATGAAACAGAATAGAGTTTAGGGTTCCCCTGGTGGCTCAATGGTAAAGAATCTTCCCACTGATGCAGGAGATACGGGTTCAATCCCTCATCCAGGAGGGTCCCACATGCTGACCTTGGAGCAACTAAGCCCGTACGCCATAACTGCTGAGCCTGTGCTTCCTGAAGCCACAACTGCTAAGCCCATGAGCTGCAATGACTGAAGCCCGAGTACCCTAGAGCCTGTGCTCTGTAACAAGAGAAGCCACCACAATGAGAAGCCCACGCACTGCAGCTAGAGAGTAGGCTCTGCTCGCTGCAACTAGAGAAAAGCCCGGGCAGTAAGGAAGACCCGATGCAATCAAAAATAAATAAATAAACACAATCTATCTGATTATATGTCACACAGTAAGGGTGATATCCCTGCCTGAGGCTTTGTGTCTCGTTGATTGGTGTGTGTGAGCATACATTAAGTCAAGATGTAAGACGTATTCTCACTGCGGTTCCCAGTCGATACAAGTGGAAAGCTGCTACTTTCTGCAGACAACATACTGGTGGTAGCGAAACAAAGGGCACCACGAATGAGTAAAGAACTAGGCCAAGGTCAGACTTGATTCCTGGAAAGTCTGACCTCTTTAAAAATATATTTATTTATTTGGCTGTGCTGGGTCTTAGTTGAAGCACGTAGAATCTAGGGTTAGGATTAGGCCCAGGGATTGAACCCAGGCCCCCTGTCTTGGGAATACCAGGTCTTAGCCAATGGACCACCAGGGATGCCCCTGCAGCCTGATTTTGGAGGACACAGGCTCCAGCCAGTGCAGGGAGGCTGTCAGGTGGGAAGGAGAAGAGAAGTCTGGGCTCCAGGCTGTGCCTGCTGTCTGAGGGATGACACAGAGGTCACCCCCAAAGATGGGTGGTTAGTGCCCTTGCACTTCATCTCATTGTGTTTATGAGGTTCTCAAGGTAAGAATACTGAAATGGTTTGCCATTCCCTTCTCCAGTGGACCACGTTTTGTCATGCTCTGACTAGTAAGGACCTGCCCTTCAGTCGCTCCACAGAGCCTGACGACATGCCTGGTCTGCAGTCTTGGACTGCAAAGAGATCAAACTAGCCAATCCTAAAGGAAACCAACCCTGAACATTCATTAGAAGGACTGATGCTGAAGCTGAAGCTCCAGTACTTTGGCTACCTGATGTGAAGAGCTGACTCATTGGAAAAGACCCTGATGCTGGGAAGGACTGAGGGCAGGAGGATAAGGGGGCCGCAGAAGATGAGGTGGTTGGATGGCATCACCAACACAATGAACATGAGTTTGAGCAAACTCAGGGAGATAGGGAACGATAGGGAAGCCTGGCGTGCTGCAGTTCATGGGGCTGCAAAGAGTTGGACAAGACTTAGCGACTGGACAACAGCTTTATCTGAGGTCAAAGTAGACTGGAGGGTCCAGAAAGTGAAAGTGAAGTGAAAGTCACTCAGTTGTGTCTGACTTTGTGATCCTATGGACTGTATAGTCCATGGAATTCTCCAGGTCAGAATACTGGGGTGGGTAGCCTTTCCCTTCTCTAGGGGATGTTCCTAACCCAAGGATCAAACCCAGGTCTCTCACATTGCAGGCAGATTTTTTACCAGCTGAGCCGCAAGGGAAGCCCAAGAATACTTGCGTGGGTAGCCTATGACCTCTCCAGTGGATCTTCCTGACCCAGGGATGGAACCCGAGTCTCCTGTGTCTCCTGCATTGCAGACAGATTCTTTACCATCTGAGCCACCAGCTTTTCCTATTCCAAGGTCTAGGGGAAATGTGGAAAGGGGATGGTGGAGAGCAGCAGGGTTTGGGGTCATGAGGCTAGATCCAAGCTTGATTCTCCATACACTGAGGGTGACCCAGGCTTTGCAACACTGATTCATTTGGCAAGTTCTAGCCTTTGGGAGACAGCACTGTATGAGCCAGAGACCCGCCCTTCTGGGGCTTTCATGCCAGTGAGAAGAGAAACTATGAAGAATGAAAACAGGATACAGTGTCCTGAAGTAGTAAATGCTGCAAAGAAATATTCAGCAGGTAGGAGGGGAGAGGGGTTGGGGAGGAGATACTGGAGGTCAGGGCCTTCCAGTAGAGGTGAGATCTGAATGAGGTGAGGGAAGAGCCCTGCTCAGTCTGGGCTCAGTTGTGTCCGACTCTGAGCAACCCCATGGACTGAAACCACCAGACTCCTCTGTCCTTGGGATTTTCCAGGCAAGAATACTGGAGTGGGTTGCCATGCCCTCTTCCAGGGGATCTTCCCGACTCAGGGATAGAAAGCAGATCTCCTGTGTCTCCTGCATTGGAAGCCAATTCTTTACCGGCTGAGCCACCAGGGAAACTCTGTCTGAAGGAAGAGCATTCCCAGCAGAGGGAACAGCCAGCGGAAGCAACAGCATGCTGGAAGACCAGGAAGGAGGCCAGGGAGGGTGGAGGTGGGGTGGATGTGAACAGCAAAGCGGGGGATCTGGNCTCAGAATTTTCCACAGTTTATTGTGATCCACACAGTCAAAGGCTTTGGCATAGTCAATAAAGCAGAAAGGAGGATAGCAAATGTTATTAATTCAATTAGTAAACATACTTCCTGACTTCCTACTAATTGCAATACAGCATGGCAAAAGAAATATATATCAGACATAGATGCAAGCCTTAAAAATTCAATGCATGCATGCTAAGTCGCTTCAGTCATGTTCTACTCCTTTCAGCCTATGGCTTTTAGCCCACCAGGCTCCTCTGTCCATGGGATTCTCCAGGCAAGAATACTGGAGTGGGTAGCCATTTCCTTCTCCAGGGCATCTTCCTGGGTTCTTTACCACTAGCACCACCTGGGAAGCCTGTCTTCTTTGTTTAAAAGGAGCTTTTTACAAAGTTGAGGGCAGCACCTTTAGCCATTGTGCTTCTGGACTCATTTGTCTTTCTCCCTATCTGATGTGAACTCTTCATCTCTGCTATCATCCTGATTTCTGATATCATACTCATACCCAAAACATCTAGTTTTCAGTTCAGTTCAGTTGCTCAGTCGTGATCAACTCTTTGCGACTCCATAGACTGCAGTACGCCAGGCTTCCCTGTCCATCACCAACTCCCAGAGCTTACTCAAACTCATGTCCATCAAGTTGGTGATGCCATCCAGCCATCTCATCCTCTGTCCTCCCCTTTTCCTCCTGCCCCCAATCCTTCCCAGCATGAGTCTTTTCCAATGAGTCAACTCTTTGCATGAGGTGGCCAAAGTACTGGAGTTTCAGCTTTAGCATCATTCCTTCCAAAGAAATCCCAGGGCTGATCTCCTTCAGAATGGACTGGTTGGATCCCCTTGCAGTCCAAGATGAACATAAGCAAAACTTAGGTTATTTCATGAACATAAGCAAAACTTAATGTCTCTGATAATCGTTAAAGAAACTTGTTGTCTTTCTAACATTGGTAGGAGATAATTCTTTTAATCAGTCCCCTGCTTTCTGAAAAACCCCATTCTAATAACCAATCATTATAAAGATTAAACAGCTTTCTCATTTTCACTTTATATGCCACTCTATGATGTCATACCCGTGAAATTCATATTAGTTTTAAATTTGAAAGCTCCCAATTGGAGAACTGTTCTATGCACAATAAATTCTTACTAAACACTACTTACTGACACAGGGTTTTAATTTTGCTATTTCTGGATTTTTGAAAAGAGGCTACAGATTGCTGGAAGCATGCATGAGAACAGAATGAACTGTCTCATAAACTGCTTGATGAAGCACTTAATTTAAAGACAAGAGACTTGTGACTGAGGAAAAAAAGGGAAATAGAGCCAAACATAGATGCCAGTTAAGGAAAATGAATTGTAGTTGTAGTATTCCCAAGAAGAAGGGTACAATTTTGTGATAATATTAATGGCTTTTGACTGTTTAAGTACCTTCAAATGATTGCTTGGAGCCGGTGGTCCATTTGTTTTGAGACAGCGATGTTTTCCTTTATCTTTAAGAGTGCATTGGATGCTTTGAAGTAACAAGGTCAAATCCAACCACTTCTGCTCAGACTCTGTGCAAAAATACTGGCTTTGAGTTTCCAGAGAAAATGAAGAAGTCATTTCAGCCAAGGCTTTACCACCCAGAAGTCTTTTAAAAGACTTTCAGAAGCATCCCGAATTTGCACATTACCTCCTTGACCCTTGGAGCACCGGGTCAGAGCTGGAGCAAGTGGTTTCAATTGTCTGATAAGATACATCGCTTCAGTCTTAGCCTGGCGGAAGGTGAAACCAGCTGGTTTCTATCTCTTCTTCTCTAATCATTAGGCATTAGGCAAGCCATGAAAACGTTATCACGGCATTTTGTTAAAGTCACTACCAAATCGAGTAATGAATGGGAAAAACAAAATAGAAACAAAGCAAACAAAATGAGACTTTTCTAACAAAAGTCTAGATCCCAAAACAAGTTTGGTTTTTTTTTAAACATGACTCGAGGTTTTCTGAAAAAACATAACAAAAATTTTTGTTAAGAACTTTTTGTCTCTTCTGAGTAATTGACAAGCTTCCTTTTAACAGACGATAGAGATTATGAAATCCCTTTTAATCTTCTTCTGGCCTTGGTTACTAGAAAGCATATGTTTAAATGGTATCTTTTAATGACAGTACCAGAATTCTATATTTCATTTCCTATACAGCTATCACCTTTCTCTGTGTGATTTCCTAGTGTTTTAAATTTTTAAATTCACTATTATTTTGTCATTTTTATTTAAGTATTATCTTAGAAAGTTCATCAAGTTGAGCTGAGAATAACTTAATTATAGCAACAAAAACCAAACACAAAAGCAAACAAGAGAGCGTACATTGTACTGTAACTCCAAAACACTAAATTATTAATGACATTGAAATATAAGTCACCCTGGTAGACCCATGAAATATATCACTTTTTAACTGGCCTTTTGGGGTGTGTGGAAAATAAGTACTCGGAAAATATACTTGCTATTATCTAAGACTGACGAACATAATGCAATCTGATGCTTACATAAGGTAGTAGCTATTATATTAGGACTCTTTCAATTATATGTGGAGGAGAATTCAACTCAGATTGACTTAAGGTAAAAGGAAAATACATTGGTTCATGTAACTGAAAAATACCAGGATGAACTTGAAGTACACCTGAATCCAAGGGCTACACAATGTTCTCAAGTCTGCTTCCCTCCTTTCTTTCCTCCCTGCCTTCCTACCTACCTTTCTTTCTCTCCCTTTTGGTTCATGCTCCCCTCCCATGTTGCCGCATTTACCTTGGAAGTCAGCTGCTTTATGATGGCATGAAGATTGCCAGCAATAGCTATGTTATAGTTTATCTACTCATTAACCCCATGAGAAAGAGAGATTCTGTATTTTTAACAGCCCCTCCCCACAAAAGCCCTGTTATTGAGTCCAGCTGGTTCCAACTGGTTCACAATTTTTATTTGAACCTTGTTTAAGTCACATGCTCACCCGTGGATCAGTTCTACTCCTACATAAACTAAGAATAGGGGATGGGTATTTTTAAGGAGAAAATCACGGTGCTATTATCATAAGACATAAGCAAAAATCACAGATGTTTGCTATGATATTTCACTCAGCCAGATCATCTTTTGGGATTTTGTCTTCCCAGGAAATGTGATTGCTACCAATCTGTTCAGATTGATCAGTGAACTAGCCAGGGGAGAAAATCCTTGTCTTGATTACTCACATGAGACTCCCATTAACCCCTGATGAATTTATTAATAAAATTGTTAATGAGTGACATAGACCAAATTTTGCTTTTTACCACCAAAGTTGTGCTAGTATTTTAGTTTATTCAAATACTTACCTTCACACTATGCTACAATCCTGCTAAACTATTTCATATTTCCTGCGCTGTTTATAAGATCAGTTTGTTCTTAGCACACCCAGTGTTTTCACCTATTTTTTAGCCATGATATTTTGGGGGAGGGGGATTAGATGAAAATTAGTACCTACTTGATGAACTCCTTCAATCTCTTATTCATCTTAGTTATTACAAATAAGTTATATATATGTGTATATTTTATATACATAAGGTATATATAAATAGTTTTATTCTAATAACACCTGTTGAATAAAGACAAAAAAGGAAACACATAGTTGTGGCAAAAACACAGACAAATTTAGTTATATTGTGTGCTTGAAGTTCATCAGGGAGGCAGAGAACAAAGTTCCAGAAATGTCTGCACCTTATTTAACTTTACAGAGAAGTTTTATTTGTCTGGGTTATGATATCAGTGTAGAATGGGCAGCCCTGAACAATTAAGAAAAAATCATATCAAGAGTAGAACTATTCAAAAGTCTCTATAAGTCAAGTGAAGTGAAAGTCACTCTTTGCAACCCCATGGACTGTTGCCCGCCAGGCTCCTCTGTCCATGGAATTCTTCAGGCAAGAATACTGGAGTGGGTAGCCATTCCCTTCTCCAGGGGATCTTCCCAATCCAGGGATTGAACCCAGGTTTCCCTCATTGCAGGCAGATTCTTTACCATCTGAGCCATCAGGGAAGCCCTCTATATGTAAAAGAAGTCACCAAATATTTATCAAGTGCCTATTCCATGCTGTAGATTATGCTGAGTCTTAGTCATAAGAAAAGCTCAAAATACAGTCTACATAAATAATTCAGGGGCAACAAACAAATAATAATGACAACCATAAAAAAGGTAAGCATACAGGTAACTTTTGGGCTCAAAGAGACCCAGGTTAGGATTCTGATCCTACTTAGTCCTGTCTGGGTGACCTTAGGGAAGTTACTTGACCTTTTAATTAATTCCTTGGTAGCCCAATGGTTAGGACTCCACACTTTCACTGCCTAGGGCATGGGTTCAATCCCTGGTCAGGAAACTAACATCTTGCAAGCTGAGGGACGTGACCAAATTAAAAAATAAAGGATCTGTTTTCTGATTTGCAAAATGAAGATAAGCATACCTATTTTGTAGGGACAGTGGGAATATTAAATGAGGCAATGAGAACAATCATAGCAAATATTTGTAGAATCCTTAACACTTGCCCAGTCAGGTTCTACTTACTCTTCACATAACCCCATGAGGTAGGAACACTTATTACCAACTCCCTCATACACTTGGAGAAACAAAGAACAGAGACGTTAAGACCTTACCTGAAATGGCAGAATCAGGTCTTGAACGTGAGTCACCTAACTCTGAAGCTCATGCTCTTTGTGGTTGATCTGGTGGTTTGCTTCAAGATTTTTCTTCAAGGAATGTCTTGTTGATCGGCAGCAGCTGAAGGCCTCCAGCTCCAGATCTGACGAAAGACTCTCTCTCCTGCAGAGAGACCCCTTACTCAGGATCATATACTTCTGGAGCATGGGGGAGGTGGGTGGATCTAAGTGAGTGAGGAATGCGAGGTTATAAAGATCACTCAGAACATTCTTTTTTTTTTTTTTTTTAAGTCTTTATTGGATTTGTCGCAATATTGCTTCTGTTTTACATTTTGGCTTTTTGGCCAAGAGGCATGTGGGATCTTAGCTTCCCAGCAAGGAACTGAACCTAAACCCCCTTCACTGGACAGTGAAGTCTTAACCACTGACCACCAGGGAAGTCCCCACTCAGAACATTCTGATGGGCACATTCAACCCTGTGCTTCCTGCCATGCTGGCCAAGTTTTTCTCAGCTCTGCATCACCATTAGATCTCTAACCACTCAATCTTGCTTCTGTTGTCTTCCTTTCACAAGTGAGGATCCCTAATCCAATGACATGGCTGTCTGAAGTTGTCCCAAATCTCATAGATGCTCCATTCACGTTAGAAATTCTTCTCACTGTCTTTCATTTTGGACAGTTTCAATTGTGGTGTCTTCAAGTTTACTAACCTTTTCTACTGCAGTGTATAATCATTCCTTAACCCTAATCAATGCATTTCTCATCTCACACATTATTGTTTTCAGCTCTAGAAGTTAGATTTGGGTCTTTATAAGTATCTCCCATGTCCTTATTTAATTTTTAATATACTGAATACAGTTAATTATAACACTGTTAACGTCCTTGTTTACTAGTTTGTATGTTTATTCTGGTTTGGTTTAGAGTGATTGATTTTTCCCATTATGGGTCTTATTTTCCTGCCTGGCAGTCTGCATGCACCTGGTAATTTTTGATTATATAACATACATTGTGAGTCCTACCTTGTTGAGTGCTGGGTATTTTGTCTGCCTGTAAACATCCTTGGATTTGTTCAGAGATACAATTAAATTATTTAGAAACAGTGTGATCCTTTCAGTTTTTGCATTTAAGATTCATTAGTCAGGACTAGAAGGACGTTTGTTCTACAGCTGATTTTCCCCCACTACTGTTGTTGTCTAGTCGCTAAGGTTGTTTCCAACTCTGTGACCCCATGTACTACAGCATGCCAGGCTTCCCTGTCCTTCACCATCTCCCGGAGTTTGCTCAAATTCATGTCCATTAAGTCGGTGATGCCATCCAACCATCTTATCCTCTGTTGTCCCCTTCTCCTCCTGCCTTCAATCTTTCCCAGCATCAGGGTCTTTTCCAGTGAGTCAGTTCTTCCCATTAGGTGGCCAAAGTATTGGAGCCTCAGCTTCAGCATTAGTTCTTCCAATGAATATTCCCCACTATTGAGGGAAACCCTTCTGAGTGCTTTCTGGCCCATGTGTTATGAGGTTTTCCAGTCTGACTGTTGGCAGCACTATCCCAACCTTCTGTAAATGCTGTTGCCTCCAATCCGTCCTGGTGGTTCTTTACACAGCCCCAGTTTCCTTCTTCACACAAATGTGCTGATCCATACTTGAGGAGGGCCCTCTGCAGATCATTTGTTTCCTGGAGTCCAGGGTCTTGAAAACAATTGTTTTATATATGTTGTCAGATTTGTGTGTTGGTTGTTTTAGGCAGGTGGGTAATTCTGGTTCTTGTCTCTCCATCTTGGTCAGAAGTAGAAATATTTCTCATTATGTACCTTTTAAACATCTACAAAGTGTTATGAAAATAGGAAGTAACTTAAGATTTTTGGAATTCATGAAAATTCCTGGAAATTCTGGTGTCTTTTTCCAGTAGATACTGTGGTATTAGATCCCTGCCTCAGGGCCAGTTAATGCATCTCCTAACTCTTGAGAGTTGAAAGCTGAAAGCTCACAGATGTGCTCCTCACTGAGAATTGCCTTCAGACATGGGGAATAGAGATGTCTGGTGTTCAGCAAAATACCAAGTATATCTCTTGGCACTCCTGGGCCTAGTTTTAATGTTAAATGGATGAGTACCGTCATCACAGCCTGTTAGGCACTTGGGAACCAGGGGCTCAGACCCCTCAAAGATCAAAATCTGGATTACCACCCCCCAGCTAACTGCTTAGTCTAGTAGAGGTGCTTGCCAAGGGGGAGAGGAATCCAGGGGTGGTGGTAAGGGGAGGAAGAATGAGTTTCAGTTACAGCTTTAATTAGAATGGCTGAGGGGTCTACAGTTCATCCTCTTAACCCCAAGTCTCCCAGGAAATATGCCCAGAGTTTTAGAGACCCTGTTCCCAGGTATAATCAACTTATTATAAGAGGAGAGTAGATCTAGGCAGTGGAAGAGGTGACTANCCTCAAAGATCAAAATCTGGATTACCACCCCCCAGCTAACTGCTTAGTCTAGTAGAGGTGCTTGCCAAGGGGGAGAGGAATCCAGGGGTGGTGGTAAGGGGAGGAAGAATGAGTTTCAGTTACAGCTTTAATTAGAATGGCTGAGGGGTCTACAGTTCATCCTCTTAACCCCAAGTCTCCCAGGAAATATGCCCAGAGTTTTAGAGACCCTGTTCCCAGGTATAATCAACTTATTATAAGAGGAGAGTAGATCTAGGCAGTGGAAGAGGTGACTATAGTTGATACCATGTGTGTGTGTTGTGTTTAGTCATGTTGGATTATTTGTGGACCAACCCCCACCCACCTACCATGGACTGTAGCTCACCGGGCTCCTCTGTCTGTGGAATTTTTCAGGCAAGAATACTGGAGTGGGTTGCCATTTCCTCCTCCAGGAGATCTTACCAACCCAGGGATCAAACCCACACCTCTTGTGTCTCCTGCACTGGCAGGCGGATTCTTTACTCCTGGACCACCTGGGAAAGCCCAGTTGATACCATGGTATTCCAAAAGGGTTCTTCCTTGGGGCCAAAAAACCATCCCAAGCTGCTGATGCCTCACAGCTTTGCCCTTCACTGGGCATTGCCCGCCTCNCATGCATAGTTTAATATCAGCTTCATTAATCTTATCAGACTATTTTTCTTGACCTCCTGCTTGTGAAAGAATTCTAAATGAACAAAGTAGTTTTACATCCAAAAAAATGATGCTCTTGCAGATGTAAGGCATATATTTCGATGTTACTTTGCTGTTTAAAAAAAGTAATATCAAAAAGATTTAAACGATATAGATGTGAAAGATCCCTAGTTTATAATAAATATCCTTCATGCTGTTATGAGGATCAACAGACAGACCAGTATTTATTTAAAATGTCTGTTGACTGTGTTTTATTCTCTTTTGAAGGATATAAGATACTCATAATATCTGCTAAGTGTGTATGTCTCTTAAATAGAAATTGCATAGTACAGACCTCATCCAAAGTAGCTGTTTGGATGAGAAAAATTGAGTACAGAAGAGTTTACATTTCTAAGCTGTTCTGATCTGCTGTGTATACTAAATATGACAAGCTTAAGTAGATCCAAAGTGGATAATATTTTTAATCTGGCCTTTTAAATAATAACTTTAAAGTCTATGTTTTAGTTTCAAGCAAAAATTATACACAGCATAGATGTACTTTATATTTATCACCAAAATAATCATATACACTATAATGCCTCATTATACTTAGTATACAGGGAAAAATTGAGGAAATAATTTTTTTGAGTACAGTTGGTAACTATTTGTGCGCCAAGGAAGAGTTAATGTATATTACACAATCTTTTTCTTTTCACGGTTTCTTAATTTTAGGGGTGGCTAATTATATAGATAATTGTCTCTATCCACAAAATAAAACTATTAATGAGCAATAAACATTTCATCTGTCTCCTGCTCTAAGTACAGTTGAGTTGAGTTTAAGAGAAGTCAATTTAATATACACATGATATCTAGGAAATGGAAGAAATCTACTATAACTTACTAGCTTTTAAATACTGTGTTAATACTGTATACCAGATATACAAAACATCAATTAATACAGGGTTGTTGATATTGAAAGTCTGTTTAAAGCTCTTATGTAGAAATATCATTTATAATGAAAATGTAAACACAAATCTCTAAGATTTTTACATTTAAAAATGCAATTAATAGGGTAGTTTTATTTTTAGTTTCTTGAGAAACTCCATACTGTTTTCCAAAAAGGCTGGTCCAATTTACATTCTCACCAATACTGTGTGAGGGTTCCCTCTTCTCCACATCCTTGCATCATTTGTTATTTGTGTTCCTTGTGTTAATAGTCATTCTGACAGGCGTAAGGTGATATCTTATTGTGGTTTTGATTTGCATTGCTCTGATGATTAGTGATGCTGAGCATCTTTTCATGTGCCTGTGGGCCATCTGCATTTCCTCTTTGAAAAAAATGTTTATTCAGTTCTTCTGCCCATTTTTCAATCGGTTTTTTTTTTTTTCATGTTGAGTTATATGAGCTGTTTATAGATGCTGGATATTAATCCCTTATTGATCATATCATTCACAAAATTTTCTCCCATTAAGTAGGTTGTCTTTCATTTTGCTTATGGTTTCCTTTGCTATGCAAAAGCTTTTAAGTTTAATTAGGTCCCACTTATTTATTTTTGCTGTTATTTCCGTTACTTTAGGAGAAGATGTGTATAAGAGACAGGGGTACATCCTGACCCCCTTTCCCTCCATGGGAAACAATTCTGGAAAGCCATTCTGTTAAAAACACAATTGAGCTGGAGTGAATGAAGGAAGCTTTCAGGTGTCAGAGTAGCCAATTAAAGTTACAAGCCAAAAATGAAAATGTAAAGCCTTCCGCTACTTCCTGTGATGGTCTAAGCAAGATGCTAAAACCAGAGAAATCACCAACTCCCTCTTACCCATGGAAGGGCATACTAATTGAGGGTCAGCTGGATCCATACTGATGTGGGCATCAGCTCACTCTTGAAGGAGCCCTGAGCAAATGGCTCTGCCAGTTTTATGACATCTGGGGTCAAAGGGGAGGAAGCCTTGGGGTAGAAAAGTACTGGGATCTGAGTAAGAGTGGGGAAAAGTACATTCAAAGTTTCTCCCATTGTAAAGGAGAAGTGATATATATATGTAATGATAAAAATATGAGACATATTATTATATGTGATGTTATATATCTCATATTTAATATACAAGATAAATGGAATATTACCAGCCATGAAAAAGAATGAAATCTTTCCATTTGTGACAACACGAATGGACATAGAAGGTTATTATGCTAAGTGAAAAAAGTCAGACAGAAAAAGACAAATACTCTATGAGTTTACTCATTTGGGGAATCTAAAAAACAAAACAAAAGAGAAACCGACTCAGAGACACAGAGAACAAACTGCTGGTTGTCAGAGAGGAGAGGAGTGGGGATAGGGGTAAAATAGGTGAAGGGGATTAGGAGGTACAAACTTCCAGCTACAAAGTAAATAAACCATGGGGATGGAATGTACAGCATAAGGAATAAGGTCAATAATACTGTAATTTTTTTATGGTAAAAGATGGCAGCTAGATATTGTGGTGATCATTTTGTAATATGTAAAAATATTGAATCACTATATGGTACATATAAAACTAATATAATATGTCAATTCCATTAAAAAGCAAGAAGTAGCTTCAAGGAGTTCAAGCAGAGGATCTCTCAGCGCATTTCTGAGAGGAAATACATATCTATCAGTTTTATGAATGAGAGATAGGAAACTTGAATTTAAAATGATGATCTAAAAGACACTTCAACAAATAAGACCATGAGTGCTAGTAAGCACATAAAATCATTATTTATGAGGGGAATTCGAATTAAAACCCCCCTATTACCCACCCCCTAGAATGGCTGAGATTATAAAACACTGACTGACAGTACCAAGTATTGACAAGAAAAAGGAACAATCAGAACTCTCAAACCTTGCTGCTGCTGCTGTTGCTGCTGCTGCTGCTAAGTCACTTCAGTTGTGTCTGACTCTGTGCGACTCCAGAGACGGCAGCCCATGAGGCTTCCCTGTCCCTGGGATTCTCCAGGCAAGAACACTGGAGTGGGTTGCCATTTCTTTCTCCAATGCNCCAACCAGTCCATCCTGAAGGAGATCAGCCCTGGGATTTCTTTGGAAGGAATGATGCTAAAGCTGAAACTCCAGTACTTTGGCCACCTCATACGAAGAGTTGACTCACTGGAAAAGACTCTGATGCTGGGAGGGATTGGGGGCAGGAGGAGAAGGGGATGACCGAGGATGCAACGGCTGGATGGCATCACTGACTCGATGGACTGAGTTTGAGTGAACTCCGGGAGTTGGTGATGGACAGGGAGGCCCGGCATGCTGCGATTCATGGGGTTGCAAAGAGTCAGACATGACTGAGCGACTGAACTGAAACACAATTTTATGCAGCAGGTTACTAAATATGTTGAATATTAACAGATTTGTGGCACCATTTTGGACAATCCTTGATACTAAAGATGAAGTTGGTATTTTTGTCAAGAAGGATTTTAAACTTGTTAGGGGTGTTTTCATAGTGTAAACTTAAGATCTGAGGTCTATAAACTATACCTCATTAAAAATTTTAAAATGTAATTGCACATAAACAAGTAAGAGAGATCTTCCACATACTTGTAACCCATTGGGTTCCCAGGTCTGTTCTAGCTTCATAGTGCCTATGGATTACGGGAATATTCACACCTGTAGGGTAGACTTTGGAGCAAATAATTCCCATTCCCCATTGGACTAGGTGACCTCTGTTGGAACTACCCTACCAGAAAAAGGAGAGAATTATGAGCACATGTACTGAGTTGGGGACAAGGTCTCAGCCAGGCCAATTGGGTTGTGGTCAGCTCAACTGGAGTGAAGCTACCGAAATGCTGTAGTGGCCTCCACTAACCAAATATGTTTTTTCACTTCTTTAAGGAAAATGCATGACCACCTGATGCAAAGAGCCAGTTCATTGAAAAAGACCCTGATGTCGGGAAAGATTGAGGGCAAGAGGGGAAGTGGGTGTCAAGAGGATGGGATGGTTGGATGGCATCACTGACTCAATGGACATGAGTTTAGCAAACTCTGGGAGATAGTGAAGGACAGGGAAGCCTGGTGTGCTGTAGCTCATGGGGTCGCAAGGAGTCAGACATGACTTACGGACTGAACAACAACAAAAAGTAAAATGCTTTCAAGATGCAATGGAAGAAACAATGGAGAATAAGTGCCAGCAATATGTGGGGGCCTCCCTGAGTTAAATGGTGTCTCTGTGCTAAGGCATCAGTCGCTCAGTGGTGTCCAACACTTTGCGACCTCATGGACTATAGTCCATCAGGCTCCTCTGTCTATGGGATTCTCCAGGCAAGAATACTGGAGTGGGTTGCCATTCCCCACTCCTGGGGATCTTCCTGACCCGGGGATTGAACCCGAGTCTCCTGCACTGCAGGCAGATTCTTTACCATCTTAGTGAGTTAAGTGGAGACAGTCTAAATTAAGTCCTTCGTAGAGGAAAAAAAACAAGAAAGGATTTAAACTGAAAAAGTTAGTGGTAGGGAGTTGAAAAAAGTAAGATAAAAGGTTTGGGAACCAGAAGAAACCTTTAAAAGCACCTCCCTGCAGATGAGCTTGTGATGGAGGACAGCGCTATTTGGGATACTTTGAGTTGCTTTGGACAGTGGCAGGAAGTCATTTTGACTTGAATATCCTCTTTTAAAAACCTATGATTGTATCATGCAGATGTAGTAATCGTCTGTGTTTTGCCCACACTTCAAAGTCCTATTTTAAAGGGAAAGAATTATAAACGCCAGAAATCTGGGATCTCCCTTTGAAAAATAAGCTAAAAGTAATTTAAATTAAAATGTACTGATTAAAATAGCCCTGTTTCAGATTTTGAGACATGCCATTTCTTTCTGATTATTATCTCTCGGTTACCTAATATAAACCACCTCTAGATCAAGAGAATCAGGCAGAAATTTTGTGATAAAACTCAGGAACTACTCACAAACAGCCAGAAACAGCTTCACAGATAGCCTTCTGAAGACATCTAATAAGTCTGTCATAATCAGCACATGATGCACAAGAAATGAGAATAAAAAACAGCTGCTTTGTAGCAAATCCTAACTACAGTAGGGATTAATTCTAAACTCATGTCAAATTTAGTCAGTTTTCATTTGGGACAACAGGGAAAATCTTTGCCAGGCTAAGGGCAGTTAAGTATTTGTTAAAAACAGATGAAACCTAAAATGGTAATTTTGTTTTTCTCTCTGATAAATATTTCTGTGGAACAAGGACTCTTTTAATGTTGGAATAATCAATAAAGAAAGATGTCTAACAGTTTTTATGGTGATCTGCCTTTCCTGTTCAACTTCACTGTTTTTTAAAATGTGGTCTTTGAAAATTCTTTAGTGGTGATGATGAATCTTTCTCCTGCCTTCTTTCTTTCATTTGTCTCTGGAATATATTCATTCTTTATAATCGAATATAATGGCATCAGTGGGGTTTCTACTCATGAGTATAACCATTTCTGAGAATAACAAAATTGTAATTAAGGTTCATACTTTTGGGTTCTGAGAACCTGAGCTTGAATCCCAGATCCACCAGTTACAAGCCATGTACCTTTTCCAGTTTAAAAATGTTTTGGATGTCAGTTATCTCATCTCTAAAATGGAAATAATGATAGCAATTTCTTCACATAGTCCTATTGAAATAACTCATGTGAAGAAACAGTATTAGCATATGGTAAATGCTAAATGTGTGTGTTTGTTGCTCAGTCATGTCCTACTCTTTGCAAGCCCATCGACTGTAGCCCATCCACGGAATTCTCCAGGCAAGAATACTGGAATGGGTTTCCATTTCCTTCTCCAGGGTATCTTTCTAAACCGAGGGATCAAACCCAGGTCTGCTGCATTGCAGACAGATTCTTTACCATTTGAGCCACCAGGGAAGCCAAATGCTAAATAAATGTTAGCTATGATGGTGGTAGTAATAATGCCAAATGCCCTAGAGGATCTTTTGCACATTAATGTCACATGAATCACCTGAGGGAGAAGCAGTTAGAATGAATTCTAAGTTAGTAGGACTGGTGATAGGTCTGAGAGGCTGCTTAGACAATACTTTCCCAGGTGATGCTCATGCTGGTCCACAAACCACACTCCTGGCAAGGACCTCTTTCTCTTACTGTAGGCAATCTGGTCTACTTTCTGGTTCATTGTCATGTTACTTTTCCTTCCAATTCTTGACTACATGATTTAGAGAGATTTTATCTTCCAAAAGACCAAAACAACCAGGTTATATTTGTTGTTCAGTCGCTCAGTCATGTCTGACTCTTCATGATCCCATAGACTACAGCACGCCAGGCTTCCTTGTCCTTCACCATCTCCTGGAATTTGCTCAGACTCATGTCCATTGAGTTGATGATGCCATTTAACCATCTCATCCTCTGTCGTCCTTTTCTCCTCCTGCTTTCACTCTTTCCCAGCATCAGGGTCTTTTCCAATAAGTCCACTCTTTGTATGAGGTGGCCAAAGCATTGCAGCTTCAGCCTCAGCATTAGTCTTTCCAATGAATATTCAAGGCTGATTTCCTTTAGTATTGGCTGGTTTGATCTCTTTGCTGTACAAGGGGGAGAGAAGTCAAAAATTCAATTACCCAGGTGTTTGTTCTACACCATGCCAAACTATGTCATGAGAGCCAGCATCTGAATCAGTGGCTGCTAATTCTCAAACTTTTGATTCAAATATTTTTGCTTACAGAAGGACAGGCTGAGTCCTTAGATATTTTCCCCCTATTGATCTGGCCTATTGGCCAACCCTGGTTCCTCCACAATTCGGCTTATTTTGAAAGTGAAAGTGTTAGTCACTCAGTTGTGTCTTTGTAACCCCATGGACTGTAACCTGTCAGGCTCCTCTATCCATGGAATTCTACAGGCAAGAATACTGAAGAGGGTTGCCATTTCCTTCTCCAGGGGATCTTCCCTACCCAGGGATCAAACCTGGATCTCCCGCATTGCCGCCGCCGCCAAGTTGCTTTAGCCGTGTCCGACTCTGTGTGACCCCATAGACAGCAGCCCACCAGGCTCCTCTGTCCCTGGGATTCTCCAGGCAAGAACTGGAGTGGGTTGCCATTTCCTTCTCCTCTCATATTGCAGGCAGATTTTATTTTACTTGTAAACAATTCTAGGTTTATAAATAATAGTATCCTCTATACCTTCACTAATGAGCCAGGACTTCAAGAAGTCTCTGAACCAAGTCTAGGCCCTTTGCAACTGTTTCAATCAGAATGTGTTGATGTTATTGTCCTCTGTCTACAGGCCTTCATGCTTGACTCAACTACCCTAACAGGTGGACAGAGGGAATCAGGGTGAATAACTCCCACCTGTGGATCAGGCTCATAAGTCTCTTCCTACTTCTCTTTGATGGTTCCCTGTCTCCAGCTCCCTTATTTATACTCTTGCCTTCTTTAAACACATCTCTGATTCAAAAACCTACAGTTTTTGTTTATCACCTTGGACTCTCGATGGACATGAGTTTGAGTGAACTCCGAGAGATGGTGATGAACAGGGAGGCCTGGCGTGCTGCAATTCATGGGGTCGCAAAGAGTCGGACACGACTGAGCGACTGAACTGAACTGAACTGTGGACTCTAAACATTCCCCAGTTTCCCTCTCCATTGTTGACTTCTGAAATAGTCAGTGGAACTAGATCAGTGAAGTTTTGAGTCCTGATACCAGCTGCAGATGACATGCTTTCCAGGTGGCAGAGTGGTAAAGAATCTCCCNGACTCTAAACATTCCCCAGTTTCCCTCTCCATTGTTGACTTCTGAAATAGTCAGTGGAACTAGATCAGTGAAGTTTTGAGTCCTGATACCAGCTGCAGATGACATGCTTTCCAGGTGGCAGAGTGGTAAAGAATCTCCCTGCCAAGGAGATGCAAGAGATGCAGGTTTGATCCCTGTGTTGGGAAAATCCCCTGGAGTAGGAAATGACAACTCACTCCAGTATTCTTGCCTGGGAAATTCCATGGATGACAAAGAGCACTCGACTGACTACAACAACCAGCTGCAGACATTCCTTTGTTATGTCTTTATTCTCACACTTGTCTAGCTACTGCTACTAGAAGATCTGGGCCATGGTAGGTCAACTATTGGGACCCATGGGGGTTAGAATGTATTTTCTCTATGGAGAAATCACCTGATTTTCAGCAGTTGTGGGTGGCCAGAGGCAGAACCACAAACCCAACCCTGGTTCTTCCACAATTCAACAGTGACTACATCAGGAAAGGTGTTCTTTTCCTTTTGGAGTCTGTAGTGGGTGCGTTGGTGAGGTCAAATGAATTAACAGACATTGAGGAAATATTAGTAGAGTGTACTTAATGAAAACAATAGGGAATTCAGCATCAGATCAAGAATTGAATTGAATTTCAATTTCATTCCTTAACAGCTATGAAACTTGTGCAAGTGATAATACACATACACATATATGTACATATATTTCTTTTTAAAAGAAAGTATTCTGATAATAGAAAACATTTTAAATATGTACTAAGTAACGGAATAGACTCTGAAATATTTATGTACTCATAACTGTACTTCAGTAGTTACCAGTTCATGGCCAAATCTTGTTTCTTCTTAACCCCCAACCTTTCTTCTCCTGGTATTTTTTGGAAGCAAATCCAAGACACAGTATGAGTTCACCAGTAAGTATTTCAGTATATTCATCTCTAAGAGACAAGATCTCTTCAAAAAAAATTAACTGTAACGTCTTCCTAACAAAATTTAAAGTTCTTTAATATGATCATATCCAGTTGCTCATATTTCTCAGTTCAGTTCAGTTCTGTTCAGTCGCTCAGTCATGTCCGACTCTTTGTGACCCCATGAATCGCAGCACGCCAGGCCTCCCTGTCCATCACCAACTCCCAAAGTTTACTCAGATTCATGTCCATCGAGTCAGTGATGC
>SJYV01005777.1:291228-357412 GCA_006410875.1 Neotragus pygmaeus | reverse complement strand
ACCTTAACCTTGTACCCATTTCTATTCCTGTGCTAAAAGAGGTTGGTTAATTCCTTTGTTCCACCGGAATTCCTGAAGAGCAAGAGTTGTCTTGTTTACATTTTGATTCCCTGATGCTTTGCATGGTGTTGATATGTGATAGGCACTAAAAAGATCTTTAGTAAATAATTGGATCATTTCTCAGATAGTCATCCTTCAACAAGAGGGGTATTTTTCACTCCAGAATGAGTTGTCAAGGACAGTAAAATCTGACCATACTAAGGATAGAGGAAGTGTCTGTGTAACAAGAGTAGGTAGAATCATGAGGCTAAAGATAGATCTACAGACAAATATTTCAACCTGTACAAGATAGACATGAGTCAATAGCATGTTCTCAGGTCTGATTTCAGCAAAACTGCTTTTTAGTAGTTAAGCAATCACCATTCTGGGCATATTTAGTGGTCGGGGTTAGGAAAAGAAAGAGGTTACAGTGTTTGGTGAAATCTTTATCAGTTAAGATCTTCTGTTAAACACAGCATGTTTATAATTCTGATTTTTCATGCATAGTTTAATATCAGCTTCATTAATCTTATCAGACTATTTTTCTTGACCTCCTGCTTGTGAAAGAATTCTAAATGAACAAAGTAGTTTTACATCCAAAAAAATGATGCTCTTGCAGATGTAAGGCATATATTTCGATGTTACTTTGCTGTTTAAAAAAAGTAATATCAAAAAGATTTAAACGATATAGATGTGAAAGATCCCTAGTTTATAATAAATATCCTTCATGCTGTTATGAGGATCAACAGACAGACCAGTATTTATTTAAAATGTCTGTTGACTGTGTTTTATTCTCTTTTGAAGGATATAAGATACTCATAATATCTGCTAAGTGTGTATGTCTCTTAAATAGAAATTGCATAGTACAGACCTCATCCAAAGTAGCTGTTTGGATGAGAAAAATTGAGTACAGAAGAGTTTACATTTCTAAGCTGTTCTGATCTGCTGTGTATACTAAATATGACAAGCTTAAGTAGATCCAAAGTGGATAATATTTTTAATCTGGCCTTTTAAATAATAACTTTAAAGTCTATGTTTTAGTTTCAAGCAAAAATTATACACAGCATAGATGTACTTTATATTTATCACCAAAATAATCATATACACTATAATGCCTCATTATACTTAGTATACAGGGAAAAATTGAGGAAATAATTTTTTTGAGTACAGTTGGTAACTATTTGTGCGCCAAGGAAGAGTTAATGTATATTACACAATCTTTTTCTTTTCACGGTTTCTTAATTTTAGGGGTGGCTAATTATATAGATAATTGTCTCTATCCACAAAATAAAACTATTAATGAGCAATAAACATTTCATCTGTCTCCTGCTCTAAGTACAGTTGAGTTGAGTTTAAGAGAAGTCAATTTAATATACACATGATATCTAGGAAATGGAAGAAATCTACTATAACTTACTAGCTTTTAAATACTGTGTTAATACTGTATACCAGATATACAAAACATCAATTAATACAGGGTTGTTGATATTGAAAGTCTGTTTAAAGCTCTTATGTAGAAATATCATTTATAATGAAAATGTAAACACAAATCTCTAAGATTTTTACATTTAAAAATGCAATTAATAGGGTAGTTTTATTTTTAGTTTCTTGAGAAACTCCATACTGTTTTCCAAAAAGGCTGGTCCAATTTACATTCTCACCAATACTGTGTGAGGGTTCCCTCTTCTCCACATCCTTGCATCATTTGTTATTTGTGTTCCTTGTGTTAATAGTCATTCTGACAGGCGTAAGGTGATATCTTATTGTGGTTTTGATTTGCATTGCTCTGATGATTAGTGATGCTCAGCATCTTTTCATGTGCCTGTGGGCCATCTGCATTTCCTCTTTGAAAAAAATGTTTATTCAGTTCTTCTGCCCATTTTTCAATCGGTTTTTTTTTTTTTCATGTTGAGTTATATAAGCTGTTTATAGATGCTGGATATTAATCCCTTATTGATCATATCATTCACAAAATTTTCTCCCATTAAGTAGGTTGTCTTTCATTTTGCTTATGGTTTCCTTTGCTATGCAAAAGCTTTTAAGTTTAATTAGGTCCCACTTATTTATTTTTGCTGTTATTTCCGTTACTTTAGGAGATGGATTCAAAAAAATTACTGCTCTGATTCATGTCAAAGAGTGTTCTGCCTATGTTTTGCTCAAGGAATTTATAGTATCTGGTCAAACATTTGGGTCTTTAATTCATTTTGGGTTTATTTTTATATATGATGTTAAAGAATGTTCTAATTTCATTCTTTTGCATGTTACTGTCCGGTTTTCCCAGCACCACCTTTTGAAAAGACTGTCCCTTCTCCACTGTATATTCTCGCCCCTTTTGTCATAGATTAATGGACATAAATATGTAGGATTATTTCTGGGCTCTCTGTCCTATTCCATTGATTTATGTGTCTATTTTTGTGCTAGCACCACATGGTTTTGATTTCTATAGCTTGGTAGTAGTCTCAGGGCCTCCCTGGTGGCTTGGATGGTAAAGAATGTGTCTTCAATGTGGGAGACCCAGGTTCGATCCCTGGGTTGGGAAGATCCCCTGGAGAAGGAAATGGCAACCCACCCCAGTACTCTTGCTTGGGAGATCCCATGGACAGAGGAGGCTGGTGGGCTACATTCCATGGGGTCACAAGAGTCAGACATGATGGTGACTAAATGACCACCAGTACCATCAATCTATCGTACCTAACAGTACTCCATTATGCAATAGGGTACTCAAAAGGATTAAAAAACAATGCAAGTAGGGATCTCAACAAATATTAGCTATTCTCATTACTGACCTCTTAGAACCGTATTTTCAGCTTAAAAAAACCCTAAAGGTCCATGTTAAAGGAAAACAATTCTAACAGACCCCAAGTTTTTATTATATGATTTTAATACATTTCAAATGTGTATGAAAATAATCTAAATTCTGTATTTCTATAAAGATTACATATCAAAAAATAATATATTTATAAGATGAAACCAATAAAGTTCAAATTAATACTATTAATTTAACATTGTTTTGTTGAAAATGGTATGAGATATTAGCACAAATTCTTTTGAGATCTTTTGAGTTTGGCCTGCCCTAATTAACATGTGCTATGTGATTCTTGAATTCTTCCATTATTTAAAATATATTTGATTTATTTTAAAACTACATGTCTAAACACCACATTGACATACAAAGTTCTCCTCTTTTCTTCTTAGCCTGAAGTTCAGAATGAATACAATGGTAGCCAACACTATTGAACAAACACAAGCCCTGAAGCTGAGGGGCAAAGACTAGGTAAGACAAAGACGGTTCAGCTAATTTTTTTAAGATAATCATCTAAATAAATAAAAACACAGAATTAAAATATTCTTGTGGAAAACTTGCAAACTTCCCAGATGAGCTACATGGACCTTGATTGAGAAATTTAATATATCTTTGTTGAAATTGAATAATCATTCTTTAAAATGCTGGGGGGGATAGCATTACCTAATAGTTAAGCAATTTTCTTGATAAATTCCATGAAATCTGCCAAGTGCAAAACATCACTTCCATTCTATACTTTTCACTGAGAGTGGAAGACATTTCCTTCCTGGGGCAATAACAGCTCTTCATGCACACACATTAATCTGAGAAGTCAGAAACTCTGACTTGGAATTCTGAATGCTAATGGTTGTGGGTGTAAAATGAAGTAATTTATGTGTCATAGCTAATTAAGATTACAGTGTTTCAAGGCACTTAAAATTCAAGTTCAAAGAAATCTTAGTGCTTTGGTCTGAGAGGGGGTGTCAAGGAGCTTTTGAGAGGGCTTCCTGTCTACAGCAATTGGCATGCAGTAGCTCATTCACCACATCCTATAATTAAAATAGAACAAAATGTCACCCTTACTTCTTCAGGGTACTAAATTTTTTTTTTTCAAAGATAATTTAGTCGTGACTTGCTACAATTTTATGAAAAAGTGGAAAGCTTTGGTGGGACTTCGGTTATGATCTTTTCATTAGAAAATGGCTTGGACTGAATTGAGCTGATGTAGATGAAACATGCAAGCATCAGCAGAAAGGAAGAGAGGGCAGCCTACAGGGAGACTGTGCGGCATCATCCATTAGAGCAAAAGACGTTCTATGCTGGACTGATGTCTAAACCATAACAACGTGGGCACGTGTGAACTAAGAATAGGGTATAAGAACATTGATAGCCAGATATGCACAGTAGTTGAAAACTGGAAAGGACAAAAATGGCTAAGACAGTATAATGGTCAAATAAATGTGGTATATTCACATAACAGAAAATTACACAGCATGAAAACGAACACATTACAACTATATACAACATGAACGAATTCCACAAACAGTACTTAGTGAAAGACACCAGACACCAAATAATGCATTCTGTAAGATTTCATTTGTTTTTTACTTAAAACAGGCAGACTAATCCACAATGATAGGTTACAATCTTAAGGTAGAGAGGGCTGACTGAGGAGCCATAAGGGGGTTCTAATGGGATGGCAGTGTTTTATCTTTGAACAGTGCTTACTGAGTATTCCTTAGCTGAGCTCCTTAAGCACTCTTTCACTTGTGCAATGGAATTATGTCTGCCTCAATTGGGTTAAACAAACAATATGTGTAAAGTGATGCACACTGTACATGATGTACAATAAAAGCCAAACAGCTATAATTGTCATCACTATTATTAATGGTGCTATGCTGTGCACATGTTTTGAAAATTTGTGTGGTTAACCATGCTCTTAGAAGTGCTGTTTTGAGTCTCTGCTTGGTGTTAAATAATTTTCAAATAGTGAGGTACATTCCTGAAAAGAACCCTATGAAACAAGCTGCAAAGGTGTTATTGAGGGCATTGCTTATTTTAGTGTGTGTGTTTTCTTGATAAGGACCTAGAGAAGAAATTTTTTTCTGATCTCACAAGGAAAATAGTATACCTCTATTCTTCTTCTGAGAAATGCATTATGATTATTGTCCAAGTTTAATCTTACACATCTTCTGAATCTTGTAATTAGATGTATCTTTTTTCTTGGCTTCCTATCAAATCTGCACTCTATCAAATGTGAAGAGGGAGGATATATTTTCTGGATAAATTCCATTTTCCTTAAATACTTGTTTTTATTTTGTTTTTCTCTCATATCTACCTAAGCTGTCTGGAATTCTTCTTGGAGTAAGAGGAAGGTATAAATTAATAAAAAATGAAGAGCAAAGAAATGATATTATGTTGCATTCATTTATGGAAATATCTGCTGAGACAGTGGTATTAACATAGTTTACATTCCATTAAAAATGCCCTGAATAGGGCTTCCCTGCTGGCTCAGTGGTGAAGAATTTGCCTGCCAGTGCAGGAAACCAGTTTGATTCCTGGGCCAGGATGATCTCACATACCGCAGAGCAACTAAGCTTGTGCACCACCACTTCTGAGCCTGTACTCTAGAGCCTGGGAGCCGCAATTATTGAGCCTATATGCCGCAGCTACTGAAGGCTGCATGCCCTAGAGTCCATACTCCACAGCAAGAGGAGCCACCGCAATGAGAAGCCTGTGCACAACTAGAGAGTAGCCGCTGCTCTCCGCAACTAGAGAACACCCGCGCAGCAACGAAGACCCAGCACAGCCGAAAGCAAATAAGTGAATTTTTCCAAAAATGTACTGAATAAATGAATTAAAAAGTGATTTGGCATTTGGGGATGGCTCCAGAAGGAAGTGGAATCCGAACAAGGTTTTGGGAAAATAAAAATCTGTGGTATGAACAATGGGCTGGAATGGACTGATATGAGACGTGGCAACAAGAATGGATTTCAAGCCAGAAAGAGTGTAAGTGTGGTCAACAGAACATTCTATCAGATTGCTCCAGAAGGATTGGACAAGAGATATCTGTTGATGAGGTGACAGGGGACCAGGGTAACAGCAGCAAAAATGGAGGATAAAGGGCAAATCCTAGTGAAAGAATTGGTAGTCTTAGTAAAAAAATTATATAGAAAGTCCAAAAATATAAGAAATTGGGAGTGCCTTCATGATGGTTCTGAGCTTAGGAGAAGTTTGAGAGTTCTGCAGAACAACCAGCTAAAGAATAGGTAATAAAATAGCTCGTGAGATTCATGCAGAAATCTAGAAAATTCATTCCTTCTCTCTAATATACATAGATCAGCCTTTCTGGTGGCTCAGAAGGCAAAGAGTCTGCCTGTAATCCAGGAGACCTGGTTCAATCCCTGAGTCAGGAAGATCCCCTGGAGAAGAAAAGAGCAACCCACTCCAGTATTCTTGCCTGGAAAATCCCATGGACGGAGGAGCCTGGTGGGCTACAGTCCGTGGAGTCGCAGAGTCAGACATGACTGAGTGACTAACACTTTCACTTTTGCAATTTACATAAGTTACAAATTTAGAATGTGAATTCTGACAACCTAAGCTTTGCATTCCATATGTTAAATCACTGGAATGTAACAGCGATTGGTACCGGGAGGAAGCCAAGACGAGTTAGGAGTGACCAATGAGTGGGGAAGAAGGAAAAAAATTCTATTGTGATTTTAGTACTCTAAACACAGAACAAAATGTGAAAGCACAGACTGTACTATAAAAGTCATAAAACCATACAGCCATTATTTTTAGTTGATTTGTTTATTCAAAACTATATGTTAGAATAAAGTACATGAAAGATGAAATAGTGGACAAATGGACATAGTCTTTGGGAACTTATAACTTATATGTATGCATTATAATACTTACAGGGCTTCCCAGGTGGCACTAGTGGTAAACAACCTGCTCGCATCACAGGAGATGTAAGAGACCTGGGTTCGATCCCTGGGTTGGGAAGATTCCCTGAAGGAGGGCATAGCAACCCACTCCAGTATTCTTGCCTGGAGAGTCTCGTGGACAGAGGAGCCTCATGGGCTACAGTCCATGGGGTAGCAAAGAGTCAGATACAACTACTGGTTGAAGCAACTTAGCACATAAAACTTACATAATATACACAACAATACTTAAAATATAAGTATGTATTATAATAGTTGTGTATAATATATAATTGTATAATAGCTATATTTTCAGAAACACAAGTCTAAAATAGAACCTATATCTGAAAAATAAGTCATAATTTGTATTAAAAGGTTTGAACTTTATTGATAGAATGGCTTCCATTCTCTCTTATACTCTAAGAAAATATTTCCCACAAAATTACAAGTTGCTGTCTCTTCATGCCTTTTTTTTTTTGGTAGATTTACAATCACATAAAGCAGCATTACTAAAATAATGAAGACGTCATCCTTATTGATTTTTTCCTGAAAACTGCCTTCCATTTTTCATTCACACTTCATCTGTAATTGGGAGAGGGAAACTACTAAATTGATAAATTCTACAAGGGGAGAATATATCTAGAATATGAAGTGTTATTACTGTTGATAATCCAATAAGCGAGACACAATGGAAAAATTTATGGGAGTTCCTGAAATTGGCTGAAGCAATTTTCAACACACTGTATTTCATTCTTGGACAAAACTAAAGCTCTGTTTCTTACACTTTTTTCTAGAAGTCAACATATAAAAGGCAGTAGATACTTATCCATAAGTTACTTGGCATTATTCACGTCCATTTATTTATAAAACTCAAGTATTTGCCTTTTAGGACTTCTGATTGGGATGTCTGGCCGTTTCCTAATTCTAAAAGGATTATTTTCCAGAGTGTGTAGTTTATAGAGTATGGCAATAAAGGTTCCATAGCTGCTAAATGCCTTATATTTTCAAACTGCCCATGGAAGGTACCTGGTAGTTACACCTTCTTGGGGTACTATGTGTTTGCTGAGAAGATGGAGAAACTTTAATTACTTTTAATTACATGACCTTGAGAACTCACTTGCTTTGTTTTTCAGTTTTCCCAAGTTTCATTTCAATTTTTGCTCTGCCCCTGGTTGCACAAGTTTCTCAGAAAAAGCTAGTCACTTACCTCAGTGTCTGCTTAGCCCTAATAAAATAGTAAATCTTATTTTTTCCTTTGCTTGAAATACATGTATCAATGAGTTCTTTCACTCAGCAGTCCTGAGGGTTCAGAATAAAAACTGCAGCTTGAGGTACAGATTTTGAGGCTGTATTTTTAAGAACACATCTTCATTTTGAAGATGAGGAAGGCAAGTTCAAGTGAATTTCCCAGAGCAGAGCTAGAACTCACAAGTTATATTCAAATAGCACACAAACAGTGAATGTTGGCCTCTTTATTCCTGTTTTTCTAAACTTTGCATTTTTTCTGTCTTTTGGACTTATCCTTATTTTTCTCTACATATCAGCATTGTAACTGGTATCAATTTGAGGTCAGATTAGGTCAAGAGTACCCAGTAAACTGAGAAAATAATGCTAATGCTCTGAGCACAAAGTAAATTATTGTGTTATTTGTAGCTTGAACTATTATCTAGGGCATACTGTTAAATTTTAAATTATTTTAGTCTGTATTGTCTACATTTTTACATTGTCTTTGAAAACATTAAAATTTTGTTCTTCAAAGATATTTTTGGGGAACAATTTTTTCTTTCCAATACTGAAATTATAACAAGAACTAAATTATTTCAAGAAATTACAGTAGGTCTTTTTCTCATGTGTAGTATTCTTCCTTCCTGTTATTCCTGAAAATATCCAAAGTGAAAGTAGCTCAGTTGTGTCCGATTCTTTGCGACCCCATGAACTACACAGTCCATGGAATTCTCCAGGCCAGAATACTGAAGCAGGTAGCCTTTCCCTTCTCCAGGGATCTTCCCAACCCAGGGATCAAACCCAGGTCTCCCGCATTACAGGCAGATTCTTTACCAGCTGGAAAAGAATGGAAGCCTAAGAATACTGGAGTGGGGAGCCAAGCCACAAACAAAACCACGTGCATTCTCCAGTGTATTGTTCACACATAGTGTATGTTGAGCAAGTATTTGCTTAGCCTTGGAGAGGTAGAGGAAACAGCCTACTGATCAGCTTGTAGAAAGGTGGAGCTTAAGCTGTCAGGAAGTAATTTTGTTCATGTAATTCTCACATTTGGATAGCTTTAATGAGGTTACACTAACCACTGAACAAAGTTCAAATCTGACTCTTAACTAATCTTCCAAAGTAATTCCTCACCCCATCTGCCTGACCCTTGCCCTTCACCCCAGGTAACAGATTCACCTGCCAGCAGGCTCATTAGGTTAACACACCTGGATGAAGCAGTCCAGGGAAATGAACATATACGTGATGCCTGAGTGGTGGCTGGGGAGAACTGGAGAAGGTCCATGTGTGCAAGATAGGGCAGGGACCGGCGGGCTAGCTCCATCTACTGTTGCCTCTAAGAAGGAGGTCCAGGGTGGCCAGATCATCTGCTTGTCTCTAAGAAAAGGCAAAGAGACAGCTATTCTAATTCTGCAACCTCCTGATTTCTTTCTGACCTTAGGCAGAGTAATTTTTATTCATTCTGCCACCATGCTGGTGAACCATTTCCCATCCGTTGACTGGCAGTGTGCAACCTGCTGCACCCTAGCAATCCTGCCTCGGAGTTTTGGTTCCTGTTGTTTCCTCTGCCTGAAATATGCTCTTCCACTTATCCATTTGATTGAGGCCTGCACACTCATCTTTTCTTTCTCATATTTATTTATTTATTTTGCTGCTCCAGGTCTTCATTTTTGGCATGTGAACTCTTGGTTGCAGTATGTGGGATCTAGTTTCCTGACCAGGGATCAAACCCAGCCCCTCTGCAATGGGAGTACAGAATATTAGCCACTGGACCACCCATTCTTAAACACGGGCTCAAGGACAGTTGGGGACAAGCTTTTGTTGGCCTCCCTCTTCACCTGATCTCCAAAAGTCCCGCAGAACTATTCCTTTTTCCTATATTTCCCTTTACGTTATTTATACCTGGGAGGGGAGGGTGTGCTACACTGGAATAAACTTAGCTGTGATCAGTATCCATCTTCTCCACAAGATGTATGATACATTTTATTCCTCTTCATGTCCTTGGTGCTTTAGAGGTGATGCTCTTTACACCAAACAACACCAAGATCGGCTAAAGCTTGTTGAAATAGCACATAGAATAAAGGGTTCTCACAAACTTCCCTACCTGCCTCTTCATCAGTCATCATTTTCTGTTCACAGAAGAGCAACAAAGCCCAACAGTCTCACTGATGAGAGTCTACAATTTAGATTTCAGGGTGATACCTGCTTTGAGACCAAATTTTCATAACTAGTGGGACTGGTTTTTGCTGTCTTGTGTAGTATGAATGGTCTTTCCAGGTGGCTCAGTGGTAAAGAATCCACCTGCCAAGCAGGAGACTCGGGTTGTATCCATGGGTCAGGAAGATCCCCTGGAGAGGGAAATGGCAACCCACTCCAGTGTTGTTGCCTGGGAAATCCATGGATAGTCCGTAGAGCCGCAAAATATTGTCAGACTAGACTTAGCAACTAACAGCAGCAGCAACAGTGTGAATACACACACAAGCCAGCTCTCAGGGGGCTTCCATTCTGGGAAATGAAGTATTTTTCTTTCATTCAGTATTATTTCAGTACTGTTCATCATTCAAGTACCCCCAGGTGATTCTAAAAGCAGGTCAGCCAACACTTTCCTTTCCCTTACTTCTATTTTTAAGGTGCAGAACCCGAGATCCAGAAAGTGAGGTAATTTAGCCAAAAACACACAGCAAGTTAGTGTTAAAAGTGGCTGTTGAAATCATTTTCGAGTATCAGACACAGTTAAAAAAAAAAAAATCTAAATGGCTATTTCTTTTTTCTTAAAGGAAGCCAAAAGCTTCCCATCTGTACACACCTTACACAAACAATATGCACACACACACTCGTATGCATACATACAAATATTTGTAAACATTAGGGGTCAGCCACACCTATCAGATTTTCATTTGTTTGATCTTTTCACCATTTTGTTTGGAACTATCATGAGTTTGAGGTGAACTTGACTCTCAGGTCACAGGTTTAGACTCGTTTCACGTCATGGAACTTCTCTAAAACATTTTGTTTCTAGAATAAAAAGTGATATAATTCAATTTCTGACAAAACTGAAGCAATTTTAACTTTCTTCTTTGCTTTTCTATATTTCAATACAGTGGCATGTTTTCACTTTATAATTGAAAAAAAGGAAAACTTGTTTTTAAGAAGGAATACAGATATACACATGGTCAGTCTGACTTAATAGACAGACATATCAAATTCACCATTTAATGTATTATTCTATGGTCCACTTGTTTTTTCAAGTGGCCAAACTTTATATGACCTTACAGTGGTTGAGCTAAATTCTATTACAATCGAGGTCGAAAGATACTTAAACACAAATGTATTTATAAGGTAATCATGGGAAAATAAAATGAGAGCCCAAGAGCCACAAGAGCCCCACAGATTTTTGTAGTTTGCAGACAGGCAACTCCACTCTGGTTCAGAGACAACTGCTTCAGGGAGGGTTTTATGATTTCTTGTCAACAAATTATACTTACTAGACTTCTGGGCTGAAGCCCCAGTTTTCTCATTTATAAAACATGGAGAATAAGATCCACCTCTTCCTTCTCCCCCATGTCTGTTAGAGACACATTAGCTCTTAGGGGATAAAAACACAATAGAAAAAGAAGGTTCTAGAACACAAACAGAGTTAGAAAATATTTATGTTGTGCAGAGTTGGTTTGGTGGTGAGAAAGCACTTTCACTATGTGGAAGAATCCTGAGAATATAGCAATATTTATTTATTAATTCAATAAATATTTTGGAGGGCTAAGTGCCCAATACAGTCATAAGCCTTGGGACTCTGATTTGGAATAAGACAAGGTTCTTGGCCTTGTGGGACTTACAATCTAACAAACAAGATAGATAACAAGTAAGGAAATAAGCAACAGGTAAGATAATTATGTAATAATAGTCCAATTAATACAAACAATAGCATAATCACATAATTATTTTACAATTTACTACAGAAAGTAATAGTGCTTGGTTCTATGAAGGAAACTGGGTGCTGCAACATACAGTAGCAGAAGGAAGCTTTTTATCGATTGTGCTGAATCATAAAAATAATTTTTGTAGGTCTCAGGTAGGTTGGGGTAGTTGTGTTTTGCCCTTTAAATTGGACTTGAACGTCCAATGAGAAACTCTAATGATACAAAATTAGCTGCAGTAAGAAATAATTACTAACTACCTAAAAAGAAGCACTTTTAGTATTAGGGACATTTTGTTTCTCTGGATTGATCTCATCTTTTATTACACACATACACACAAGTAATCATTTTGCTTTCAAAGCTTTTGCAGCATCTTTGACTTTGCTGGAATTCTCAGAAAATTGCTGAACGTTTACTCAGCCCCTCTAGAACCATTATAAGCCCATTTTGTGAAAGTAATAAGGAGAAAGATGGGTGGAAAAAAGAAAAACAAATTTTGTCACTTGTGAAATATGCCAAGATCCAACCTTCACTAACCCCATTGTGTGAAACATTCAGAATATTATTGAGAGAAAGCTTACAAGTGTAAATATACTTATTCTCAATGAAATCAACACCATCCAACTGATTTGTAACTATTCCCTTAATGCCGCTATAAACTTTATTGCAGTGAAAACACTGGTTCTACAGATTGCTTTCCTCTTCCTCAGGATGTGTTTGACCTTTGTGGCATCACCACTATAAATCTCATGGCCCAACAACCCCTTGTCTGCAAGTGATTTCAAGTACTATCATAAAAATGAAACAGACAGACTTAATTTGAGTTCCAGACTTGAGGAAACTCAACTAAAATATTAGCATAATTTTGCTGAGGACGGAGGAAATTGTTAAAATATGTGTATTAGAGAGTGTCTGCAATTCGATCCATCTTTTTTTTTTTCCTGGCTCTTGGGTGCCACCCAGGGATTAATTTAGCGGCAGGTTTCCAAAGGGGTCTGTGGGGGCACAGACACTGGCCACAGGAAAGCAGAGGTGGAGATATTCGGGGTAGTGAGGGCTGAAGTCCTGAATTAAAATTAGGAATTAAAATAAATCTCCATATAGAGATTTTGTCCCACCTAGAAAAACCTGGCTATTGGTGATGTCTTCCTTCCAGACATCCAGACACTGTAGGTAATCTGGTCTGTAAATAAGGAAAATCAGATCTTTAAAACACAGACTGGGTGTATAGCAACTTGGTAAAGAAGAGCAGCGGGAAGCAACTGGCCAGGACTTCCCTGGTGGTACAGTGGATAGGAATCCACCTGCCAATGCAGGGGACATGAGTTCGATTCCTGGTCCGGGAAGATTCCACATGCCTCAGGCAGCTAAAGCCTGTTCACCACAACTACTGAACCCATATGCCACAACAACTGAAGCCCACGTGCCCCGGATCCTGCACACCGAGACTCTTGCGGCACTACTGCAGGCTCTGCGCCTCGAGCCTGGACTCTGCAACGAGGAGAAGCCACCGCAATGAGAAGTCTGTGCATCGCAACAAAGAGCAGCCGCTGCTCACCACAATTAGAGAAAGCCCACTCACAACAACAAAGACCCAGCGCAATCAAAAATAAATACTTTTTTAAAAAAAGCAACTGGCTGCCCCTTCCTAACCACCTTCCCATCCCTGTCCCTTGCTACAGTCCCTTGCCCCAATTCTATCTTAAGACAGAGCTGGAAGAACTCTGCTTTATAATCACAAAGACAGAAGGCTGATTCAACTAGGTGATTCTTCTCATTTCATAGTTACTAGACTGTTTCCTGTCCTTACAACTCATGGGGTAAACAAGAACAAATACTGCCCTTAGCCTCACACGCCACAAATATCAATAGACATCTGATGCTGTGCTTGTTTCCAAACAGAGTTTTCTTTCTTCATAACATGTGTGACAAAAATAATACCTTTTACTGAAGATTTGTGTTGCTTTTTGGAGGTAAAGCAACATATACTCAGCTTAATGGGCCTTCTGTTTTCTTCTAGAAAAATATAATGAGCTTAAAAAGAACACTTCTCTATATAGTATACATATTTTTATTTTTACTGGTATGTATATTTATATACTATTACATATACTGTTTATGTTGCTGAAGCTGAAGCTCCAAAAATTTAGCCACTTGATGTGAACAGCTGACTCATTGGAAAAGATCCTAATGCTGGGAAAGCTTGAGGGCAGGAGAAGGGGGCGACAGTGAATGAGGTGGTTGGAAGGCATCACTGACTCAATGCACATGACTTAGAGCAAACTCTGGGAGATAATGAAGGACAGAGAAGCCTGGTGTGCTGCAGTCCCTGGGGTTGCAGAGTCAGACAGGACTTAGCAACTGAATAGCAACATATACATTTTATTTTATTTATTTCATGTGCGTTCAGTTGCTCAGTTGTGTCTGACTCTTTGTGACCCCATGGACTATAGCCTGCCAGGCTCCTCTGTCCATGGGATTTTTCAGGCAAGAATCCTGGAGTGGGTTACCATTTCCTCCTCCAGGGGATCTTCCCAAGCCAAGGATCAAATCTGTGTCTCCTGCACTGGCAGGTGGATTCTTTACCACTGAAACACCTGGGAAGCCCCCATACTTTATAGGTAATACATAATATAATCTGTTTTATCATTTGTCTAGTCTCTCTTGCACTGACTTCTGAAAGGTTCACTCAGGCCAAGCTGAGTACAGGAGTAGATCTACACAGAAGTATGAAGGTGAAATGGACTCCTCAAGCCATTGTGTTTTCCGCCTACTCAGGTGCTATCATCATGGTTACTGAGGGAGGCAGGATCAGAGGACAGACAGTTGAGAAAGCAGGAGGAAATATATTCTTCAAAGGACTAAGAAGGTGCCTATGAATGAAACGGGCAGCCCAGGCTCTGGACGGGAAATGAGCATGAACCCCCCAGTCTCCACTACGTACCTGCCCCTCACCCAGTGCTCTGTCCAATCCCTCTGCCCTGGATCTGCAACTTGGCTGAATAAAGCCAAAGGGTGGTGGTGATGTGACAGCAGGTGCAGAGGCTGGCCTGAGGCAGGTGGGGACAGAGTGCTCACCTACAGGAACTAGACACCACCAAGATGCCCACGAGTTGAACAAGAGGTGAACAAGAGGTGAATGCCAGCCAAACTGGGGACAAATACAAGGAAGTTCACCCCCAAAGAAACTTTTAGAGAAAGCCCATGGACCTGTGGCATTTGAAGGGGCTGGAAGGACTTCCAGCCACATCCCATGTCCCACCAACATTTCCTCCTGGTTTTTTGATCAATCCTGTGTGATTTGAAGGGGCTGGAAGGACTTCCAGCCACATCCCATGTCCCACCAACATTTCCTCCTGGTTTTCCTGATGCCCTCAGGAGGAAAGGGGATGGGGAGCCACGTTCCCAGACCCTCTAAGTCACATGCTGCTATCTTACAAGGAACGGCTCTGCCAAAACCAAACTGGTGATGAGGCCCTGACACAAGCCCACCAAAGAGATTAACAGACCACTCCTGATGCAGTTTCTCATGACAGTATCCCAATAGCAGGAAGATGAGATGCTTTATTTTTTAATATTTATTTTTATTTATTTATTTAATGTGACTGCAGCAGGTCTTAGTTGCCTCACGTGGGATAATTGTTGTGGCATGCAAACTCTTGGTTTTGGCATGTGGGATCTAGTTCCCTGACCAGGGATCAAGCCTGGGTCCCCTGCACTGGACGCACGGAGTCTTGGCCACTGGACCACCACGGAAGTCCTGAAATGCTCTCCTTTATGATGAAATCTTAACTCTTTGACCAATTTTTATAATTTATGGACTGTTTACATACATTAATACCAGGCACTGTGCTGTGCCATTTGAAACTTAAAATCTCTATTTTAAAACCTATTCTTATATTCTTAAAAACCTATTCTTATTATTACCCTTTTTATATAGTTGTATAAACTGTGGCAATCAAGGTAAGTACTTGCCCAAATTCACGTTGCTGGTAACTAGCAGCTAGGATTCATTTGGCAACTTAACTCCAAACCTTTTAAGCTTTTGTTGTTGTTCAGTTGCTAAATCATGTCTGACTCTGTGTGATCCCATGAACTGCAACACACCAGGCTTCCCTGTCCTTCACTGTCTCCTGGAGTTTGTTCAAACTCATGTCTATTGATTCAATGATGCCATTCATCCATTACATTCGCAGTCACCCACTTCTCTTTTGCTTTCAATCTTTCCCACCACCAGGGTATTTTCCAATGAGTATGCTCTTAGCATCAGCTGGCCAAAGAATTGGAGCTTCAGCTTTNCCATTGTGTTTTCCGCCTACTCAGGTGCTATCATCATGTTACTGAGGGAGGCAGGATCAGAGGACAGACAGTTGAGAAAGCAGGAGGAAATATATTCTTCAAAGGACTAAGAAGGTGCCTATGAATGAAACGGACAGCTCAGGCTCTGGACGGGAAATGAGCATGAACCCCCCAGTCTCCACTACGTACCTGCCCCTCACCCAGTGCTCTGTCCAATCCCTCTGCCCTGGATCTGCAACTTGGCTGAATAAAGCCAAAAGGTGGTGGTGATGTGACAGCAGGTGCAGAGGCTGGCCTGAGGCAGGTGGGGACAGAGTGCTCACCTACAGGAACTAGACACCACCAAGATGCCCACGAGTTGAACAAGAGGTGAACAAGAGGTGAATGCCAGCCAAACTGGGGACAAATACAAGGAAGTTCACCCCCAAAGAAACTTTTAGAGAAAGCCCATGGACCTGTGGCATTTGAAGGGGCTGGAAGGACTTCCAGCCACATCCCATGTCCCACCAACATTTCCTCCTGGTTTTTTGATCAATCCTGTGTGATTTGAAGGGGCTGGAAGGACTTCCAGCCACATCCCATGTCCCACCAACATTTCCTCCTGGTTTTCCTGATGCCCTCAGGAGGAAAGGGGATGGGGAGCCACGTTCCCAGACCCTCTAAGTCACATGCTGCTATCTTACAAGGAACGGCTCTGCCAAAACCAAACTGGTGATGAGGCCCTGACACAAGCCCACCAAAGAGATTAACAGACCACTCCTGATGCAGTTTCTCATGACAGTATCCCAATAGCAGGAAGATGAGATGCTTTATTTTTTAATATTTATTTTTATTTATTTATTTAATGTGACTGCAGCAGGTCTTAGTTGCCTCACGTGGGATAATTGTTGTGGCATGCAAACTCTTGGTTTTGGCATGTGGGATCTAGTTCCCTGACCAGGGATCAAGCCTGGGTCCCCTGCACTGGACGCACGGAGTCTTGGCCACTGGACCACCACGGAAGTCCTGAAATGCTCTCCTTTATGATGAAATCTTAACTCTTTGACCAATTTTTATAATTTATGGACTGTTTACATACATTAATACCAGGCACTGTGCTGTGCCATTTGAAACTTAAAATCTCTATTTTAAAACCTATTCTTATATTCTTAAAAACCTATTCTTATTATTACCCTTTTTATATAGTTGTATAAACTGTGGCAATCAAGGTAAGTACTTGCCCAAATTCACGTTGCTGGTAACTAGCAGCTAGGATTCATTTGGCAACTTAACTCCAAACCTTTTAAGCTTTTGTTGTTGTTCAGTTGCTAAATCATGTCTGACTCTGTGTGATCCCATGAACTGCAACACACCAGGCTTCCCTGTCCTTCACTGTCTCCTGGAGTTTGTTCAAACTCATGTCTATTGATTCAATGATGCCATTCATCCATTACATTCGCAGTCACCCACTTCTCTTTTGCTTTCAATCTTTCCCACCACCAGGGTATTTTCCAATGAGTATGCTCTTAGCATCAGCTGGCCAAAGAATTGGAGCTTCAGCTTTAGCATCAGTCCTTCCAATGAATATTCAAGGTTGATTTTCTTTAGGATTGACTAGTTTGATCTCCTTGCTGTCCAAGGGGCTCTCAAGAGTCTTCTCCAGCATCACAGTTCAAAAGCATCAATTCTTCGGTGCTCAGCCTTCTTTATGCTCCAACTCTCACATCTGAACATAACTACAGGAAAAACTATAGCTGTGACTTCTGTCGACCAAGTGATGTCTCTGCTTTTTTAATACACTGTCTAGGTTTGTCAAAGCTTTTCTTCCAAGGAGCAAGCATCTTTTAATTTCAAGGCTGTAGTCACCATCGGCAATAATTTTTAGTAGCTTTCTGGCAGCTTTTTAATAGCTTACCATTTGATATAATACCTGAAGTAACATATTTTAGAAACTCAAATGGCAAATTAAAATGATTTGTCTCCATAGGGATTAAACAAACTAAACTAATTTTCATATAGATTTAATAAATTTTAAATAAACTCATTTCCATTTTTTAACACCATTGTTTTTGGAAATGCACCCTGACTTTGTATCAACTTACACATATAAATTTCAAACACATGCAACCAGTAACTTGGGTATTAACTAAATACATAATTTCCTTGAGGAAATTACCAAAATTATTACCACAAAATCTGAAATTTTAAATCTGAAATTTCTGAGATCCATTCTAGACCAGTTTATACAAAAATTTATGAAGCTTAATTCTTTTATCTTGTAACTGCTGCCTGTTAGGAGTGATGTAAATAGAAGCTTTGAATTCATCCAAAGTACTAACATGCTTGTTAGTAACTCATTGAAGTCCCAGGTTTCTGTAGTTTAAATCCTGAAGGAAATAACTTTACTCAGAGATTTTTAGCCTAAATATTAGCAAGCCTCTGATTCTGAAATGAGACATTTAGTGCACACTTTATTTTTCAAAGGCTTCATTCTGATGTATCCAACTAGAAGAAACTGACCCCTGGATCCATCCTCAGATAAGTAATACATTAATAGGTTGAGTGAAACTGTTTTTATATTTTGTAACTGGATGTCAAAAATGATGAGTTTGATTGAAGCATAATAATTATCTGTCCTTAAAGGTTATTGATCAAAACATCCATTTACTAGTTGATCATGGGCAAAAATGGCTCTCTCTAAAATGAGACAGAAGATTCAATTGTCATTATATTAATGGATAAGTGTTTCTCCTGCTTGTTATTGGAGGAAAAAATGATTCCAATTCATCTAAAAGCTTCAGTAGATTGTTGTACCAACTTTTAAAGGAAGAGCTGGACTAAGTCTCATTTCATCCCATTTAAATAAAAATTGACTGTGTCAAAAGGCCCTCACTCCTATTCTAATGATCTGCGTTGCATTGTAATAGGAACTCTGAAGGAGAATGATATATATCAGATTGATGCTGAATTCCACAAGTCAGCCTGAAATCACAGAGCAATATAATGGTGCCCAAATGGTGCCTGAATGCTTATGTGTGCTTTGGAAATAGAATCATTCCTGGGACTCAGGAAGGCTGGGAACCAGCCCCTTTGGAGATGATCAGATCTCAAGGGCCCAAAAAGACTATTGCAAGACAGTCAAGGATCTTCAGGAAACAGAAGTTCAGTTCAGTTCAGTTTAGTCGCCCAGTCGTGTCTGACTCTTTGCAACCCCATGGACTGCAGCACAACAGGCTTCCCTGTCCATCACTAAATCCTGGAGCTTGCTCAAACTCATGTCTATTGAATCGATGATGCCATCCAACCATCTCATCCTCTGTCGTCCCCTTCTCCTTCTGCCTAAAATCTTTCCCAGCATCAGGGTCTTTTCCAATGAGTCAGTTCTTGGCATCAGGTGGCCAGAGTATTGGAGCTTCACCTTCAGCACCAGTCCTTTCAATGAATATTCAGGACTGATTTTCTTTAGGATTGACTGGTTTGATCTCCTTGCAGTCCAAGAGGCTTGTAAGAGTCTTCTCCAACACCAAGCTCAAAAATGTCAATTCTTCAGTGCTCAGCTTTCTTTATGGTCCAACTCTATGGTCCAACTTTATGGTAGAAGTTCAACTACCAGCAAATAACCCCAAGGTTTACAACTTTGGAATTGAGCAAATGGACAATCAAACAAACTGAGCAAATACACAAATACCCTAGGTCAGCACCTCGTCTTGGAGAAGATGATTACCTTCTTCCTGGGGCCTGCTCAAATATTAACATGTCAAAGCTTTCCTTGATCACTGTTCCTCTTTCCTCAACTCTCTACTCCCTTCTTCTGCTCATTCGTCAGACCATGTATCACTACCAAATACATTACTTAAATATGTGTGTGTGTGTGTACACACACACACACACACACACACACACACACACACATATATATATATTACTAACAGTTTCCACCAGTTAAACTGTAAGCTCTGTGAGGGCAGAGCTTTTGCTGAGGTCACATAATAAGCATTCAGTAACTAACTGGTGGATGAATGAATTTTTGTGGGTCTCAATTTATCCCTCTGTAAAACCTTATTTCTCAAGATTAAACAAGCCTGCTCCTTACCCAGAGTGGGTATTTTTTGGCCTACTTCTTACACAGTTAAGAGGGATAACAGCTTCCATCTAGGAACCTCTGAATCTTATATCCCCTAATCTACATCACCATGAACATTAAAGCTGCAGTCATATTCTTCTGTACCAGGCTTCCCTGGTGGCTCAGCATAAAGAATTTGCCTCCCAATGCAGAAACTGCAGGAGATGCAGGTCTGATTCCTGGGTTGGGAAGATACCCTGGAGAAGGACATGGCAACCCACTCCAGTTTTCTTGCCTGGGAAATCCCACAGACAGAGAAACCTGGAAGGCTACAGTCCATGGTTTTGCAGAGTTGGTCATGACTGAAGTGACTGAGCTTGTATAGTTCATAGATGGAATAGTCTGTTCATTTAAGTCATTTATTCACTCAACAAACACGTATGCAGCATGTACAGGGGCTGCTCTGCTGCTCTGAAGTTTCCCAGCAGCCTGGAGTCCTAGAACCTTCATTTTTCTGGATCTAGAGTGCTAAAGTCAGATTGCTAAACTCTCTCATGAGTTCAACCTGAAAAACTGAACCCAGCTTCTACAGCAAGGGCTCTTTTTATTTTCCACAGTCTCTTGTTGGCATGAGAATTATGCTATTTTATCTTTCCCTTACTTAGAGTGAACCTCACTTCTTTCTTAAGTTACTTTGTCTAGAAAATCTTATTTTCCTATGGGAAAATTACAGCAAAGAATTTGATTTCAATTGTAGTAGCAGCAACCCTTGTTCTAGCCTAACAGTCCTTAGCAAAACTTCTTGTTTGTAATAGAAGCAGGCAAAATTAGTGAAGAAAGCAACCTCTAAAATATGTTCTCGTCTGAAACACTCTTGCAGCCAGCCATAAATCTAGATTGAGTTAGCCAAGGTACCTACTGATGTGTATCTCAGCAAAACAAAAAAAATTTTTTTTTTAACTTAAGTGGAAAGAATTGTAGTATCAGTTGTTTCTAACAATTGTCGTCCTGATACCCTCAAGTCAATAACACTGTCATCTGGATAATTATTTGCTTCAGAAAGATAAGGGATAATGGTGACAACCTGGGCAAAGTTCTCTCCATGAATTCCTAAAATTCAGTTGATGGTTGTTAGAAATAATGGCACCTAAAAATCTGTAGGTTGTGAATAACTGTCCTTGATTTCATTTTAGTCTTATAAGTCTGAGATGAAAGGAAAAGCACTGTGAACCACCTTAACTGATTTATCAGATCACAAATTCATTCTGCAAAATTCCTATGGAGTCTTGGCCAGGATTTCTTGATCCATTCTCATGGAAAAAAATATGCCTTTGACAAAGGCATGATGCTTTCCAATCTTTGCTTTTAAGCTAAGATATTCCAGATACCAAGATAATGCAATGGTCACCTTCAGTCAATACGCTTACCCACAAACGGAATGTTTTATGACCAAAGTAACTCATGCATATCATTTGGGGATAGCTTTAACTTTTCTGGCAGTTTCTTTACTAAGTAACTCTCCATAGAAAATACAAGATGCAGAATCTCAAAATCTTGAATAATTTGGGTTGTTTGGTTTGCCATTAGAGATGATTCAGAATTTATTGTATGATTAAAATGTCCAATGATAGTGGCGCATTATGATTTGGATATTCAGTGGCAGATGGAGCACATATGAACTTGTTATCATTCTTTAGATTTGTGGGTGGTTTTTCAGTGAGAATTCTTTTGCCAGAAATATAGGAGAGGTGGGCATAGTCCAGATAACCATGAATTTTAAGACAAGGCCTTGGAAGCAACTGTACATCTTCCTGATTCTGACAAAAATTGTTTTGTCAACTTGTATTTGACAGCTTGTATTTAGGTATGTCTGCTCTTTTTCTTGAATAATAAGTAATACACATTTTTCTAGCATTGTGTAGCAAAACATATCTGTAACGCACTTGTACTAGGGCTCCCTCAAGATTACTTGGTAATGTTACAATGTCCTTGAGTCCTAAATTTTACATGTGGCCTCTACTCTGGACATCAGCTTTCAAAAAAACTACTGTTTTATAGTAAAACAAAGTTATTACAGAATAGAACCCCAGATTTAAATGCATTTTAAAGATAAAACATGGGAGTTCAAAGTAATTCTGACCTTGCTGTGCATCCCTTCTCTCTAGGCCTTCAATTTCGGATCTTTATGATGCTCTTTCTGCTCTTGGGGACATTTAGTGGGAAAGGCTCAGAAGGGCTGTTACATGCTAGAGCATGAGGGATAAGAAGTCTTAATGTGTTTTCAGACTTAAAAGTGAATGACCACTTCATTGTTTAGAAAACACTCCTTAGACTGCAATCTAACATCATGGAATGCCTTTTTCCTGCAGGCAATGATGAGGCTCTACAATGGCTGCCTTTTATGGAAGAAAAATGTGATAGAAATTAAACAGTACCAGAATGACCTAAAATGCTTAGTTTGCTTTTGGAGGAGGTGTATCATGGTTTATTCCCTCCCTCTTTATCTTAAATGAAGTAAATATTGTTTCTGGAGCTGTGATAATATCACTATCACAGTTCTGATTTTAAAGTTTTTTTCCCACTGATAGGTCAAATCAATGTAGGAGTTTCTAGATTACTTCTGTGACTTTATTTTCAGTTGATACCATAATATAATTCATTCAGTTGTCCTGCAGAGCCTTGAATTCAACAGAGCCCTAAACCTTCTCTTCTTCCTGCATGCTAAGGGTAGGCAATTTTTTCTGCAAAGGCCCAGATACTAAATATTTCAGACTTTGTGAGCCATGAAGTCTCTGCGACAACTACTCAACTCTGCCAGTGTAGCAGGAAAACAGATACAGATGACATGTAACAAATGGGCATAGCTGTGTTCCAATAAAACTTCATTAACAACAATATGGAGGCAAGCGAAGGAGATAGCAGACTGTAACTGAGAGCTGTGGTTTATCGATAACCTGTTCTATGTTCTCACTTAGTGGATTCTACCACCATCCATCTACTCACCAATGACCAAACTTTTGCCTCTCCATTCATATCCAAACAAAGATTAAGTCAGATATTTTACCTCCTGTACTAGTTTCCTAGAGCTTTTGCAACAAATTATGATTAACTTTATGGCTTAAAACAACAGAAAATATTTCTTTCACGATTCTGGAGACCAGAAGTTCAAAATCAAGGTGTTAGTAGGGTCATGCTCTCTCTAAAATCTTGAGGAATAGTCTTCTTTGCTTCTTCCTGACTTCTTCCCAGCTTCTCTGGGGTGCTGGCAATCCTTGGCATTCCTTGGCTTGCAGCCACATTGACACTATACACCAGTTTCTGCCTGAAATGTCACATGTCTTTGTCTTTCTGTCTCTGTGTTCAAATTTCCTTCTTCTTGAGAGGACACAAGTCATGTTCCACTAGTGCCAAGCCAATCCATTGTGGCCTCATCTTAACTTTATTACATCTGCAAAGACTTAATTCTAAATAGTGTCATGTTTGCACATTCTGAATGGATGTGACTTGCAGGGGAAATGGGAAACACTTTGTATTTTCTTATCTGTCCTCTACTTTCTATCTTAGCTACCACAGCTCTCATTCAGATCTTTATCACTGCTCATCTCTTATCTGATTATTCCACAATCTTAATAGGTCTCACCCCCTATGGTACCTAGACTGACCTTTCTAAAATGCAAGTATTGCCATGTCTCTCTCCTTTAAAAAATCCTTCTTGATCCTGTCATCTGAGCAGTGGTTCTCCATCTTTTTGCCAGCACACCTGATGAATGCAGTCCCTGTATGGCAACAACCATATTCAACCACTGTTGAGTGCCCACATAAAGTACAGACTAACTGCACATCCACTCAACTGTATCTGCTTTAATTTATAGAGAAAAGCAAGTCATTTATATTATACTGTTGATGNTTGCTTCTATCACCAGTCACATCCACAACTGGGTATTGTTTTTGTTTTGGCTCCATCCCTTCATTCTTTCTGGAGTTATTTCTCCACTGATCTCCAGTAGCATATTGGGCACCTAATGACCTGGGGAGTTCCTCTTTCAGTATCCTATCATTTTGCCTTTTCATACTGTATTAAGTGGCTGGGACTAATTTATATACACTATTATATATAAAATAGATAATCAACAGAGACCTACTATATAGAACAAGAAACTCTACTCAATACTCTATAATAACCTACATGGGAAAATAATCTGAAAAAGAATATGCATAATTATAATATGATAATATTCAATGTAATAATATAATATGCATAAAAAGAATATGTATAATTAAATCACTTTGCTGTGTACCTGAAACACAGTATTGTAAATTAACTATACACCAATGTAAAACAAAAATTTAGAAACAAAAATGATGATTTTTAGATGCAGTATGGTTAATAGACAAAGTATATGAAAATGCAAAGCAAATGAAAGTAATTTTTGTTTATCTGAAAAAAATGACAACACAGTCTCACCTTATCCTTGGAAATTTGAAGTTCATCCATGTAGTGGGACAGGTCTGACAAGGACAAGTGTACTTTGGGAAATAATATGACCAGATATCTGAATCAGGTCTATTCTGAAAAGCCAAGGCACATGGCTGTCCTAAGAAAATATAACAATATACTAGCAGTTTTTAAAAATATATTTCCCCTATTTTCTATAATGACAAGATGCTATTATAACTGAATATGGTACACAGAAATCTGTGCCCTGGTCTCAGTCACTTGTACCACTAGATCAGTTCTCTCAATGCCAGGACAGTTTGCCTCAAAGGGAAATCTTATCATTTGCTCCTTACTGCCTTCTTGGTAAGATCCTTATTTTTAATATGCTAAACAAGACCCTCATGACTTGTTCCTATCAATGTGCCTGTTGTCTGGGAGCTGAGCCTCAGATTTCGTCCTTGGAGCGTGTGTGCTCATTCAGTCATGTTTGACTCTTTTGTGACCCCATGGACTGTAGCCTGCTAGGCTCCTCTGTCCATGGGATTTTCCAGGCGAGATTACTGGACTAAGTTGCCATTTCTTCCTCCAGGGGATCCTCTAGACCCAGGGATAGAACTCTTGTCTCCTGCTTCTCCTGCGTTGGCAGGCAGATTGTTTACCACTGAGCCACCTGGGAATGATTTGAGCAAACTCCGGGAGATGGCGAAAGACAGGGAATCCTGGCATGTTGCAGTCCTTGGGGTCGCAGAGAGAAGGACGTGACTGAGCGACTGAACCACAACACCTGGTAAGCCCTCTGGTCCTCAATACTTCCTCAGAAATACTTGTTGAATGAATGAATGAACAAATGACTACATGGAAATTTTACAACTTCCAGAAAATACTTTAAAATAAGCTATAGCTTATTTTGTCACAGATAAATCTCTTTGTTGGAGGAGGTCATCAAGAGGATGTGACCACTGGTTGACCCTGGAACTGGTCCCAGGCAATCAGAGGCTCCTCACACCTCTCCTGTCCTTGGAATGCATGCTCTACCTGCTGTTCCCACAGTGGGAGCCATTCCAAGGACACAGCTTTTGGAGAGGAAGGTGATTTTGAGACCATCTGGATTGAATACATGACTGAACCCTGTTAAGACTTCCATATAAACTGTTAAGATTTGGTGAGCAGGTATAGGTACTCATATTGTGGCCGCTCAAGACCAGCCTCTTAAGACCCTTTGCTTATTAAACCTGTCACCTACCAATCTGGAATGGTCTGAACTCTTTCCTGGGTCTCTGCCTACACTCTGTTTGGGGACCAGTTTCAGTTTATACCAAGGAAGCTCTCAAGGTTGTGACTCAACACCCCTTTGGACACAGGAGGAAAGTAAAACACAGAGAAACTAAATAACCTGCCAGAATATGAACTCTAAGTATTCTGACTTCAAATCCTGCTCCATAAAAAAAAATAATACATCTACTTCTACTTTATCATTATAAATGTTCCAATCAATCTATGCTGCTATAGTCAACTGAGACTTTCAAAAACCATTGACCTGTCAGTAAGTTTATGTAAGTTTGATATTAGAAACATTTAAGGGGCCCTATAAGATAAGGCTCTCCCTGAAGAAGGAAATGGCAACTCACTCCAGGATTCTTGCTGGGAGAATTCCATGCACAGAGTAGTCTAGTGGGCTACCATCCATGGGGTCACAAAGAGCCAAACACAACTGAATGACTAACACATACATACATAAGATAACACTCTGAACTTTTAAACACTGAATACCTGGAAAGTAATCTTTTATGTTCAATTCGCTCATCATAAAGCTGTTAACAATCAAATGATGATATCTCTATCGGGCTTTATAATGTATAAATATCATGACTAAGTTACATGATGTTCAAAGACTTAAATACACCATGCAAGAAAGTAAATTTTCTCCTTCAGTTTCTACTTGAGCACCTTTCAACAGTCCTTTAAATGTTCTTAGCTAAGAAACAGTTGCATGACTTTCTCTGGGTGTGACTAAAGCTCTAAAATTGGCTTCTAAGAAAGATAGGACTTGTCTGGAGATGATGATGGAGGTGGTGGTGATGATGATGGAGATAAATGTCTAATAACTCATTAAATTAAAGAAAATCAGTTGTAGATCATCAATTAAACAACACTGTACAAAAGTTATCAAAAGAAACTGAAGCTAAAATGACAAGATTTCTGATGACTACTCAGTGCTAAGATTCCACAGTCAAGAGAAAAATACAAAGTAAACATTTTATCCTGATGTTGGAGAAAAAGAAACAGATTTGAAAAAAATTTTTAAAAAATTTGGATAGGGTAGCAGTACACACAAATCAGCATTATTTTTCTTCTGTCTTGACACAGAAATCAAGCTGCTTTGTGCTGTAGACATAAGCTTCATGTCAGTTTGCCAAAAGCGTTATAGAGCACTGCAGGGAATACTGTAGTGAGCCTTGTTCTTGTGGGTGGATAAAAAAGAGGAATGTTAGAGACCGAACTCCCTCAGCTTCCCTCCTTACTTCCTGGCTTTCCTGTGCTCAAAATTTCCCTGCATCTTCATCCAACTTCTCCCCCACTTCACCTCTTTCCTCCTATTGCATCCTCATCTTTCTTCCTAATCCCTGTTCCCATCCTGAAACACTGCTGAATCAATTAACTGGCCCCCACCCCATCCCCACTCACATTTGCTAATATATCCCCTCTTCGAAAGTCCCTTCCATTCGACTTGCCAACATGCTATTGTTTTCCTATCCAAACCCAGCTTTCTCTTGATCCCACCATTCCTTCCAACTCTCTCATGCTTTCATTGTTCCTCCTTCAGGTCATGGCCAAAGTTCTGGAAAGATGATTGTCCACCACATTGCCTAGCGCCTACTCATACCACTGATCCAATTCTCCCAGTTTCTTGAAACATTTCGCTTCAAAACTCACTCACTTGGCTTACATGACTCTCACTCCTCTCTCCTGCTTCTCTTACTTCTCTGCCGTGACTCCTCTGTTTCTTCTCCCACCTGTTATTCTCTACCTGAATGGAGTCTGTAAGGATCTGTCTTGGCTCCTCCATATCTGCCTCTGGGGCCATTTTCTTCCTTTCCTTCCTTCTTCCCTTCCTTCCTTCTGTCCTCTCTTTCTTTGATTCGGGAATTTCATCCAGTCTCAACTATGAATCCGCAGCTGAGAAGGGAAGAGGGCATACCCAGTGTTTGAAGGCCAAGCCAGAGAGCAGTGAATATTGCTCCAGCTCACGTGTCATTTCCCTGACTTAGTCATGTCACTGCACTGAATGTGGACAGAAGGCTGAGTCTTTAGCTGAATGTCCCTGTCCTCTGCTAAACTCTGTTTCTAGGAAGAAAGGAAAACAGATTTTTGGCGGGGAGGGGCACAGGAATTGTGCCAAGCATTGAAATTCATTGTTGGAATAATTCTCATTCCAATATTTTCTTCCAGATCTGGATTTTATTCAGTATTTTGTATGTATATGGATGGGACCATCATCCACACTTTTTAAATAACCAAGATAGCTTTCTTTATTGAAACGTAGTTGACTTACAGTATCATATTAGCTTCAGGTGTGACTCAGTATTCCAAAAAAATATCTTTAATGCTTAATCAATATTCCCTAACTACCTCCCTCACTGTAACAGCCACAATTTTCCAAAGTATTATGTCATCTTCCTCTGTTATATTTCTAGCTAACCACATCCTTTTCTATTTGCCTTAATATTTTTGAAGAATTAGTGTTTATTACCATTTTTTTAAAGGTTTCTACCCTAGAAGTGCCTCTTCTGGCTGGTGCTGGTTGCCAGGGTGGTAGCAATGCCCTTCTAGATACGCAAATCCAACCACTCTCAATATTTCGAGGTCAAGTTTAAATTGCTTTTCTGAAAAGCCTTGTTTCTTCTGTGAAAAAAAATTCTCTCTCTCCTCAGATCTTCTGTAAAACTTTATCTTTACCTCACTTGTAGTACTCAACTCTTTATTTATTATATTAAAGCTTTTAGGTACACATCTTATCTTCCATGGTAAGCCCCTCAATTTGTGGACTAAAGCTAATTCTTGTGTGTATTCCACTTAGGTTGTAGTACAATGCAGGACACATAGTGTGTGTTTAACAGATATGAGATGAATGAATGAATGTGTGAAGAATCAGTTACCAGAGTATGATAAATGCAGAGAGTCTATTAAGAAAATAAGGCATTGTGACAGAAGGACTGACAGGTTTTTGCTTCTGGAACTAATTTCCACTCAGTTAAAATATCGGTAAGACATTTAGGAAGACACATCTATAGTCATAGCAATTGGTATCTTGGTCTTTTAAGTCTGTAACAGAGATACAAGTGTAAGAGTCATCATGAAGGTATTTTCTCCAATAAGACATACTTCCCTTAGGATTTTCCAAAATTCGTGTGCAGTCCTAAGTTTTTGAACTATTGTGGGTTTTTTTCTTTGTACTACATTTTCCAGTTAAGCCTAAAAATATTGAAATAATTTTCATTCTAGTGATTATGTGGTGTTTTCAGTCACAGTCAGTAGTAAGGCTATGAAAACTCTCACTAGAAAAATCCTTTTCACAGTATTTTCCAATTGCATTTTATAACCTGGAGATATTGCAATTCTTAAGATAATTTCCCCCCAAAGTCCAACAGTTTTCCAAACAAGAACTCCAATTCTTCTGACATTTATGTATATGAAACATTGGTAAAATGAAACTAACATTTACTTCTAACAGTTCTACATTTGCCTTCTGGAGTTAAGACAACATTTTAAAGTGGCAGGATCTCATAAATGTTTCATGGAAAATAAGAGAAATATGTTGTAAGAAATCACCAAACTGTGAGATAAGAAGGAAGAGGAAAAAGTGGGTGATCNATTTACTTCTAACAGTTCTACATTTGCCTTCTGGAGTTAAGACAACATTTTAAAGTGGCAGGATCTCATAAATGTTTCATGGAAAATAAGAGAAATATGTTGTAAGAAATCACCAAACTGTGAGATAAGAAGGAAGAGGAAAAAGTGGGTGATCAATGAAGCACACTGGGATGATTGTGGAATAATTCTTCTAACTATTGACCATATTTTCAAAACTGATAAATGATTTTCTGATCATACATTAGATAATTCTGGAAATTGCTTTAACCCTTTCAAGGACCATATCTCTGTTATCTATGCAGCTAAATCTGGTCCTTTCTAAAGAGGAAAGGAGTGGAGCCCCACACTTCAACTAGAAGTGGCTCCTTATTCACTGTCAGATCCTGGCAAGTTTCCTTTTTCTGAACCTCAGTATCAATATCTATGGAAATGCCCATAATAGAGATTTCTATTACATTGATGATGGTGGGTACATAGACTTTCATTATTTTTGAATATTTGAAGTATTTAATTATAATTTTAATATGTGGCTAAAATATATGCAAAGGGTATAAGCATATAAGGAGAATATGAATGGAAACTACCCAGTTCAGCACAATAATGGACAATTATTGACATTATTGGTAATAATGATGCTGCTAGAGATGATTATTGTATTTCCTTAGCAATAATTGTGTTCAGAGGAAGGCACTGGGCATTAGTAGAAGCAGAGAGAGAGCACAGTAATTTAAAAAATAGTGAGACCTAATTATTAAAGAAATGTAAATGAAAACCACAATGAGACACCACCTCACACCAGCCAGAATGTCCATCATCAGAAAGTCTATAAATAATAAATGCTGCTGAGGGTGTGGAGAAAAGGAATCCTTATACACTACTTGGCGCAGGAAATGGCAACCCATTCCAGTACTCTTGCCTGGAAAATTCCGTGGACAAAAAAGCCTTGGCTGGCTGTAGTCCATGGGATCACAAAGAGTCAGACATGCCTGACCACACACACACATTCTACACTATTGGTGGGAAAGGAAACTGGTGCAGCCACCATGGACAACAACATAGAATCTCCTTAAAAAACTAAAAACAGACTTAACGTATGATCCAACAATGCCACTCCTGGGTATATATCTGGAAAAAACTATAATATGAAAAGATAAAGGCACCCCAATGTTCACTGCAGCACTATTGACGATAGGCAGAACATGGAAACAACCTATGTCCACCAACAGGTGAATGGATGAAGATGTTGTATGTATATACAGTGGAATACTACTCAGCCATAATAGAGAGTGAAATTGTTCCATTTGCAACCACATGGATAGATCTAGAAATTGTCATACTAAGTGAAATAAATCAGACCAAGAAAGACAAATATCTGATTTTGCTAATATGTGGAATCTTCAAAAATGATACAAATGAACTTCTTTATAAAACATAAATAGACTCATAGACATAGAAAACAAACATGGTTCCCAAATTGGAAAGCTGAGGAGGGATAAATTAGGAGTTTTGGGTAACATAGTTTATATAAAATAGATAACCAACAAGGACCTACTGTATAGCACAGAGAACTATACTGAATATCACATAATAACCTATAATGTAAGAGAATCTATAAAAGAATATATATATAGCTGAATCACTTTGTTGTACACCTGAAACAAACAACAGTGCAAATCAATTATGTTTCAATAAATTTTTTATAAAAAAGTTAAGACCTAATCCTAGTCCTCTGTGACTTAAGAGCTTTATTCTGGGACAATAGAATTTACAGACATGGAACCACTAAGTAACAAAACAAGGCAGTATATGATTAAGGTCAAAATGAATGTTCCAGAGTTCAGAGACGCATGTGTTCAAATAATTAGAGTGTGTGTATGTGTGTGTGTGTAACACACATTCAACAGGACCATGCAGAACTTTAAGAAAGGAGAAACGTTCATATTTCAGCCTAGAATGACAGAGTACTCCAGAGTCTGTTATTCAAGAATTCTTTCAGGGGCTATTTTTTGAAACTCAGAGATCTGTTTGTAACAAGTCTTTCCCCTCCTGCCTAGAAATGCCACCCATATACTATTATCCTGACATAAATGGTAAAGCATAAAATACACAGAAACCACGAAATTGATGAGTTAACAAAATACACATGAGCACCAGGAAATTAACAAGATGATGGTCCCAGGTTAGCAGGAGGCATATAGCATTCTGCTCCATGCGGTTTTCTGGCATGCTTATTAGACTCCTGGGCAAGGAAATGCCTCTACCTGGAGATTTAGACACTAGAATTGATACTCTCAAGCAAGAGCATCCTGTTGCTAATAAAAACAGTCTTTGTGTAGAGAAAGTAAAACTGCTAGCTTTGTACACTTGTAAACCACCACTGGCTCACCATTTACTATTCCTCCTTTACTCTCAAATTGAAAAGAGCTTTTAAATCTGATATATTTTAGCCTGGAAGAAAAAAAAAAAAAAACAACGAGCAGGATTCTGTCAACCTAATCTCATTACACATGTAGCCATTACAGTCAAAATGAGTTTCCTCTGAGTAAGTTTGGGTGAGTTTCAAAACCAGTTCTCCGAGGAAAAGAGTCATTACATTAAAGTCATGTGTTGCAAGATGCCATTTCCTATTGTACCAGAACTTTCACCTTCATGTTTGCTTAAGCACGAGGGTGATAAGACAAAAAACCCAGATTTTGTTCAATGAAAGAATGGAAGACAAAACATTTAAAATGCATAACGTTAATACCTCATTAAAGGTTTTCTTTAACAAGGAGAAAGTAATAGCTTTGGGAAAATACACTCACAATTCTCTCTTGCTTCTATTTTATGTTCTACAGTCTCTTTATTGTACACTTGTTACTCAGAGTCACTTGCCAGTTGGCCTATTCATTCCCTTCAATCATTTCACTTCTACCCTCCTCTTTGTTCTTTTATATAAAACTCTTTCTCTCAAAATATAAGCTTTTTGATGGCAGGGACTTGGCTTGATGTTTGCTGTATCTTTAGGAACAAGGTAAGTATCTTATCACTAATGGGTCTTCTGTATATTATCTATATTCTAGAAACCCTCCCTCCAGTAACTCCCTATAAATTCAGTATCATAAAAGATGAAGTCCTCATTACACATTTTAATTAGTAAGGAGAGTAATGGTTTCACATGTAATGAGACCAGGCAGGTAGAACTCTGGGTTCTAAAACAAAAGTTCAGAAAGCGCTCCAATAGTGAGGCAATGTTGCAGAAAAGTCAACTGGTTCAGAATGTGGGGGAAAAAAGGACAAGTCCTTGAGTTACTGGGCATTTATTCTTTATTTCCTAGTTTTCATTATAAGTCAATCAATGGCACTTCCCCATGGCCCAGAATCCATCTTACAATACAGGGACAAGGGTTCAGTCCCTGGTTGGGGAAGATCCCATATGCTGCAGGGCAACTGAGCCCATGTGCCATAATCCCTGAGCTGGAGCTGTAGAGTCTGTGTTCTGTAACAAGAGAAGCCACCACAATGAGAAGCCAGCACACCGCCACTAGAGAGTTCCCTGGCTCATGGCAACTAGAGAAAGCCAGCATAGCACCAAAGACCCAGCAAGCCAGAAGTAAATAAATTATTTTTTAAAAAGTCAATCAATGGGCTTTTGTGTTCAGTATCACTATGAATGGACTCTTACTATTTTTACTGATGCTCAGTTGTCTAATCCTTGGCCAGGGGAGACTTCAAGTTGGCTCCTTGGACAAAACTCTAGATCACTTCCCTGCTCTGTAGTTAATGACAAGATGTGGTAGCCTCACCTTGCTCATTTCTTGCTCTAGACCTGTAATTGACTATCTCTCTAAGGAGCATTAGTCCTTTCCAGTAGGAAATGACACCTAGAGGTCACAATTTTGTGCAGCAGGGATGTTCATTGCTCCTTTGTTACTCACTGTTCACGAGTTTCTTCTGTGGACACACTGGGGAGTGTATATGTATATATGTGTGTAATCTTGGTTATATTCCAGTTCAAACGCAGGGATATAGGAATTTTATTTAACCTCATGAGTGTTACATCTGTATCTGCTTTCTTACCCAGCAAAAATCTTGGGGGGAGTTGCTTCTGGGAGATGTAATTAACAGATCTCTTCCATGATACAAAGAACACCTCAGAAGGAAATAGAATGGAGGCTACTAATGAGGCCTTACTTGGCCTTCAGGAAACACATTTTTCCCCTCTACTTTATTTCATTTTTATCCACTTTTTGGATAGGAAAAAGGGATTATGAATCCAACTAATAACAATAAAATCAATAGCCCTTATCTAGCACTTATTATGCACTAGGCACTGGGCTAAAGTCTTCATATGTTTAGGGATGAGAAAGGGGTTCTTACTTCCATACTATTCTTTATCTGTGTTTGGCAATTATAAGACTGTGTAGGAAATAAAACATACTAACAGGCCAGTATTGCCTCATGAACTGATATATAGTTCAGTTCAGTTCAGTTCAGTTGCTCAATTGGGTCCAACTCTTTGCAATCCCATGGACTGCAGCATACCAGGCTTCCCTGTCCTTCACCAACTCCTGGAGCTCACTCAAACTCATGTCCATACAGTTGGTGATGCCATCCAACCCTCTCATCCTCTGTCCTCCCCTTTTCCTCCTGCCTTCAATCGTTCCCAGCATCAGGGTCTTTTCCAATGAGTTAGCACTTTGCATAAGGTGGCCAAAGTATTGGAGCTTCAGCTTCAGAACCAGTCTTTCCAATGAATATTCAGGACTGATTTCCTTTAGGATGGACTGGTTGGATCTCCTTGTAGTCCAAGGGACTCTTGAGTCTTCTCCAACACCACAGTTCAAAAGGATCAATTCTTCAGTGCTCAGCTTTCTTTATAGTCCAACTCTCACATCCACATATGACTATTGGGAAAACCATAGCTTTGACTAGACCGACCTTTGTTGGCAAAGTAATGTCTCTGCTTTTTACTAGGCTGTCTAGATTGGTCATAGCTTTTCTTCCAAGGAGCAAGTGTCTTTTAATTTCATGGTCGCAATCACCATCTGCAGTGATTTTAGAGCCAGAAAAAAAAAAAAAAGTCTGTCACTGTCTCCATTGATTCCCCATCTATTTGCCATGAAGTGATGGGACCAGATGATATGATCTTAGTTTTCTGAATGTTGAGTTTTTTTTCACTTCCTCTTTCACTTTCATCAAGAGGCTCTTTAGTTCTTCGCTTTCTGTCAGGGTGGTGTCATCTGCATATCTGAGGTTATTGATATTTCTGCCAGCAATCCTGTTTCCAGCTTGTGCTTCATCCAGCCTGTAATTCGCATGATGTACTCTGCATATAAGTTAAATAAGCAGGGTGACAATATACAGCCTTGACGTACCCCTTTTCCTATTTGGAACCAGTCTGTTGTTCCATGTCCATTTCTAACTGTTGCTTCCTGATCTGCAAACAGATTTCTCAGGAGGCAGGTCAGGTGGTCTGGTATTTCCAACTCTTGAAGAATTTTTCACAGTTTGTTGTGATCAACAGTCAAAGGATTTGGTGTAGTCAATAAGGTAGAAGTTTTCTGGTATTCTCTTGCTTTTTTTGATGATTCAGTGGATGTTGGCAATTTGATCTCTGGTTCCTCTGCCTTTTCTAAAACTAGCTTGAACATCTGGAAATTCACGGTTCACATACTGTTGAAGCCTGGCTTGGAGAATTTTGAGCATTACGTTGCTAGCGTGTGAGATGAGTGCAATTGTGCAGTAGTTTGAACATTCTTTGGCATTGCCTTTCTTTGGGATTGGAATGAAAACTGACCTTTTCTAGTCCTGTGGCTGTTGCTGCATTTTCAAAATTTGCTGGCATATTGAGTGCAGTACTTTTACAGCATCATCTTGTAGGATTTGAAATAGCTCAACTGGAATTCCATCACCTCCACGAGCTTTGTTCATAGTGATACTTCCTAAGGCCCACTTGACTTCGCATTCCAGGATGTCTGGCTCTAGGAGAGTGATCACACCATCATGGTTATTTCGGTCATGAAGACAGTTTTTGTATAGTTCAGTTCAGTTCAGTCGCTCAGTCGTGTCTGACTCTTTGTGACCCCATGAACCACAGCACGCCAGGCTTCCCTGTCCATCACCATCATCCCATCCAACCATCTCATCCTCTGTTGTCCCCTTCTCCTCTTTCCCAGCATCAGGGTCTTTCCAAATGAGTCAGCTCTTCGCATCAGGTGGCCAAAGTATTGGAGTTTCAGCTTCAACATCAATCCTTCCAATGAACACCTAGGACTGATCTCCTTTAGGATGGACTGGTTGGGTCTCCTTGCAGTCCAAGGGACTCTCAAGAGTCTTCTCCAACACCACAGTTCAAAAGCATCAATTCTTTGGCAGTCAGCTTTCTTTATAGTCCANCTTTTCTAAAACTAGCTTGAACATCTGGAAATTCACGGTTCACATACTGTTGAAGCCTGGCTTGGAGAATTTTGAGCATTACGTTGCTAGCGTGTGAGATGAGTGCAATTGTGCAGTAGTTTGAACATTCTTTGGCATTGCCTTTCTTTGGGATTGGAATGAAAACTGACCTTTTCTAGTCCTGTGGCTGTTGCTGCATTTTCAAAATTTGCTGGCATATTGAGTGCAGTACTTTTACAGCATCATCTTGTAGGATTTGAAATAGCTCAACTGGAATTCCATCACCTCCACGAGCTTTGTTCATAGTGATACTTCCTAAGGCCCACTTGACTTCGCATTCCAGGATGTCTGGCTCTAGGAGAGTGATCACACCATCATGGTTATTTCGGTCATGAAGACAGTTTTTGTATAGTTCAGTTCAGTTCAGTCGCTCAGTCGTGTCTGACTCTTTGTGACCCCATGAACCACAGCACGCCAGGCTTCCCTGTCCATCACCATCATCCCATCCAACCATCTCATCCTCTGTTGTCCCCTTCTCCTCTTTCCCAGCATCAGGGTCTTTCCAAATGAGTCAGCTCTTCGCATCAGGTGGCCAAAGTATTGGAGTTTCAGCTTCAACATCAATCCTTCCAATGAACACCTAGGACTGATCTCCTTTAGGATGGACTGGTTGGGTCTCCTTGCAGTCCAAGGGACTCTCAAGAGTCTTCTCCAACACCACAGTTCAAAAGCATCAATTCTTTGGCAGTCAGCTTTCTTTATAGTCCAACTCTCACATCCATACATGACCACTGGAAAAACCATATTTCTTTTGTGTATTCTTGCCATCTCTTCTTAATATCTTCTGCTTCTGCTAGGTACATAGCATTTCTGTCCTTTATTGTGCCCATCTTTGCATGAAATGTTCTCTTGGTATCTCTAATTTTCTTGAAGAGATCTCTAGTCTTTCCCATTCTATTTTTTTCCTCAATTTCTTTGCACTGATCACTGAGGAAGGCTTTCTTCCACTTTATCCTTTATTCTTTGGAACTCTGCATTCAAATGGGTATATCTTTCCTTTTCTCCTTTGTCTTTAGTCTCTATTTCTCAGCTATTTGTAAGGCCTCCTCAGACAACCATTTTGCGTTTTTGTATTTCTTTTTCTTGGGGATGGTCTTGATTACTGCTTCCTGTACAATGTCACAAACCTAAATTAATAGTTCTTCAGGCACTCTATCTATCAGATATAATCCCTTGAGTCTTGATATATAGTTAGACTACATTTAAATGCCCTTTTTAATTTTAGCATCTTTTCCTGACCAAAATTTATGTTGTAAATGTTTAGCAAAAAGTAGCAATAAAATTTCAAAATACTTCTGAAAAAGAATAAGAATGACCTGTTTGTAATCTCTAGATATATCTTCCACAAAAAGGTATCTGGCTCAGAGAAATGTACAGAGAAAATATCTGGAATAGGAGATGTGTAATATCAGCCTGAAAGGTCTTTTTGTATGAGAAAGAAAGGAAGTAACAGTGATTATTAGGGTGGTACTCAAAGGATTCAGAAGCAATTCTCATTGATTGAAGAGACAAGAGATAATTTGACCATTAGTGATAACAACTTCAGTGGATTGAAAGATATGGACTACGTTTAAATCCATGAGTTCACAATGATATGTGGCCAGGTGGCGAGAATGTCACTGGCATTAGAGGATGCCAGGGAATGAACTCATTCTTCTATTAATTGATAAAGGGGGAAAACGAGCATTTAATCTGCCTTTTCTGTTTAAATTGTACCTTGGGGTAACCAAAGGGTTTATGAGGAGGAATTAGCATTTTTATAATAATTTTTCCACCACATAAATGAAGATGGAATGATAGAGCATCATCACTTTTCAAAATGATAGTTAATGGACCTTAACAATAATCACCAAAGGCTTTGGCATAATAAAATAGGAAGCAAGTTTTGTGGGCAAGAAAATAACGTCCATATTGATAGAAGTACATAGAATCATGTGTAATTACTCTTGCCCCCCAAGCAAATTTAATTAACCCCTAAATCTAATTTCCTTTTGATTTCACTGGCCCAAAAACACTGGCAGGAAAGGCAGATAATATTGTTTGTGGGCAGACATTGTTAAACTGGAGAGTTGTTGCTGATTCAGATTTTTATGTAGGATGACCTGGTGTGTGTGTGAATGCACACATGTACATGTGCTCACACATACATGTGCTCACACATTTGAGGGCAAGGAGGGTAGAGTGTCACTTTGTTGAAATGAAAGTGAAAGTGAAAGTCGCTCAGTCATGTCCTACTCTTTACAACCCCATGGACTGTATCCATGGAATTCTCCAGGCCAGGAATATTGGAGTGGGTAGCTTTTCCCTTCTCCAGGGGATCTTCCCAACTACAGGATCAAACCCAGGTCTCCTGTATTGCAGGTGGATTCTTTACCAGCTGAGCCACAGGGAAGCCCCAAGACTACTGGAGTGGGTAGCCTATTCCTTCTCCAGTGGATCTTCCTGACCCAGGAATCAAACTGGGATCTTCTGCATTGCAGGCAGATTCTTTACTAACTGAGCTATGAGGGAAGCCCTTGTTGAAAGGAAGAGGATACTGACTTTCACTTGTAGAATTCTTCATTCTTAGCTGAGATAGTGTCAGTTGTCAGTATCATAGAGGGGGAGAGTCTTAGGGAAATTCAGGAGGGAAGCCTGAAAGCTTCCTAAACGCCCAATAGCTACTACGATGCTACTATAGCCCTAGGCAATAGAGCAATCTTGGGCTCCTATATCCTATATCTTTGGGCTCCTATATCAGTCTCAGAAGAGGAGGGAAAAGATGTTACATTCCAACAAAGAGGGTTTAACAAAGAGAATATTTACAAAACATGAGAGGCTAACAGGCACTGCAAGCACCTTGTAGTTAGCAATAGCAGGAAGTCCTTACTACCTCTAGGCTGAAGGCAGCAGAGTGGGCAAAGTTTACTGGAATCCAGAGAGAACTGCAGCTAAAGCTGTAGATGAAAACGCTCAGACAGGAGATGTGGACTGTAGTACAGAAATTCAGTCCCTGCCAACCTGTGGCCTAACAGAGAGGAAACTGACATCTGTCTCCTTCTCTGCTTTGACCTCCTAGCCTCCTCTCAGCACCTCCTGCTGGATGAACTGGACTTGAAGCCAAGTGGAAGCCACAAGGCAGAGAACCCACTGAGGAAGTACAAAGGTCAGGCTCCCAAGGTGATGTCGGCAGGTCAGCAGAGTGGGGAAGGGTGGAACGCCACACTTACAATAGCAGATGGAGGTCACCCACCACAGACCACTCCTTGTCTAGGGAAAACTCTCTGTTAATAGGTGATCTTATCACCATGTTTGATAGTATTAATATATTGAATCTCTGACCCTGACACTATCAGCAATCAGGTCAACTTTTTTATGATTTTATGATTCTGGCTAGAAATGCAGGTTCTTTACCATCCTGCACAGCTCCAGTGATTCTTCGTATTTCCCTCCTATATCCTGGAAAATAAAACAGCAAACAGGCCACTCACCATTTTGTGGAGTCCAATCCTACTCTCAGCTCACCCTTACTCCATCCCTCTTATTCGAGTCTGAACTCCCATGCCACTTCTTTCTTTGCCCAAGGCAGGTATCATCAATTGATCTTGGCTCTTTCTCCTGATGAGCTAAGATCATCCTCAGAATCTTTCTTAAACTAATGCTTTGAGGAATCAAATCAATCAGTTAGAGTCGGGGTATAAGATGAAAGTCATTTATCTCTTATCCCTGGCCTGGTGGGTAGCCTTGAGTCAGAGTTTTCCACGTTTTTTTGAACAGATCATTTCCCATGAACCCTGGAAAACTTAAACTATGTGCACTTTGTCTTTATCAACTGGAACAACATCACCATTATTAGCAGTAGTTGTAGCAGTATTATTAATTGGAAACCTTTCTTGAGCTTTCCCTTTTACCGTCAGTTTCTTTTCCTCTGTTAAGCTTATGTGCTAACTTGCTTCATTTATGTCTGACTCTTTGCAACCCCATGGCTGCAGCCCACCAGGTCCCTCTGTCCCTGGGACTCTCCAGACAAGAATACTGGAGTGGGTTGCCATGCCCTCCTCCAGAGGATCTTCCCAACCCAGGGATCAAACTCACGTCTCTTATGTTTCCTGCATTGGCAGGCAGCTTCTTTACCACTAGCATCACCTGTCTATCTTAGCTCCAGCATTTCATCTTTTTCTTCATTCACCATTTTCCACCCTCTAACTAGGCTTTCCTAGCTAGATTCTGATTGGAGTTTCAATTCTCTTACTTAGGTGATGCTGTTCCCTCAACAGGATCCATAATAACAGCAATACTTCATATTTATAGAGTGCTTTACAATGTACCAAATACTCACATATATATTTATAAAAGTCTTTCTGATCAAAGGCAAGCTTTGGGGATGTAATTAAAGGATTTTAGATTTTTGGTTTATGGGACTAAATTGCTCTTCAGATGCTTATTATCTTCCTATGGCTTTTAGTCACTTTCTTTAAAATAATATCTTTCTACCCACAAATTTCAGAGCTTCTTTTTCCTCACATATTTTCCTTCAATTACGTAGGTAATTTTGGCTTTATAGAGTTGGTTAAAGGAAGTAAGCCTATAGAAAAATAAATGTATGAAAAAAACCTCTGACTTGGGCACTGAACTACAAATACTTTCTTCCTCCAAGATGATATTCAACAATGGAACTTAATGTAAACCCAAGTTCATATCTGTACTTCTTAGCAATTTACTTATGATTTAAGAAACCTATAGACATTACATTTTAGATGCTTTTTCTTAAGAAGTTATTTTTTTGAAGATATTCATGTTCTAACCCTTTCTTTAAAAAAAAAGGGAGGAGGAATAGTTTGTTTGATATATTTTAGCTTGTCCTTAGAGAAACTTACAGATGAAATTTACTACATTTCCTGTGGTCTTTTTTATAGGGGCTTAAAATTTTTTTTTCTTTTTTACCTTTTTAAAGCCTGCTCCACCAATGCCTTTCCTCTTAGACATAATTTGTCCAGGTGCTCCTGCTGATGTTGTAAAGCTTTCTACTACAATGAGTCTTTAAATGGGAAGCCTTCCTAAACTTTTAAAATAATGAGACCTCACCAGGCAAATTTATGATAAGGTTTCTTTTCTTCCCAGCCTATCCCATTGAATCTCACATCGATTCATATCTCGCCATTGGTATTTCAGACAATGGCAATAAGCAAAGAAAAGGGTTTCCAAAGTGTCCCAATCTTTTTATGAGAAAGAGGAAATGACTAAGTGATTTCATATTGGCCGATCAAGTCACTAGATATAATGTGATGTCACTATTAATCTTGAGTCCTGATTCTGACTCCTATTTTTTTTTTCCCTCCAGACTGTTTGCTTCCCTTTTACAATAAAGCCAATGCCTGTGATACATTGGAAAATAGAAAAAGAAAAATGAGTTAAAATTACCATGTCTTTTATCCTCTTTTAGTGTTCCGTTTCCCAAGGAGCTTCCAGGTCATGGTTAATCTGGAGTCTGCAGTTTTAACATTCTTATGGTATTCTGTCTTTTCTATAATTCAGGGCCACTAACACCCCAGGGAGTGTGTTTAAAACAGGAAGTTGCACAAGCAAATTATTATCTTTAGGAGGACAGATCTATGGCCGAAACATTGCAAAGGCCAACTGCCTTTTCTTCAGGGGCTAGCAGACGGAGGACTACTTTGAGAGCAGAACTAAACACACAAGACTGCTGCTTTCTGTCATAGCTCTGTTACCCCTCAGAGCAGCCATTGCTGAGCTGAAAATAATTGTCACTTAAAGAAGGGCTTGTCATCTTCAACTGAATTAGCTCATATTTTTCTGTAAAGCAGTAAGTGGTTATAAACACACTCTTCATTTTCCTTCAATGTCTCCACCTTGCCCATGGTTCAGTGGTGACTGTCATGAAGGCTTTTCATTTGAGTTTTACTTCTTTTTCCACTTCATTTGTTGCCAGTAGCTCCAACCTGTGTACGCCTGTGCAGCTGGTTCTCAATTTGAGGGGTATGGGGTGGCAGCAGAGAACCCAGGTAAGGAGTTAGAAAATTGTGATGAAATCCAGCCTGCTCTTCTTATGCCACTCTGACTTCAGGACTTGAAGATCCCTGAATCTTACTTCCTATAGCCCACGACAGGAATGGGAGGTTAGGGACATCTGTTGAAAGATACATGAAAAGGCTCTGGGGAGGATGTGAATAGCTTTCCAATTCAGTGTCAAAATTTCTTCCAGAATACAACTGAAAATTATCATTGCACAGAACTTTGGAAAGGTGAATGAACAGTAAAATTATTTTGTGATAAATGTGGCCATTGGCTATTTAATATAGGAAGAATGCAGTTCCAATGGTTTGCTTAGAGCGTAAAAGACCTGTGCACTGAAGCCCTGTGGGGTATGACTCCTGTCTTAAGATGTCTTTTGGCCTTTGGGGGCCACCACAGGTGTGGGACCCAGTGGGCATTCAAGAACCGCTCATTAAATAAATAGGTGTCTAGCACCCTGAGATCATATCGAACCCCAAATACATTTAGGCAAATTGTTATAGAAAAGAAAAATAGGTGAAAAAGGGGAAAAAAGCCCTTCATTCAATTGAGTTTCTCCAAGATGAGTGAATACTTGAGGCCCAGTAAAAGATGAAATTGAAGTTCAGAGATGCTTCCAAGTTTCTTCCACTTGCAATTTTTAAGGTAAAAAAGCTTCTTTTAAAAGCAAAGTATAACACTACAAAAACAGTGAATGTTTGATGTGGAAGTCTTTTAAACATCAGTAAAAGGAAAAAAAGAGAGAGTGAAAAAACTTCTTTTATTATTTCAAAAACAGGGAAATGGTTTTGGATTTCTTTGACTATTTTAGAATTTAAAAGAATTTCCCAGGCATGAATAAAATCAGATTTTTATCAAAAGGCTTTTAAACAAAACTCCACACTTTTCTCCATAAAACCAAACAAATATTTTTCAGAGCAATATTCTCTTACACAAAAGATTTTTACAAATCATTAGAGTGTTCTGTGTGAGGAAAATAAAATTCAAAATTATTCCTTAAACTATTTTTCTTTCATTTTTTTATTGCTACTAGGAATAAGAAAGCATTAAAGAGGATGTATGACTGTAGATGAAAGTTACCCTGCCAAAAATATATATAAAAAAATTCTTTTAATGTTTTGGTCACGAACTCTGACAATGATAAATCACTTTTCAACAGCTGCAGACAGCTGTTAAAGTCTAGAGCCTAAAATGTTTAATTGGGGAAGTGTGTTAAAAGTTAAAGGGCCAGTGTCTTTTTAGGGTACATGAAAACTTTCTTCGGCACACTCAAAACAGTGCATTCCAAGGTTTGGGAAAGAACACATTAGTCTCTAGATTCATTAAATGTGAAACATTAGGTGGACAAATGATAAGTGCTCTTATTTATGTATATGAGCAAGAAACAAGAGTTATTAAACATAACAGTGTTTAATAAAAGAAGACACTCAAGCTCCTTGATAAACAGTTTTCATATATTATTTGGTGATATGACTGAGATTAGTGGTACTCTTGTATTTCAGGTGTTTGAACTGGACACTCCTAATCTCTTCAATGTGGGTCTTACTACAATAAATACATTTACCCAGGATTAATTTATTGATCGATGATTTCCAACCCTAGTCAAATCAGGAGAACTAGAAAAATTCTTTTTTAAATTTTTATAAATTTTTAAAAGTTTATTTTGTGATGCTTGTATTTTATTCTGACAGTGTTTGAACAGTTATTTCAGGTAATTTAGGGACTTCACTTCAAATTTTTTCTTCATTAGAGTATTTCAAACTGATTTACAGTGATAATATTTATTCAAGACATGCTTGCTGAGAGAATACCCTTCTGAACAAGACTTTTGTTGCTTGCATGTGTGACTTTTTCCAAAGTGTGTGTGTGTTTGTGTGTATATGTGCTTGTATTCACTGCATATACTATATATAATATGTATTCATTACATATATAATATATATTCACTGTATAATATATAATCACTTCATATATCATGTATAATATGTAGCATTCACTGCATATATATTTTCACTGCAGTCATGTGTATTTTTACATGTGTATATATATGTGTGTGTGTGTGTGTGTATACTATTAAGCTCTGCAAGAACTGACCTGATGGTTTTGTTTTACTTTTTTCATGGGTACCAAGTGTGTAAAGGTAAACATCATATATCTGCTTGAAGAGGGACAGTCCCCATTGAGTAACTGTCGGTAGGTCATTTCTCCTCTGTACAACCCCTGACATTCAGGAAGGGGAGTACTTCTGTTTCACACTCCATAGCAAAGGTGATCTCTGGGAACTGTTTGCTGAGTAATTCGCTGATATACAATACATCATTTTTATTGGTAATAAGGCAGATGTCACCAACAGTGGAGTTTGTCCAAGGCTGGCTCTGAAATTTCCTTTAAGGCATTATGCTCCCAATAAGGCAGAAAATTGTCGTCCGTGATTGCAAATTAAAAGACCACATTGCAGCATCTAAGGACTGTTTATGACTTTTCCAGCTATACACAAAGTGGGTGGTGAAGAATGGCCTTGTGTAAGCGTATCTGTTCCAGTTATAATGTATCCATTCTACTAACTTTGGAAAGAAATATACCCTAAAAATATGTTATGTGTATTATGTGAAGCAGATGAATTTATATAGAGGATGAGGGGGGAGAGCAAGTCACAAAGGTTGTCTCATAAAAGTGTCTATTTGAAGCAATTTTACTTATTGCTTTGAAAAACTAACATAAATGGCTTTAAATGAAAGCTTTTATTGCTAATATTAATTAGAGAGACAGGTTTACATCTTTCATTCATAAGAATTTTGTGAGCCATTCTTAACACACTAGATAATGAACTGTCATCTCAGGATCTATACTTGTTTACAAGTTTTGTGTTGGTTCAAATTTAAAGAATTATTTCAAATTAGAGAAAATATTGTACTAACACTCTACACTAAATTTGTAACTTCTATCTCTTATAAATGTGAGATATTGTTGAGATAGTGCCCTTCTAAAATAAGACTTTTGTTGCTTGCATGTGACTTTTTCCAAAGTATGTGTGTGTTTGTGTGTATGTGCATATATTCACTGCATATGTTATATATATTCACTGCATATACTATATGTATAACATATTCATTACATATATAATATATATTCACTGTATAATATATAGTCACTTATCCACTAAGCAAAAAGTTAAGAGCAACACAACCAGAAAATAAATTTCATATATGCATCACATGAGTGGCTTGTCCCAAGCCGTACATTCTTTTTCTGCTTTGTTGTTTATGGTACGATCAGGACTGTATATTTCTAACTGTGGTAGAGATATACACTAACATTTCAATAGCTTTAGTAAGATGAAAGTTTGTTTCCTCTCATATCACTGTCTAATATGAATGTCCCTGGTCAGGTGATTCTATCCCAAGTGACGATTCAGAGACTTGGGTGTCAAGTCCTGTGGTTCCTTTATCTTCAACACTTGGCTCCCAAAGCAGCCCTAGGGGGTGCTACCCGAGGGAGAGAATGGAAATGTTTGGAGCACTCATCCCTTTTGCCCACATTCTATTGGCCAGAACTCAGTCACATAGCCCGACTTAGATGAAAAGAATGCTGGGAAATGTGGTCCCTGATTAGCAGCTACTTTCTATAATAGCAATCCCATCTATGAAAGCAAGAAGGAAATTTTAGTGGATAGCTGGGTCTTCCCAGATGGTAAAGAATCAGCCTGCCAATGTAGAGGATGTAGGTTTGATCCCTGGGTCGGGAAGATCCCCTGGAGTAGGAAATCACAACCCACTTCAGTATTCTTGCCTGGGAAATTCCATGGACAGACGGGCCTGGTGGGCTACAGTTCACGAGGTCTCAAAGAGTTGGGCACGACTGAGCACACATACACAAATTTAAAAACTAACCTTAAAAAGAGACAAATGCTCAAACTGAAGCTTCCAAGAACAAGAAGAGAAAATTTCATCTAGTAAGGAAAATTTACTTTAATCATGTGGATGACTTATACTTATTAAGTTAAAATAATAATGTGTGGTAAAACTACTGCAAAAGTATTTTTAAGTGCTGAACATTAAAACAGCAATAACTAAAAGTCTAGACTCTAAATTAGATGAAGCCAAATCTACCTGTTCTGCCACTTTTTGTCAAATTTACAATTAGACTTACTTTTGGAAATAAGTGATTGTGTCTTCCCTCAGTAGTCTGAAAGCTTTATGAGAGTAGATCATCTAATTCCTAGCACCTAGTGTAGTGATCAGCATATAATTGGCTATACTATGCTAAGTCGCTTCAGTTGTGTCCGACTCTTTGTGACCCCGTGGACTATAGACCACCAGGCTCCTCTGTCCATGGGATTCTCCAGGCAAGAATACTGGAGTGGGTTGCCATGCCCTTCTCCAATATAACTGGCTGCTCTTAATTTAATTAGTCTGCTCTTAATTTAATTAACCAGTTTATAATTGGCTCAGAGAGTTGAATGAAGGAACAAGTAAATGAATATGTGAATGAATGAAGAGAAAGATATTTATAAAGTTTCCCATTAAACATATCCTGAATCTGAAGATACCCTATGTTTATTATTATTATTAAAGAGATAAAAATGTAAAGTGACCTTCTGAATTGGCATGGTAATGAAAAACAAAATGTGTAATGAAATGAAATGACTGAAAAACAAAATGTTATAACACATTAAAGCTAAAATTCAAAATACACAATGCAATGATGCAAATAATAAACATTAGACACATCTTTGCTAGACATGAGTCAAGTCAGAGTTCTGAAAAGATTCAAAACTGAGATTCCAAAATTATGTGGCAGGAATACACAAGGATAGTGTCAAATGCCCACCAGAGAGAAAGTAGTATGTTCGTATCTGGCTACACCACTGCACATAGAAGTTTTATAGAAAACTTGAAGCATTCAGGGAAATGTCACTCTGCAAACTGAGTGAGGGAGTGCAAATTAATCCTTAAGAATATTGTAAAAAGAACTAGTATAATTGAGCTTCAAAAAAAAAGGAAAGCAGCAGCACCCTTCATGTAAAACGTTTTACACTAAGACTTTAGGGAACTATTTTCCAACTCTTCTGTTGCCAGAGCAATAAAAAATGAATAAAATGCAGCAAGCAGGATCTATTATAAGTTAGGATAATTGTTTGAAATTGAGATTTTCAAACCTTGTTACCGGCACTATGTTCCTCTCAAAAGTCCTATAAGGACACAGATCTTCTCAGTGGGATGAAATGATTTCGGGGAAAACCAGAGGAGGTCCAAGACGAAAGTCTCCATGACCTTCCCAGTGCCCTTAACCTTCATACTGAATAATGAGAGCGGGTTGGAAAATGAAAGAGTGTTCATTCTTCTATGGAAATCTTTTATCTTCATTGTAAATTTTCCCTGTGCTCAACCACAGAATCTGCTTACATAGTTAGTGAAACACCTTCAGAGGTTTATAATTAAAGGCGATGATCACAGCAGATTTATCTAGAATATGAGTGATAATGCAGACTTGTTTGTTCATATGAGCATTAAAAAAAAAAAATTGGCCTCAGAGACAAGAAATTGAGACTGTGAGGGAAAATTCGTGCTATGAAACCAGAAACATACTGAAATTGGTGCTAAGTTTATGAAACAGGAAGTTTTCAAAAGTTAAGTGTATGTTGATTTAATATACTGAGGATCAAGTATCTGAGTACTGAGGAAGCTACAAAAGCTTCAGGTTTTGTCCTGAAGTTTTCAGATATCATTGATCCATGATAGAATGTGGAACTGCCCTGTGGCCAGCTCATTCACTTTACTTATTTAGTGTCAAGTGAGTAATAACCAAATAACTATCATTGCGTGTGTAGAGTCAAATGTTAAGTTCTATGGAACTCAAGAAATTTAAAACAGGAAATTCCTCCTTGCATAAGGTTTGCTAACCTTCTTTTTATGCAGTGTATTGAAAACTAGATTTAGCAAACTAGAAAGTACCTACATTTATCCTGCCCTAATGTAATTAAACTCATCTATTCATTCAATCAATAAATATTTATTGCAAGAGAAGTGAAGTCATATTTTATCTCAAGGAGCTTTTGGTTTGGTAGGAAAGAATTCACACCAATACCTAAAATATTAGGTACCCTACTTTCAGTGTCTGCTACTATAGGCTGACTCCCTCAGCTTTACCGTTCCTAACCACTTGTCTTTGTTTTCCTCATTTATCATAAAAACTAGAAAGCCAAATGCTTGATTTTGCAGACTCTCTTAAAGCTAGGGGTGACCTATGACACAGTCTTCTCCAAAATGATGCAGGGCAAAGTATGTTAATGGAGAGTTCATAAAAATTTTTGCTTTTCAGATGAAAACAGACACAGTCTTTCATTGTCCTTCTATCTCTTCCTATCTGGAATGAGAAAAGTAATAGATGGAGACACAGCAGCCATCTTATGTCAAGAGGCAACAAGTGCAAGAATGAAAATTACAAGGATGTTGTAACCTCCTTGCCTAATGATACCAGTGATCAGCTGAATCAATACAAGCAAGGACCTACATCCAGATTTACAAATAACAAAATTCTATATGTAAGCTACTATTAGTTGAACATTGTAACATGCAGCCAGATATATTCCTAACTGACCCAGCATTAAGTCACGCCAAGAGATATCAAGCACTATTGTGGTCCAAGAAGAGAAAGTAGGAATCTGCAAATCTTTGCCAAGGTGAGGGAGGAATGGCATTTATTTATATAACTTGAAGTCTCATCTCTTCTATTAGACCAAAAAGCTCTCTGAGAAAAGCAAATGTCTCACCTATCCTTGTGTGCTTATGCCTAGTAATTAGAACAGTGTTCAGCATATAGGAGGTTCTCATAAATGTAAGTTAAATAAAGGTTTATATTCTTTCATTTATATTAAACATAATGAGAAATACCAGAAAATTGTGTCACCTAGTCCAGTTCTCTAAACCAGTGTGACCATACATTTTTGTTAACATAATTCCATTAGCATACCACAAATCTGTGTAGGTAAATACTTAAATTATGCATATCACAAAATACAAAAAAAAAAGAGTTAAAAGAAAGAGATAAAAGTTAATATGATGAACACTATGATCCCTCCCCTGACTTCAATAGATTAAGGTTGATGTACCATCTGGGAACATGCTTTATACAAAGCTCCCCTTGGGGAATACCATTCCAAACTAAGAGTACCATAGAACTATTATAAGTTCAAGGAGCAACTGATGAGTCACATAAATTATATCAATATCTCAAATTGCACTATCAATCATTATATATCATTTCCTTCTAAGTTTTTCAAGTTTTGTAACTATAAGAATTGGTATACAACGGCTAAAAATAAGATGTTTCTAGGAATTCAACCAACTGATTTCACCTACATTTGCTCCAAAATGAAATAAAATGCACTTAGGAAACATTCACTGGGTCTCTACTGTGTTCTTGACACTATGTTGGGTGCTGGAAATGTAAACATTAATTGTCCCAGCTCTTCAGGAATTAACTGTTCATTGGCAAATAGGCAAATGAATGAAGGAAGCACCACAGTTTCTATGACAGATGCTTGTCCCCATACAATAGAGCCATGAAGGGACTATTCCAGCATAAAAGTCAGTGACACAAGCTGTCAAGGTCATTAAAATGGGGTTTGCATTTCATTTGCTAATTTTGCCAAGTAAAACATCCTTTATATTCTAATAATAATAATAATTTTCTAATAATAAATTTCTTCTCAAATTACCTCTTACAATGAATAACATTTTTAAATTACTTGGTCTAATAATAGAGTATTTCTGGTCTAGAAGTGCCATTAAAAATTGTCTGTGAGGCACACAGCTGATTTTTTGGCATCATGCTTTGCATAGTACAGGTCAGTCTTGGAGTCAGTAGGAATTTGCTTCCTAAGTAGAAAAATGGCCCATATTTTAAGGTGATTTTATAAAACATCTTACCCTGGAGCCCACAGCATAGCTTCTAAAGATACTATGGAAATAAAATTTTGGCTAGTAATTAAAAAAAAATTATATTCAACTGATTTAGACATGAAAGTATATTTGCATTTTTATATTAAAATAATAAAATTATATTTATTATAAGATTATTTTATACTCTACTGAAGAAAAGAGGTGATGAGAAAAATTTAGAAAATTAATTCTTCCTTTGACTTTAGTCATGAGCTCTTTTCCCCTATCAGCATACTGCCAGTCATTCCTAAAATAGGTTTCTATACAGAGTACATACCCAGTTTTAGATCCTGGAAGGTATAAGTCTCTTTGCCGTAAGTCCTTTGACTTCCATCCCCTCCCCCAACCCCCAGCCAACCCCCAGTGACTTTTCATTCAACACCTCCAAGAGCAAATGAGTTTCTTTTGTCTAAAATTGTCTAGACAGATACAAGGAGGCAGGGAGAGCACCAGACTGCTTTTTTTTTTAACCTGGTAATTAAAGCTATATTAATTTACTCCGTACCAGTTCACACTAAAGAGTTTTAAAATGACTAATATAAATCCACTTATTTAGATCAAGCTATAGTGTTGAGTGTCCATTATCTGGTGGTGCCTAAATATTATGAACATCGTGTTAGCAGGAATCCTCTCCTATTTGGCCTGTGATGAATATCTTGATGTTTAAATTTGTCCTTTTCAAAGTCCTCAAGGACAGGCACATTTCTGCTCTTGGTGGCTTACTTGAAAGCAGAAAGACCAATTATTAAATTCTTGCATTTTAGCTGCAGTATAGGCTTTGATTTCACCTTCGTGGCAGTTTTTCAACTTTGGCAAGATTTTGATAGTGATTTTTATTCACAGAAAGTGTGACAAGAATTCCTCTCAGCTCAGTTATCAGTGGACAAATAGATGATCTTGGAAACTAGCAATCTGCATCTCCTCCTGAGGATGTCAGCTAGATAATGAAGAAATACACTCCAGGGTTCAGAGGTGACTATTTCTTGCATGTATGCATTCATGCCTGTGGAGATGTGTGAGATGCTATGGGTATTAGTGTGTTGCTGTGTTACTGTTAGTATATTACTGTGTATTGGTGTGTTAGTACATGGGCCAGTGTGTATACTGGAGTGTGTTAGTGCATGCGTATTTGAGTATATGTGTGTTAGTGTGTGTCAGTGTCTTTTTTAGTGTGCGTGTTAGTGTGTTGGTATATGTCTATTAGTATTTATATTGTGTGTGTATGTTAGAATACGTGTGCATATGTTGGGGTGTGTATGTATGCTGTAAAAACAGGGGCAAAGATTAACCTACAAGCAGGAATAGGAAACAAGCCTATTAATCAAGGAAGGCTATGTTCTGTTTGTTTGTTTTCCATAAAAATGCTGGGCTGGAACTATTCAAGTAAATATTGGGGCAAAGAAAAAGTTGGGAATAGGAATAAATTGAGAGGGATGAAGTGAGGATAGAGAGTAAACAGGAAGGTAGAAAGAGAAAGAAAACAGAGGAGGTTGGAAAGGCAGAAGGCACCATGACCTGAGCCTATGTTGCCCTTGACTTCCCCACTAAAATATCACCATGGAGTGCTCAAGAAAAATGAGGAAAGGTCAAGTTCAACCCCTTGGTCTGAAGTCCATCTTACCTCCATTCTGCTTTGCTCTCTTTTTGAGGAACATTAATGATTAGCCTGATAAAGGACAGTGAAGCCCAAGACATTTGAAAGCTTCTAACTGGTGATGACTTCCTGGGACTGGACAATAACATCCTACTGTCAATGCAGCAGTGGCCCCAGAAAGAATGAGAGAACTGCTCCCAAGATGAATTCTTTCTGTGGAGGGGACTGTGTGTGTGGGTGCTGAGAAGGGTGGGATGGATGGGAGAGAACAATAGAGGAAAAGAGGAAGCATAGTTTCCACACAGAGTAGAGCCTTTGGAGCTGTTGAATAGTCCAATCTGTTTTCATGTGGAGATTTTACTAAAGGCATTTTATTATGATTACCAGTTTTTGGAGAAGGAAATGGCAACCCACTCCAGTGTTCTTGCCTGGAGAATCCCAGGGATGGGGGAGCCTGGTGGGCTGCCATCTATGGGGTCGCACGGAGTCGGACACGACTGAAGTGACTTGGCAGCGGGCAGCAGCAGCAGTAAAGATTTAGTCATATTATTTATCTATACACACACACACACAAACTATATGCAAGAGCCTTGCCTTGCCAAACAAAAAATTTCATTGCATTTAAAAATAAAGGAGGTTAAAAAAAATAAATGAGGCACATGCTTACAGAGATAAACGTTCACTGCAAACATGAAAATGTGGTTTGGACTGATGTCACAAGTAACATAATTAACTACAATAACAACAAAACCACTAAAGGATTTGTGAGAAAGAAAAGAAAACCCAAAAGGCACCCGAAAGGTGATGGGCTTTCCAATTCCGCCATTCCTCGTGCTCAGTCCCCACGTCAATCATTTCCCTCCCAGCAGTCACTAGCTTGGCTATTTGTCTGTTTCCACACTAATGCATCACGAAACATCATGCCCACTTGCCTGGAAAAGATACTATCTCACACATATGGGGCCTGCCTTTGATCTCTGTGGTCGAGCTAGAGGTCAGAGGCCTGCCTTCTCCAGGCCCTTACTTCAAATGATTCCTTTCATTTACTGAGAAACCAAACGTTAGCAGGGAGAAGGCAGGAAAAATAAAAGCCATGATTTAATAGCAATTTATGTGTTTGGCCTATTTCAGTTTGAGTTTTATCCTCTTTGGCTCACATATAATTCGTCATTCGTCCCCGTTCCCCTGTCCTCGCTGCCCCACCATTTGTTTATTTTGGGCCCTCAGACAGATTGGCACTGGAAGGGATGCTCTTACATCCTCTTCGTCAGGTTGTGGGGTGCCATTTTGTTCTTCTAAAATGTCAGGCTTAATTCGCTGTCTCTTGTTGATAGGAAAAAATATTGTGAGTTAAGTAATAAAGCACAATTACAGACTGGACTCTGGTAAATTTAATGTTTTAACCGGTGGGTATAAATGGCTTTTGAAACTCACATGATTCATTGAGGGAATGTTCTATCTGTACACAAATGGAGAAAGAAGGTAGGTGATGATAAAAGTTGGATCCCCAACTGGAGTGAAACTTAGACATGGAAAATATTTTATAACATTTTCTCTTTCATGAGTAAAATAAAAATGATCATATCAGAGTGTTGCACATTTTATTTTTTTTTTACTTTATTTTACTTTACAATACACTATTGGCTTTGCCATACATCGACATGAAGTATGAATTTTCATGGGAGTTATAACAATTAATTTGTAAGCTTATTAATGACAATCACAATGCAGAACTTCACTGCATAAAATACCAGGGAAGGTTCACATTTATTAAGGGCATCCCAGGTGACTCACACTCAGTAGGGTACTTGTCTTTTTTTCCAATCATCTTCACAATAAGCCAACGAGGCAGATATTATTGTTCCCCTTTTAAAGGTGACGAGCAGTCAATCAAGAGTAGAAAGGAAAAGGAAAACTCCTTTGATTCCTCTGGAATTGTCAGTTTCCCTCAAGAGACTGACTGCAATGGATGTGTTTTTACATCCAGAGTAGAAAATACCCTACTGTGTTTTTATAAAGGAAGGAAGGACTGGAGTGCTCAATTCAGTATTGCCATGCTTATATTATCATGGCAGTTCACTGCTTTCCCTGCTGTGAATGCAAACGACCCCGCCAAGGGTCCTGGAGTCAGGGAAGAGGGAATCTCAAAGCCAGAGTTAGCCAGTAGCCCCTAGGCCCGTTTCTCTGTAACGTGGGTATAAAGGGAATATCTACTTCATAGGGCTGTCATGAAGATTCAATGAGATGACACATGTGAAACCCCAGTTTACTGCTTTCTGTATTCCTATATATATGCGCCTCTGTGTGTCTCATATATATTCCAACATATATATACATATATATAGGGACAGGGAGGGAAACAGAGAGAAACTTGGAGGCTGACTGTTATGCCTGACCAAAGATGGCCTGTGGAGTGAAAGCAGAGACTCATGTAGACAGCCATATAGCAATCAAGATTTTTGCAGCTCAAAAATGTATCATGGAAACAAATTTCTCAAAAAATTAAAACTAAAACTACCATATGATCCAACAATTCCACTCCTGGGTATTTACTCAAAGAAACAAAAACACTAATTAGAAAAGATATATGCACCCTGATATCCACTGCAGCATTATTTGCAATAGCCAAAATACGGAAGCATCCATGTTCATCACAGATGAATGGATAAAGAAGATGTGATGTGTATATACATAAATACAATCAGATATTATTTAGCCATAAAAAAGAATGAAATCTTGACATTTGTGATAACATGGATGGATCTAGAGGAAATTAAGCTAACTGAAATAAGTCAGACAAAGACAAATACTATAAGATCTGACTTACAAGTGGGATCCAGAAAACAAAACAAATGAGCAAACATAACAATAGAAACAGAATTATACATACAGAGAACAAACAGATGGTTACCAGAGAGGAGTGAGGTTGGGGAAAAAAGAAATAGGTGAGGGGAATTAAGAGGTACAAACTACCAGTTGCAAAATAAATATCAGAAATGTACAATGTAGGGAATATAGTTAATAACTAAGTAATATATTTGTGCTGACACTTCATAACTAGATTTATGTGGTAATCACCTTGAAATGTATAGAAAAAGTCATTATATTGTATAACAGGAACTAACATAATATTGCAGGTCAATCATACTTCTAAAGCAAACATACAAACTTAGGGAAAGAGGTCAGATTTGGGAGGGGGGAGAGGGGAGAGGGAATTGGAAATAAAGATATGCGGGAAATTTTTAGAATGTTGAATATTATACAGTGACTGCAGCCAAAAAAGTAAAGAACTCTTGCTCCTTGGAAGAAAAGATATGACAAACCCAGACAGCATATTAAAAAGCAGAGACATCACTTTGCTGACAAAGGTCCATATAGTCAAAGCTATGGTTTTTCCAGTAGTCATGTATGGATGTGAGAGTTGGACCATAAAGAAGGTTGAGCACTGAAGAACAGATGCTTTTGAACTGTGGTGCTGCAGATGACTCTTGATAGTCCATTGGACAGCAAGGAGACCAAACTAGTCAATCCTAAAGGAAATCAACCCTGAATAGTCACTGGAACAATTGATGCTGAAGCTGAAGCACCAATACTTCAGTCACCTGATGAGAAGAGCTGACTCACTAGAATAGACCCTGATGCTGGGAAAGATTGAGGGGAGGAGAAAGGGGCAACAGAGAATGAGATAGTTGGATGGCATCACCAACTCAATGGACATGAGTTTGAGCAAACTCCAGGAGATAGTGAAGGACAGGGAAGCCTGCCATACTGAAGTTCATGAGGTTACCATAAAGAGTTGGAGCCACTTAGCAACTCAACAACAATACAGTGATTGGTTTATGGAGACTTTGGAAAAGAAGAACATAAGATTCTACACATATTATTTGCCTAACCATAAAAAGACAAACATGGAATTCAGTTAATCTGGTCTGAGCAGCTTTCTATAGGAATGGGAGGGCCATGTACTATCCCAGGTATGCTGCCTGGGGCTTGGGAAGTCTGCAGAGGACAAAGTCAGGCTCCCGTAGCACCTGCTCAGTTTTCTATCATGAAAGGGCAGGTGGTGTGGCAGTTAAGAGCCTGGACTTTAGAGCCAGGCAGCCTTAGTTCGAATAACAGCTCTTCCTATCTGAGCTGGGGGAACTTGAGCAAAGCCAGTGTCTCCACTTGCCCCCTGGCACAGCACGTCGTGGTGTGAGGGCTACCAAGTTCATGTATATGAAGCACTTAGAGCACTGCTTGGCACAGTTTCAAGATTCAAAGGATGCTCTCTTTATAGAGGCCAAGTGTCAGGCTGGATGGATGCATCTCAGTGCCAGGAACTGCCTAGTTTGTTCTTCAAAGCTTTCTCTCATGGCTCTCAGAATCTCTTGGAACTTTATTAAGAAAAGATGCAGAATTAAGAAGGGAGGACGTGAGTTTTCAAGAGGCTTCTGGTGTCTGATTCATTCACTGTTAGGTTATGAGAGAGTACTCCATACTTTGTGCCAACCGGGGTACCATTTGCTTCCTCTGCTCCTAAGTAAAAATGCTTATGATTCAGGAGAAAAGACTATAGTGATTCCATCTGACTGAGAGAGCAGGAAGAGTACAGGTTTCAAGAAACAGGAGTTGCTTGGGAGCCAATGTCCATTTTTATTAGACGGTTCTGTCAAAGTATGAAATTTAAAATGATCTGGAAAGATAGATGGGAACTTGAAGCTAATCTAAGAGAGAACCTTCCATCACAAGACTATGAGCATGGGAAACAGAACACCATTTGTTAGCACTGTATCACCTTAATGTGTTCATTCAGCAGCATTCACACTCACTTGACAGATTTGGGAAAGGAAAGCCTTCATGGTGATCGATTTTAAATGGCGGGGGGGAGGTTCTCCCTTCACCCTGAAATGGGTGAATCCCCTATTTGGGAACGCTCATTGTAGACGCCTTAGAGAAGGAGGGCAAGGACACAGTTTCAGGTTCTCCTAGATTTAGAGGGAAAGAGAAACCGCAACCGAGATGTGCATACCAGGCAAAGAAGTTAGAATCCGAGAAGCAGGGTCTGGGGCTCTGGACACAAGAAAAGCTGGTCCCTCCCCAGCTCCTTGTGAGGGCAGCTGAATTCTGTTTCTCAGGTGTGCATTCCACTAATACTGCAAAAAGGGATTAGCCCCGAAGCACCTGTGATTGTCTAAGCTCGGGCTTAGACTTGGAACACAGCAAGATAAGCTTTTCCAGGAAGGAATTCTTGTTTAAACAGAACCCGGTGTTGTTTTCCCACGCTTTTCACTTACCACTGAGCCATCTTTTTCTTTCGTTTCTAAACAAACTTTCTGGAGGTCTCAAGCTGAAGCCCATCCTGATTCACTCACACTCACTAATCCCCTCACTTACAATAGTCTGAGGTTCTGAAAACCTGGATCTCTTACCCACCTGCTAGTCGTTAAAACAATTACATGGTCAGGAGCTCACAAACAAAGCAATTCATAATGGACTCGGGTCCTATTTCCCGCTGGTCCCCTGTGAGGGCGGATGAATTATGTCCTTGTCCCCTCCAGGACCGGTGCCTCTGGAACAATGACACACATATAAAAGTGCAGAAGTGGGGAGTCTTTTTTACTGCTCCTGTCTGTCTCCCAAAACCCTCACTTCACGGTAAGCTCTCACTCCCACGTTGTCATTATCATTCCCTTAGAAAATCCAGTTATTTTCTGCTCCATTGCATATAAATAAATTTTAGTTCATTAGTCCAACATTTAGCATGTATTTGTTGCATGCTTACGGTCCTTGGTATCGGGGTGCAACTATAAGTGGGCAAAGTCCTGGACCTTCTGGAGTTGATGGTCTCAGGACTATGTGGTTTGGCTGCAGCGGTGCTTTGCAAGCTGGATGGAAAGCATCCTGTTTACCCTCCTGTTCCGAGGGTAAACAGGATGCTTTCTAGTCTTCTTTTTAGTAAGAGTGTGAATTTCAATACCGACAATCCTGTGCATTCACTTCATAACTTGTAAAGAATTCTGGTTCTGGTGCTCGGTTTTGCTACTCCCAGTAGAAAGCACTATCTCCACTGGGGTTGGTCTTTTGTGACAAGAGGCAGTCTACCTTCTATTTCTCAGAGATCTTCAGAATGTCCCGTGGTATGCCAGATGGTGTGGCTCCTTTAAATTCACTAAAAAAATTATTTCTTACAATAAAAGTCATATTGGAATAAAATATTAAAATGTACACAGAAGAACATAAATATTAACGTTAGAAAACAGGAAAAGGTAGCATTCTGGCTGAGGTGGGAGTGGGTGTGTGGGTTAAGGCCCTCTGCACAAAGACACCTGGGAGCTGCCTTTTCATTGTGGCTTCAGCCAGGAAGTTGATTTTACTTCCCCTCCCCAAGCAAGATCTCTGTGGCTCAAGAACAGAGGCTTCTGAAAGAAAACGCTGTGGACTCAGGAAAAGAATGAGAACACAGGGCATATTTTTGGAGCTTGGGGTATGGAAACCCTTTTTATAGAGAGCTGATAAATTCATTCAACAAACATGAGCCAAACATCTCTATGATAGGCTTTGTGCCAGGTGTTGTGTGAGGGGTGGTCTAGGGAGTGAGGACTGTACGTAAGGAAATAACGATTTTTCTTTTTTTGCTATGAATATTTTTTTAAATTGAAGTATGGTCAACTTACAATACTATATTAGTTTCAGGTGCATAATATAGTGATTTGATATTTTAGATTATATTCCATATTGTTATAAAATATTTACTATATTCCCTGTGCTATACATCACATCCTTGTATCTTATTTATTTTATACCTAATGGTTTGTATTTCTTAATCCCCTCCCCCATCTTGCCCCTCCCCCCATATCTCTCCTCAGAGCTACTAGTTTGCTTCCTGTGAGTCTGTTTTGGTTTTATTTACTCTATTTTTTAGATCCTACATATAAGTGAAAACATACAACTGACTTTTAATTTCAGGTGTGAACTTGGTATGGCTGCCAATACAACACTGAGAATCATGCAGTAGTTACAAGGGTCCTCATACAAGGAAACGAGAACCCCAGCATGTCCCAGGGTGACCAAGAGCAATTAGTAATACAAGCCAGAGGAGAAAAAAAGTGGAGAGAGGGAGTTAAGAAAACTCTGATTTGACTAGAACAGAGACAGTTGCTGACAAAGAGATTTTTAAAATTTTAAAGGTTGAGAACTATTGGCCTTGCGTGGTGGTTCTTGAGTCTTGCTGTATATTAGAATCACCTGGCGAACTTCTCGAGTGTACTGATTTTGGGTCCCAGTACTGACCAATTGAATCTGATTGTAGGAGGATGAGGCTTCCCCAGGTGCCTACTGGCAAAGAATCCGCCTGCCAATGCCAGAGATGCAGGAGATCCAGGTTTGATCCGTGGCTCATAAAGATCCCCTGGAGGAGGAAAGGGCAACCGACCCTAGTATTCTCACCTGGAAAATTTCACGGACAGAGGAGCCTGATGGGCTACAGTCCATGGGGTGCCAAAGAGCCAGACATGACTGAGCAACTGAGCGTACACACACACAGGAGGAAAGGACCTCGACATCAGTAATTAGAATCTCCCTGGGAGATTCTAATGTTCAGCCATGGCTGTGAATCAACCAATACCAGGCACTCCTGTTAGGTGCTTATAAACAGAAAATAAAGCTAGTGAGCAAATATAACATCATTTGTGTCCTCATAGAACTTCAGATTTAATGCAAAAGAGAGGCAAAGAACATCTTAAACCAATACAGTTATGATACACTGAAATAAGTATGGTGATAAAACCGAAAGATGGCAAGATTGGAAATCATGGTGGATTGTGAGGGAATGACTGAAATTAGGCAGAATGGTCAGAGAGGTGACATTTAACCTGGAAATTTAAGGAAGACAGAGTTCTAGTATTTGGAATTAGAAGAGAGTGGAGGGGGGTAGAAGAAATAGGGAACAGATATTTCTAGGTAATCCAAACAACACATGCAAAGGCCCTGGGGTGAGACAAAACTAGACATGTCCAAGGAAGGCTTCTGCCTGGCAGGGAATAAAGACAGAAATAAGTGATACAAGATGACCTGGAGAAACTTCACAGGGGCCCGTCATGCCATGTTAAAGAACTTGTATCTCACTTTAAGCTTAATGAAAGTGAAAGTCACTCAGTCACGTCCAACTCTTTGCCACCCCGTGGACTATACACAGTCCATGGACTTCTTCAGGCCAGAATACTGAAGTGGGTAGCCTTTCCCTTCTCAAGGGGATCTTCCCAACCCATTGATCAAACCCGGGTCTCTCTCATTGCAGGCAGATTCTTTACCATCTGAGCCCTTAAGCTTAATAGAATGTATCAAAGACTTCTAAGCAGGCATGTGAGATACTTCCATTCATTTTTTTTAAAGATCAAGCTAGAGATGGGAGAGGCTTGGATGATGGTGTTGCAGTGGAGATGTAGAAAAAGACCCCTACTGGCTGGTAACTACATGTGATTTTAAGTAACGGAGACCTGGAATAAAGGTTATTTAATACAGAGATTCAGTTTTCTCTTACATAACAAGCATTCCAGGGCTGACATGGCAGCTTCTTGAGTTTCTACCTCAACCTTCCCTAGAAAGTGCCTGTACCTTCAAAGTAATTCATGATTGCAACATGGTTGATGCACCCTTAGTCAGCATGCCCTAGCCAGGAGTAACAGGAGATGTGGGGGCATGGCAACCCACTCCAGTGTTCTTGCCTGGAGAATTCCCATGGACAAAGAAGCCTGGTGGCTATAGTCCACCGGACCGCAAAGAGTAAGACATGACTGAGCGACTAAGCACACAGAAAAGGAGACTAAGATGCCATGCTAACTAAATGCAATGTGGGATTCTGGGGTGGATCCTGGAACAGAATTAAGGACATTATTAGAAAATCTGGTGAAAACTGAATAAAGTCTGTCAGTTAACAGTATTGTACCAAAGTTACTTTTTTAAACTTTGGTAGCTGTACCATGGTTATGCAAGGTGTTAAAACTAGGGAAATATACAGAAAGCTGAATGAAGGGTATATGAAACTCTGGAATATTTTTGCCACTTTTCTCTAAGCCTAAAAATTATTTTGAAATAAAAAGTTTTTTAAAATCTATATGATAAACAAAACTCCATAAAGTAACAACCAATGCCACTTTGGTCTCCTAAATGCCATTTTGGACACTCAGGTAACATCTCATAATTATTTACTCTGAAGTTTACTAACGCAAGGGAGAAATGCAAACACTGAAACAGCAAAGTACATTACCATTAATGTATCAATCATTACCAATCGTCATCAGATATTTCAAACTCTTCCTCTCTGTTCAATTCCAGCACACAGTTACAATTTTAAAAAGTAATTCTGTACTACTGAGGCTATATCTAAAAATGGTTGGTGAAGAGTTGCTTTGTAATATTTTTGTCTGTTTAAGATAACTTCCTACAATGTGACAGTTTCAGACAGCCTAATAGGAATTATTTTCTTCTTTTCTTCCAAATGCCTTAAAATAATGTGCACAAACCTCAGTGGGTTTTGTTTAGACTTAAATCTAGAGACACATATACTTAAGAAAATGACGTTTCCACATATAAGTTCACATGAAAAATTGACAAAATAATGAGAAACATCTAGATGACAGTTTACATGAAATACTCAAACTAACTATATAATTATAATTCATTATGAGTGTGTTAATTTTCTACCACTTTTATTATTAAATGTGTGTATGTGCTCAGTCTTGTCCGACTCTTTGTGATCCCGTGGACAATAGCCCGCCAGGTTCCTGTGTCCATGGGTTTCTCCAGGCAAGAATACTGGAGTAGGTTGCCATTTCATCCTCCAGGGAATTTTCCTGACTTAGGAATTGAACTTGTCTCTCTTGAGTTTCTGCATTGGTAGGTAGATTCTTTACCACTGCACCACCTGGGAAGTCATTATTAAATAAATGTATTGTTTTTTTTTAACTTAAAAAATGTTAAAGTACAGAGTTTAGCAGTTTAAGTATTATATTTTGTGATATGAGTCAGCCCAATTATGCAATTTTTAAAAACTATTCTCAGCTGCCATAGTGACCTACTTTTTATATCTGGGAAACACTGTCATCTAGTAAGTGAAAGTCTAAAAGAAAGTTAGACAAATACTTATTAGAGCTTTGCAAAACAAACAAACAAAAAATACTTGTAGGTGACAAGTATCTATAATTTCTTCTTTTCAAAATATATCTCTAGAACACAGTTACTTCCTATTAGTACAAACATAGTTCCAAAACATTTCCAGAAACTGATAAACATAGAAGATTGTAATCTTTACTCAAAAATGTTCCTAAAATTCTGCAACCTTGAAAATAAATAACTACATTTTTTGATAAGCAAATGTATCTATCCCAATAATTAAGGGAACTGGAATTTTCTTGTGATATTCTCCCCAAAGTAACTCATATTCAAGAACTAAAACTGCTCAAGGTTAATCAGCCTAATCTGAAAGACAGGAAGTTTACCCTTCATTTCCCAACTGATTCTCTTTAATTTGGAAGCTACACTGACAGGTGGCCTCAACACTTAGGGCATTGCAGACCACCTTGAAGGTCTCAGTGCCAGTAGCCTTTGAAGTCAGAATAATCAACAAGCCATTCGATATCTGATCAGACGAAACCTCCCCATGGAGAAGGCAGTCTCTCAGGTAGACTGATTGTCTATCAAATACGAAGAACTCGATACAGTTTGCTGAACCAATTTATAGACTTAATAGAAATCTAAAACAGAGACAAATGGACACTACAAACTGATTTCCAAGTGCTCTTACTTTCTGCAATGTGTTACTTACTTTCTATAATGTGTTATTATATTTTCTTTCAAGAGTACATAAAGCATCAACCAAAATAATAATAATCCTTTACTAACAATGAAGGGAAGGAAAATAATTTGTATTTTATGGGCAGATAAAGTTCCTCTTCTTATATCGGTACATGGTAAATAGTTAGATCAAATATTTTGAATAAGAGGTCAGGTATAGTACAAAGAAAAAAATTAATTCTTTTGCCATGATGTGTGAATAAATGGAGAAAAGAATTTTCATTCTTGGGAAGGAATTTATGTTTTCCTATCAGGACAAAGTAAAGTTTTCTGGACTTTAAGTATTCTCTATGATGATGGTTATTAAGATTCTATTCACCAAATATGATTCCAACTGCATTTATTGAGTTCTTAGTTGAGTTTTTCTCTTAACTGGGCAGATAAATTTATGTCTTTACCTTAAGTGGCCAACACTTCCTGTTCAACTGAGGAATAATTTATAATTGCATTGTGTGCTCAGAAAAGGACCTAACACGATTTGCATGTATATTTGTGACATGCACATTGTCACTGTTCATACCAATTACACTTAATATAATAGTTACTACAATATTCATATCAATTCAACTTGATACAATAGTTTCTAAGCCCCACCTATATTTCACTCACTGGACCAGGGGCTGGAAATGGAATTCCATGGATTGACTGTAGTGGCTTTCCCACTAGTATTGACAAACGCATGCATGGGCAATCTCCCCAAAGTGAATGATGTGTTTGAAATCCTCTGCATGACTGCAGTTCTCAGAAAATCATTTTTCTAGTTCATAAGAATACTTAACCTTATGGAATATGAAGAGATTCCCATTAGCAGAGACAGATGCTATGATTCATCACATGCATTGGGAAAAAAAATACTGCTATCGTTAATCTGTATTTTACCTATGATAACTTTCCTGCCTCTTAAGAAACTCAAATACAGTGAGGGAAGAGATGACAACTAATTGGGTTGGAACTTCTGGTGGTAAAGTAGATAGGGATCCATCTGCCAGTGCAGGGGACACAGGTACAGTTCCTGCTCCAGGAAGGTTCCACGTGCCGTGGGGCAACTAAGCCCGTACACCACAACTACTGAGCCCATGCTCTAGAGCCACGAACCACAACCACTGAGCTGTGTGCCACAATGACTGAAGCCCACACACCTTAGAGCCCACCTGTTGCAACTACTGAAGCCCACGCGCCTGGAGTCTGTGCTCCGCGACAAGAAGCCACACAGTGAGAAGCTGGTGCACTGCAGCAAAGGGTAGCCCCTGCTCACCACAACTAGAGAATGCCCACAAGTAGCAACAAAGACAGCACAGACAAAAATAAAATAGAGAAGTTACAGTAAAAAATTAAATAAGAAGAGTAATTTTTAAAATACAAATCAGTAGCACTGGAAATGTTCCAAATAGCTGAGGTCTCATCTCTCTGTGATGCCTGGATTCAATGACCATTCGCCTCATCATTGGTGAGCATTTGCCACCTGATAGTTGCCACATGGTTCTAAGGCAGACTTAAACACAGGCTCCTGAGTCAGGTCATGAATCAAGTTCCAACTCTGCCAATTAATAGTTGAGTGAACTTAAACTGATTACTTGAGTTTTCAAAGTCTCGGTTCCCTCATTAGTAAAATATGGGTAATATCATACCTACCATAATCTCAGAGACTCGCGTGAAGATGAATGAGAGTGTATGTGAAGTGTTAGCACATAGCTTAGAATAGAATCAATATTTGATGTCATGTAGCTTCTATTTTTATTTGGAAATGTTCAACTTTTCCTCAGAGCTACTTGGCAAAGCATATGGTGTTTTTCAAAGCCCTCAGCTTCTGTACTTGTTGTTCCAATTTAGCTATTAAACCACTGTTGTTCTTTATCCCTTTCTGTTATTAACATATCCTAACTTCCAGAGCTCAAAAAAGAGACTTCAGGAGTAGATGAATTCAGGACTTTGAGAATTTTCTGTTATGAAATAGGAGAAACTTTTTTATAAAAATTGTCTTGAATACTATTCTGCAGGGGCTATAATGCAAAGATATTTAATCTGAGTAACAGGAGGAAAGTTGTGGTTGAGGAAATCTGGCTGAGAATAACATGTTGAGAACAGTGACAAGAGACAGAGAAATCAATGACAGAGACTGTTAAAATAATCCAGCCACTAACTAGAGCAAAACAAAAGTGAAAGCATAAGGAAAATGAACCTATACCATTAACAAAATCACCAAGAAAGATCAAATATTTAGGAAAAAATGATCTGACAAAATATGCACAGGATCCATGTCCCGACAACTATAAGACACTGAAGGAAGAAACCGAAGACCAAAATAAATGGAGAGAGAAACCATATTCATCTACCAGAAGGCTCAATATTGTTACAACATTGATTTCCCCCAACCTGATCTACAGATTTGATGTATTCCCATCAACATACCAGCAAGGTGTTTTTTTGTAGATATTGACAAACCCAATTTTTAAAAAAATTTTGAAAAGCAAAAACCCACAGAAAGCCAGAACAGCCGGAATAGTTTTGAAAAATAAAAAGAAAGTCAAAGAACTACATGATTNCTCATCAACATACCAGCAAGGTGTTTTTTGTAGATATTGACAAACCCAATTTTTAAAAAAATTTTGAAAAGCAAAAACTCACAGAAAGCCAGAACAGCTGGAATAGTTTTGAAAAATAAAAAGAAAGTCAAAGAACTACATGATTTCAAGAATTACTATAAAGCTGAAGTAATCATGAGAAGTGGTCCTGGCAAAAAGATAGACACCTAGATCATTGCCACAGAAAGACAGCCCAGAAACAGATATACATATAAATTGTCAACTTGGGCAAGTGGTTTTTGCCAAAGTCCAAAGACAACTTGGTGGGGGGAAAAAATAGCTTTTTCCAACAAATCCTCTGGGACAACTAAATCTCTACGTGTAAAAAATATGAACTTTAGCTCATACCTTGCATATATACAAAAACTAATTTAGAATGGATTATGGACTTAAATATATAAAATCCCAAACAATAAAACTAAAACTTCTAGATGAAAACATACATGAAATGTTTATTGCCTTGGTTAGGCAAAGATTTCTTAGATATGTACCAAAAGCACTGTCCACAAAAGAAAAAAAAAATGATAACTCAGATTTCATCAAAATACAAAGCTTCTGTAAAAAATACCCTTAAGAGAATAAAAAGAAAAGCCACAGACTAGAAGAAAATATTTGCAAATTATATATTCACAAAGAACTTTGTCAAGTATGTATAAAGAACTCTTGGGCTTCCCTCATAGCTCAGTTGGTAAGGAATCTGCCTGCAATGCAGGAGAGCCGGTTTGATTCCTAGGTCCGGGAGATCTGCTGGAGAAGGGATAGGCTACCCACTCCAGTATTCTTGGGCTTCCCTTGTGGCTCAGTTGGTAAAGAATCTGCCTGCAATGCAGGAGACCTGGGTTCGATTGCTGGGTTGGGAAGAACCCCTAGAGAAGGGAAAGGTTACCCACTTCAGTATTCTGGCCTAGAGAATTCCATGGACTGTACAGTCCACAGGGTCCCAAAGAGTCAGACACAACTGAGCAACTTTCACTTTCTCAAAACTAAACAATAAGAAAATCAATAACTTAATTTGAAAAAAATGAGCGTAAGGTTGGAACTGATATTTCACAAAAGAAGACAACAGGTTGGCATATAACCACATGAAAAGATGTTCAATATCATTAGCCATTCAGTTCAGTTCAGTTCAGTCACTCAGTCATGTCCAACTCTTCACGACCCCATGAATCGCAGCACTCCAGGCCTCCCTGTCCATCACCATCTCCCGGAGTTCACTCAGACTCAAGTTCATCGAGTCCATGATGCCATC
>SJYV01005777.1:252480-286912 GCA_006410875.1 Neotragus pygmaeus | reverse complement strand
AAAAAAAAAAGTCAAGGTGTTTGAGCAGGTATGGCTAAACGGAAATGATTAAAAGGGTAAAACACTATAAAAGATCTCAGAGAAGTAGAAAGAAAGCCAAAAATATGTAGAGTCATGGGAGGGAAAGGAAAAGAGCCTTTCTAGAAGCAGATGATAGAAAACGCAGTCAATGATAAAAAACTTTATTGTTGATTTTAGGAAGACCTGTTTGAGCAAAAGAGTTTGCCCATTTAGCAACTACTTTATTCTTTCCTAGGTCAGCAACACACCACTGTCATAAGGGGTCTGTCCTTCACAGGTGGCACTTGTGGTAAAGAACCCATTTGCCAATGCAGGAGACATAAGGGATGCAAGTTCAATCCCTGGGTTAGGAAGATGCCCTGGAGGAGGGCATGGCAACCCATTCCAGTTTTCTTGCCTGGAGAACTTCTTGGACAGAGGAGCTTGCCGGGCTACAGTCTATAGGGTCACAAATAATCGGATGTGGCAGAAGTGATTTAGCACACAACGATAAGAACAGACTAGGGTAGTTACTAGATGAGGCTTCAGGTTCAAGAGATGAAGTTTTAAAGCTGGGGATAGGCTTCAGAATGCAAGATACAGGGGCAAAGGATTCACAGAGGAAAGGGAGACTGAAGAAATTGATGGAAGGGAGGACATGGCCCCTCGGAAGATGAAGAGAGAAGCTAGTCTTGAAGGAAGGGGAGTGAGTGGCCTCTTTTCTCTTGAGCGGGGGAAAAGGCCAGAGCTAAAACAGAGCTTCTTAGGTGGCGCTAGTGGTAAAGAATACACCTGCCCATGGCACCTCACTCCAGTAATCTTGCCTGGAAAATTCCATAGACATAGGAGTCTGTGGGCTACACCCATGGGGTTGCAAAGAGTTGGACACGGCTGAGCATCTGAGCACAGAGACAGTGAAACAGAGACACCGGGAGACACACGGCTGACCCTGAAGTGATTACTCCAAACGGCTCTGCACTTCTTGCTCTCGAGTGGCGGTAAGTCTTCATACAGCTTATAACTTCAAAACGCATGGTGTGAGTTTCTGTTGCTTTCGTTTTGTAGCTTGTCTTGAGCAAGGGAACCCTACTCAGTGATGTATTCAGGAACGTGTTAGATTAGTGCCCCCTTGTGGCCTTGGGGAAGAATTCAGTTCAGTTCAGCTCAGTCGCTCAGTCCTGTCCGACTCTTTGCGACCCCATGAATCGCAGCACGCCAGGCCTCCCTGTCCATNGGACTAGAGGGGGGAGGGGCGCGCGCGCCGGGCGGGGAGCCGCTTACTGCTGTCTCCGCTCGCCCCCCCAACCCCCCTCTGCAGCTTGACCCGGTAGTGAAGGCTGAGAGAGAGGCAGGCTGGGTCCGCCTGGCAGCCTACGAGAGGAGGCGGGAGCGGGAGAGGAGGGGAGCCGAGGCCCGGCGTGGGGAGGCCGGCAGGAAGGGCTGCGAGCCCAGCGCGGACCTGTCTTCAGCCTCCCGGCGGCCGAACGCAGCGCTAGGCTGCTGCGCTGTGAGGACGCCCTGACTCGGTGCCGGACGCTGTGGCTGGTGGCGCCGCGAGCCTCCGGGCGTCGGATCCCGGCCTGAGAAAGGGCAGAGCCGTGGGACGCGCCCGGCGTGCCCTGGCCCAGGAGAAGGCCTGGGCGCTGCGAGCCAGGTGGAGGCGTCGGAGTTCACTAATTAGACGGGCTTCGTCTCCCACGTTTCAGTCAGACCCGTCTCAGAGTTCTCAGAATTCCTCTCAGAGGAGAGTAAAGTTAGAACTGCAGGCTGGTGTTCCTGTCAGCGCCCGTAGCTCGGGTGCAGAAGGGAACTTAGCGGAGGGTTGTCTGGTGAAAGGCATTCCAGGCACCGCGGGGCAGGGGCTTCACTTTTCCAAGTTGGCAGAAGCGGGACGCAGTGGGGTGGGGCAGCCGCGGTGAGCAGCCTCCTCAGAGAACTGGGCAGTTTCACGCGGGATCTGCGGCGAGACCGCGGGGCACGCCCTCGTCGCGCGCCCTCACAGACGGGCTGGGAAGAGGGGAAACCCTAAGCTGCCCTGAGGAGACCACCTCCTGCTACACTGAAGGAGAAGGTTCGGAGGGCGACCAGAGCGACAGAACCGGGGCTGAAAGTCAGCTCGCTGGTCCGCCACCAGGCTTCTTTACCTTCAGCAAGTTTGCAGCCGGGAGGTGAGGTGACATCCGGGGCGCCAGGATGCAGGAGGGCCGCTGATTTTTACTCAAAGGCTAGTTTTGTGTGAGATGTTACGAGTGATTTTTAAAATTCCTGTAACTGGTAAATGAGTTCCATTTGCTTTACTTCAAATGATACTTAAAAACAAAAAAAAAGTTGCACACCCACTCGTCTCTTTAAAGCAAGCATGAAAAGCATTGAGCGGGTAGGATTCTAGCTGTCTGAGAAGACAGTGTGGGAGGCAAGCGGAACAGTTAAAAATGCTTAGTCGACCCAAACAGAAAGACCAGGTTTGAATTCAGGCTCTGCTTCGTAGCAAGAGTGTGATCTTGAGTAAATTGCTGACCTTTCCGTGCCTTAGTTTCCTTATTTGTTAAATAGGATTGAAAATATTAATGTGACAGAACTGTGATAAAAATGAAACCAGGCAATGTATGCAAAGTGTTTGCCTGACATAAATGAGTAGGCACTCAAAATGATAATTTCCTCCTTTTTGCTTCTCTAGTGTAACTCATTGTTTGGGGATATGGGGGATCAAAAGTCAGAACCGAAGAAATCTTTAAAGAGATGATTTAACCATGTCTTTTTTTTTTTCTTTCACTTGAGAAAATGAGTCCTGGATAAATTGGGTTTGATTGATGATTATTCAGTGAGCCAGGGACAGTGCCAGACAGTGCTCACAATGTCCAGGTGTGAGCAAGGCATTTCGTACCAATTTCACCCAACAAAGTTGGGTTTTAGCATTATTAGACCCAATCCTAAATGGAAATTGATAATGAAAACAGGATACGGGATGAATTTTTAAACAAACATTATAAATGTTAGTATTACCCATGCATATTAACTTATAAATGGTCCATTTACTAACGAACATGCATGGCTAATACTAACTATTATAAAGTTCTCCTTTTGTCATTTATTTTTAACATTTATCACGAGTTGTTCTATAGGTTTTACATAGATTAATTTATTTCTCCTGGTATCTTAATAAAGTGTATACTATTATTATCCTCTTTTATAGATAGGGAAACTGAGGCATACATAGATTAATTTTTGCAAAGCTGCAGATTTAGTCAGTGGTGAAGCTTATACTCCGACTCAAGTGTTTTGACTTAAGACATGGTCTCAGTCACTGTATTGTACACTCTTCCTGTGAAGTTACTATATATCATACTAGTAGTCAGTATATAAGGTCCCAGAGGTTGGATCTGCATTTTGTTGTAGAGGTATTTAGGGAAAAAGAAAACAAATGGAGTAGGAATTTGATATAAAAGCATTTTACTATTAGGACTCAAGAGAGTCACTGAGGTGTGTGCCAGCTAATTTAGTGTTTCACAGCTCCTAATTCATCTTCTTTGCCCTGAATTGTGATATTAGAGCTGTAACCTGTAAAGATTTCTTTGTTTTCAGTTGGTTCAGTGTTAGCACTTGTCAATAGAAGGTGCTGGAGGAACACTGTTTATAAAAGGGTCTCTTTGCTTGTTTCCAGTGCTTTTCTTCTTGCTCCTGTGGTGTGGTGGTCAGTGAGTGGCTTTCTGGCTAGCAGTGTCCTAAAAACCAGTATTGTACACCCTCCAGTAATTTGGGCCCAATCCCCAGTGTGTGGCCTCCTAGCAAGTCTCACCAGCAACCCAGTTGATGGCTTCCTAGGACACTTCACTGGTCCCCTTCCTGGTTTTCTCACTAGCCCGGTTTGTGACAGCTCAACCAATTTCTTGAATATCAGATGGGTCACAGCCACATTATCTCTGATGAGGACTATCTCTCAAGCTTTGTAGGATAGAGAGCAAAGATGGGGATGCTTCTTCTAAGTTATTCATCCATGAGTACTCTCCCACAACTCTGGAGGTAGTGGCTGCTCCCTTAATCCACTATTCCTTTATTCTTTAGTGATAGCTCCTCTTTTAAAAGAAGAATTAGTAGTTAATAATTCTTCATATTAAATTTTCCATATTCTAATTTTGGTGTGATTTCTGTCTCCTGACTGGACCTTGACTGACACAAGGTATAAAATCATGTAGACCTCTGAGGAATGCACTTTCTTGAAAATTAGAAGTTGGGGTCTTGCTATTAGCTGTGCAACCTTAACTAGTTCACTTACCCTGTCAGAGCATGTTCCCTCATTAGTAAAAAGAGGGTGAAAATATGTGACAGGGTTGCATGAGCACCATGTAAAATTGGATGCTCTTTGCTACTGCTGCTACTGCTGCTGCTAAGTCACTTCAGTCATGTCCGACTCTGTGTGACCCCATAGACGGTGGCCCACCAGGCTCCCCCGTCCCTGGGATTCTCCAGGCAAGAACACTGGAGTGGGTTGCCATTTCCTTCTCCAATGCATGAAAGTGAAAAGTGAAAGTGAAGTCAGTCAGTCTTGTCTGACCCTCAGCGACCCCATGGACTGCAGCCTTCCAGGCTCCTCTGTCCATAGGATTTTCCAGGCAAGAGTACTGGAGTGGGGTGCCATTGCCTGAATGCTCTTTAAATGGGCTTAAATGTGAATGTACTTTAAAACTGTAACATACTATCACAATTAAAGGTTTTAGTTCTCAGTGTAGAAACAGAATAGCAAAGAAGGAGATATTTTAAGAAAAAATTTAATTACTTGCATTCTGGGAGACTGTTACATTGTTTCCTGGTTGTAGAAGGGACAGCATTTCATGTAAGATTTATTATCATCAAATAAATATATTGTTTGTTGATTGGTTTGCTTTGCCTAGCTTTTCAGAGATGAAAGCAAGCAGCTGTGAGTCTTTAAGTTGCTCAGGTTTTCAGGTCTCTGAAAAATATGAGTGAAATTATGACCATTTTGAAATGTTAGATTCAGACTAATTTGGTTACTTTCTGTTCTGATATCCTTCAGATTTGCTTTATTTCTCCTTTGTCTCCTTTACCCTTTCTGGGATGAATGCCTCTGTCAAGAAATAATTATTTGTTGCTGAGCACTCTATGTACAGAACGTAGCATTAGACGCTTCATGCTATTCCGAAAGAAAAAATAGTTTAGGAATCTTAAAAGTTAAAGAAAGAAAAGCATGAGTGTTTTCAAACCTTAAAATAGTTCTATGAGATGGATGCTTGCAGCAGACCTAGTCGAGTTCCATCCTAATTTTTTTAGAATCTCTTTGATTGGATTTGCCTTACCCCCAACTTCTCTGTTCTTTTACTTCTCAGAGTCAGCCCCTGAGACTTCCTTTGGAAGACTTCCCTAAAGCTACTAGACTCATTTTGCCTTCAGGCACAGAGAGCCAGAGAGAACCACTTGGGAGTTCACTTCCCTCCTAGGACAACGCTTGCCAAGGTCTTCCCTACACAGTATAAAAGCCTCTAGTAATAAGAAAATCTGAAGTGTAATTTACACCCCACGGCTCCCTTGCAGGATCATGCTGATGCTAGGATTTTGCCTGAAATCACTTCCCTATCTTGCTTACTCTCTGATTTGTGTGTTTTTCCTGAAAGTGTTTTCTTAATGAAAAACACTTGCCTACAATCCTCCTCTCAGAGTGTGTTTCCAAGGATCCTGGCCTAAGATTGCTATTCTGTTTTTAAGATGGGAAAACTGAGTCTCTTGTATTTTAAATTGCCAAAAGCCTCACTACCAATAAGGGGTGAATTTGTGAATGATCCATGTCTGTGTAACTCTAAAACTCCTACTTCCAGTGCTTTATTACATTTAAAGTCCCTAATACTGAGTATTTTAAAATTTGACTCTCTGAACAGAGGTGGACACAAGTTCAGCAATTGATTGATCAACAGATATAAAAATTATATTTATGTATTAAGAGATCTTTAAGTATATGAGAAGAAAATATAAAGAACCATTGACAGTAAGACCTAAGTATGGTATATCTCACTTAGGAAAACCTTCACTTATAAAGGGTGAAACCTTTATACAGCTCTGCCTAACCAGAGCTCTGATGAAGATATGGCTACATGTTCAATGTCATTTTCAGTCAGGGGCTTTCTTCATGCCAAGGCTGAGTTGGGTATTTGTATTTTTCCTGTTGGTTCTGTAACAAATTTCCACAGAATTGGTGGATTATGGGGAGGGTGGTGGGAGGGGGGTTAGGGTTGGGAACTCATGTACACCTGTGGTGGATTCATGTCAATGTATGGCAAAACCAATACAGTATTGTAAAGTAAAAAAAAAATAAAATTAAAAATAATAATAATAATAAAAAAAACCAATACAGATAGATGTGGAGGCCAGAAGTCCAAAATGGTTCTCACAGAGCTAAAATTAAGATATTGGAGGGGCTGTTTCTTCTGGATCTCTAGAGAATCCTATTCCTGCTCCTGCAAGGTGTCTAACCTCCTTGGTATGTGGCCCCATTCCTCTAAATTAAGTGCCAACAACAATTTGTTAAGTCCTACTTATATCCTGTCACTATGACATTGACTCTTCCAGTTACTGACTCTTCTTCTGTTGGATTGTCCAAAAGTTCATTTGAGTTTTTCCATAACATCTTCTAGAAAAACCTAAAGGAACTTTTTGACTAACCAAATACATTTCAGCACTCTTTTGATTATACCAGGCACCCAGGTAACCTAGGATAATCTCCCTAGTTTGAAGTCAGCTGATTATAAGCCTTAGTTCATCTGTAAATCTCCTCTCCCTTTGCCGTACAATGTAACATATTCACAGGTTTTAGGGAGCAGAACCTAGATGTCTTTTAGGGGGCCATCATTCTGTCTACTTCAGTAGTATACCACATATTCATATCCTCACTGTTTCTAACTTAGTTCAGATATCAACATAACTATGCTGTGTTATGGTGATTAGTTTCCTCTCCCTTCCTTTACCTTGAAAACCTCTGATTGCATTAGCTGAGAGAACTTTCTGAAACTTTTCCTTTTTCCTCTGCTTAAAATTCATTAATGCTGCCCATTAAATACACAGTCAAGTACAAACTCCTTATTTCAGCTTGTTCCTCCTCTACTCCTTAACTCTGCAATAATGTCTTGCTATATCCTTCTGGAATTGGAACCCATGACACTCAGCTAATTTGGATCCTACAAAACAAACACCAACAAAAGAAAAGCCCTATATAGCACTGTTCTAAGTCCCTTGAAATATCATTAAAAACAGGCATTTTAAAGTAGAATTTCAGTAATATTTTGATCAGGGCAGTGAGGTACATGGCCTTGTGTCAGTCCTCCACAGTACTGGGGGCCAGAGGCAGCTGACTTGTGTGTCCTAAAAGGGTCAGGTCTAGGTCTCCCCTTCCCCTTACAACCCTTTGTTTCATCCATCCTGAATTTCTCAGTTTCCTTGACTCCTATGCTGTTTCCTGATACTTTGCCTGAGATATAACCCTCTCTCTCTGTTTATGGGGCTTGTACTTGCTCACCCTCTAAGACATACCTCTAAGGCCCTTTTCTCTAAGAAGCCTTTTCTGATTTCTTTTTTTTTTTCCTACTAACACAACTCAAACTCTTCTTTATGCCTCATCTTACCCTTCGTGGAAACATAACTTCTAACTCACTTATTTTCAAGTCTCTCATCCACAGCAAGAATAAGTGGACTTTTATTTTTAGTTTGTCTTTCCACTCATCATTTTTTACGTTCTCTGGCACAATGTAAATAAACGTTCAGTAGAATTCCAGCTAATGATAGNACATAACTTCTAACTCACTTATTTTCAAGTCTCTCATCCACAGCAAGAATAAGTGGACTTTTATTTTTAGTTTGTCTTTCCACTCATCATTTTTTACGTTCTCTGGCACAATGTAAATAAACGTTCAGTAGAATTCCAGCTAATGATAGATACATCCAAAGTATAAAATTTCATTATCTAACCACTGCCGTAATGTGAATTTTAATGTTTATTGTTAAACAATTACCTCTTTATGCTCATATTAACATCTTAAGAAAATGGAATGTGAAAGAGCATATACTGATGAAGCAATGACAGAATATACTTAGCCCTGAGGCTGAGGTTAAGAAAAGAAGCCAGATTCTTCAAGAGCTTGGAACAGGGTCTGAAAAGTGATGGTGGTGGTGNTGCAGTCCAAGGGACTCTCAAGAGTCTTCTCCAACACCACAGTTCAAAAGCATCAACTCTTCGGCATTCAACTTTCTGTATAGTCCAACTCTCACATTCATACATGACCACAGGAAAAACCAAGGCTTTGACTAGACAGACCTTTGTTGGTAAAGTAATGTCTCTGCTTTTTAAAATGCTGTCTGGGTTGATCATAGCATTTCTTCCGAAGAGCAAGCGTCTTTTAATTTCATGGCTGCAGTCACCATCTGCAGTGATTTGAGAGCCAAAAAATAAATAAAGTCTGTCACTGTTTCCACTGTTTCCCCATCTATTTGCCATGAAGTAATGGGACTGGATGCCATGATCTTCGTTTTTCTGAATGTTGAGCTTTAAGCCAAACTTTTCACTCCCCTCTTTCACTTTCATCAAGAGGATCTTTAGTTCTTCACTTTCTGCCATAAGGGTGGTTATGGCATATCTGAGGTTATTGATATTTCTCCCAGCAATCTTGATTCCAGCTTGCGCTTCATCCAGCCTGGCATTTCGCATGATGTATTCTGCACATAAATGAAATAAGCAGGGCGTACTCCTTTTTCTATTTGGAACCAGTCTGTTCTTCCATGTCCAATTCTAACTGTTGCTTCCTGAGCTGCATACAGATTTTTCAAGAAGCAGATCAGGTGGTCTGGTATTCCCATCTCTTTCAGAATTTTCCATAGCTTGTTGTGATCCACACAGTCAAGGGCTTTGGTGTAGTCAATAAAGCAAAAGTAGATGCTTTTCTGGAACTCTTTTGCTTTTTTCATGATCCAGCAAATGTTGACAATTTGATCTCTGGTTCCTCTGCCTTTTCTAAATCCAGCTTGAACATCTGGAAATTCACGGTTCACGTGTTGCTGAAGCCTGACTTGGAGAATTTTGAGCATTACTTTACTAGTGTGTGAGATGAATGTAATTGTGTGGTAGTTTGAGCATTCTTTGGCATTGCCTTTCTTTGGGATTGGAATGAAAACCGACCTTTTCTGGTCCTGTGGCCACTGCTGAGTTTTCCAAATTTGCTGGCATATTGAGTGCAGCACTTTCACAGCATCATCTTTCAGGATTTGAAGTAGCTCAACTGGAATTCCATCACCTCCATTAGCTTTGTTCATAATGCTGCTTCCTAAGGCCCACTTGACTTCACGTTCCAGGATGTCTTATTCTAGGTGAATGATCACACCATCATGGTTATCTGGGTCATGAAGATCTTTTTTTGTACAGTTCTTTTGTGTATTCTTGTATATCTTCTGCTTCTGTTATGTCCATACCATTTCTGTCCTTTGTTGTGCTCATCTTTGCATCAAGTTTTCCCTTGGTATCTCTACTTCAAAGCCTAGATCATTGCTTGTAATGCTGTAGCTACTCCAAGGAAAACACACAGAGCTGCTGAATGAGGTGAAGAAAAATACAAAGAAAAGAGATGAGAAGCAGGAGAAAAAATGTGGGAAGAATAACAAGAAATAGGTTACTCACTGCTGTCAGACAAAGCTGAAAGGTACAGATATTTAAGAAAAAGTCTAGGAAAGGTCTGTATATTAGGATGATGCATTGTAGAGAGGTTTAGTGGAAGTGAGAACAAGCAGGCCATGTCATGAGCAGCATAGCAAGCCTGCTACTGAAAAATGAGTCTCTTTTCAGTGATACAAAACATTTGTTAATTTGTAATGAAAAAAGCAGGAGGCATAATAACAGAATATAAGGAGGTATTAACATAGATATGTTCCCCAGATGGTCACCTTTCACCTTCCTTATGTGCTTTTTACTATGGCAACATAAATGTGGGATGGAATACAGGATAATTATTTGGAAAAGTTTCCAAAATTAAGATTGCTCATGGAGAGCAGGATTGAAATGTATTTCGAATAGATTAAGTGATATTCTTTTGCAGCACACTGAATTTTCTATTTTGATCAGGTTAATATCAACATGACTTCATTGTTTGCAAGCATTCATGTTGAGGGCAGGAAAAGTGACCCCAGAGGTTTCTACTGTACAGGGAAAGCAACCTGAGATATCTATGTGCTCTGAATATGTACAATGAGCCACCTAATATTTCTGAATTATCATTACTGTTCAAGGGCACCCAGCCAGAGTAAGTGTGTGTACTGAAATTCTATGAGGGTCTAACTTGAGCTTGCGACAAATACACATAAAATCTAATATAAAAGGTCACCATTAAGTGTGTGTGTGTGTGAACAGTTATCCTGTTACTCACCAAAACACATTCAACCATAACTCCCCTCCAGCATCACAGCCAACAACCTCTAGTCACTGTGGCCTCCTGCCTGTCATCACTAGTGAGAGAGATGGAAGCCAACTGGGAATGAGCTGGGACATGGGTGCCTGGAACACACATACAGGTCATCAGAGTTCCGACTGCAAATTCAGTGTGTGGGGGGCCAACTTAGAAAATGCTTAAAAAAAGTGGCTTTTTTTTTAGTGATATGAATTCAGGAATCTGATCCAGAGAGGAAAAGAATAATGAACTGTATATTTTTAATAAACAGAAGAGAATCCTAAGTGGGGACTTGATTTGGGGGATTCTGTTTGTGATGGTTAGTGGCTGTTTTACATGTACTTGAGAGTGGTTCAGGAGCCCCATGCTGAAGCATCGCACATTGAAGTTAGACGTGAAGACCTGCCTCAGTGAATCCTTATGAAGATAAGGAACTTTGCTGTAAACTTTTCAAAGGAGACAGCATTTTGGAACATTTGAAATCAATTACACAAAAGGCCTATAATGAATCAGGTATATGAATTTTGAATTATCCCCAGTTGGGAACTTCTGGGCAAGTATATGTAGATTTAAGGGAAAGAATAGTCTTCAAAGAAAGCTCAAGTATCCAAGGATGTTGAGTCATCTGGCTTTGAATATTGTATTGTTTTCTCCATTGTCCAGATTTTTTTTCTTAGGCTATGAGGCCATATTTAAAATAGGGTCATAATTAAGAAAACTTTTAGAGTCAAAGGAAAGGGGCTTGGAGATGGTTGAGATGGAGGTGACCTTTTCCAGAAAGGAAGAGAGGCATGGGAGTGTTGGGGTCAGGCAACTAGATTAGGGACTTCTGACCCCAAATTAGTGGTTTACCTAGTTCTGCAATCCTAAATTAACCTTCCCGAGCCTAACATTTTTATCACCTGTAAAATAGGGACAGTGGTATCTACTGTGCAGTGATGTTAATCAGATTAGCATTGACTTAAATAAACACCTGACTTACAATTGGTACTCATAGTCATAATTGCATCTATCCCTTCACATTCCTTACCCAGAGCTAGCTATGCCATATTGCATTGTATATATTGTAATGTTTATCTCTAGAAATGTGGTAGATAAGCACCCAAATAAATTTGATCTGAATTTTACATTTCAGATAGATAACAATCTTTGGAGTTTAAGTAAGTCCTATGCAATTTAGAGAATATACTTAACACTAAATAATTAGTTGTTACTGATTTGAAATTCAAATTTAGCTGAGTAACTGACATTTTAATTTGCTATATCTGGCAAACCTGCCTACTCAGTATGTATTCCCTATTTATCTCTTTCTAACAGCACATAGATTTTCATTCTGATAATGAACCCTCTCCTACAGTGCAGAGTCTACATGGCTTAAGGCAATCAACACTTTTCATCCTCCTGGCCAAAGTAACTGGGTTTTTTTGGTAGGCATGTGTTTAAGTCACAGTGAATTTAGGCCTCTTGTTTGGAACACAAAATCAGAAATATTTGCTCTCTCTTAGGTGTGATCAAGAAGAAAGAACTCCACACATTGTTGGTAATCATTTAGCTACTGTGTGAGGAACTGACCCATAGAAGATACAAAGCCAGGGTTACAGCTGGGGAGCTGCCCTTCTGGGGCTACCAGTGGAATCAGTTTCCCTTGAAGCAAGGGGCCGTATGGGGAAGAGATGGACACCTGAACAAAACCCTCTTTCTCTCTCTCTTTTTTTCCTTTTGTTTAAGGAAGGAAGAAGGAAGAATTGATGCATCATAGGTAAGAGTATCCAGTACAGGGTGAAAAGTGGAACTAAGAAAAAGCGTGTCCTTCTGTGAGTTCAAGTGCTTTAGTTGCAAGTAGTAGGAAAACCTAACTCAGCTAAACAATAAAGGGAATTTATAGGTTCTTGTAACATAAAAATCCCAAGGGTAGGTGAGCTTCAGGGGAAGCTGTTTATTTAACGGTGAAATATGACAACAGAGAGAAAAGGGGAGGGGGCTTCTTTTTTTTTTTTAAGTTAGCCACTGCTTCTATTTTTATGATTCCATAATTTTATGATGGTTTGGCAAACTCAAAATGCAGCTGCACTCATTAGTTTCCCAAATTAATATTTATATAACAGCAGCATNCAGAGAGAAAAGGGGAGGGGGCTTCTTTTTTTTTTTTAAGTTAGCCACTGCTTCTATTTTTATGATTCCATAATTTTATGATGGTTTGGCAAACTCAAAATGCAGCTGCACTCATTAGTTTCCCAAATTAATATTTATATAACAGCAGCATTGGGGCCAAATTTTTAGTAGAACTTTACAAACATTTCATTGCACGTCAGTCTTATCTGTTTAGAAATGCAAGCATCACATTTTCCTATACACATCCCAGAATTACTTCTGCCAATTCAAGTTTTCATGATAAGTTTGCATTTGTAAGCTTCATTTCCTGATTCCTTGATTTGTGCACTTGCAAATTACAATTCTGTGCATGTTCAATAGAATTAAGATAGTCAAAATTCTGGCCTATAATCCCCTTACTGCATGAATTTAGATCTCAGACATTTTATAATAATACTTTTCCCACAGCTGATTTTAATAAAATCTATAAAAATAATAATTATGAAAATAAAGAGCATATGATAAGAAATCTTCCCTTCAACCCAGCAATCATATTAAACACATTTGGGTTTAACAAACATATTCTTATATACATGAAGCTACCAATATGCATGTAATAGGAGATCTTTTATCCAGGAATATGAATACTAGAAACATCCAAACAGTGGAATTATTCTGAAGTATTTTTTAAAATTTCCATCCATTAAGAACCAATATAATATTGTAATTTGCCTCTGATTAAAATAAATTTATATTAAAAATTATATATTGAAAGATTTGAAAATAATTAGCTAGATATTTTCCAGGGAGCAGCAGCTCACTGTTGCCCTGTAAAGTGAAAGATAGCAGAGTAGTAAAGTTGTCACCTCGTAGGTTTGTGGGTATCATACTATACTAACCACCTTAGCTCTCAGCTGATACACGGTTCAGAAGACAACACTTACTTTAAAGTGTTATTTTCCAGTCGTGCAAATATGTTACATAAACCATTCCTTAATTAGGATAATGGAAAGAAATACCCTGAGAATGTACCTAGTGTGATGGAGTCTTTCCTAATCGATGGGCTCCATCGGAATGAAGACATCTCAGACCCAGAAATACTATTGGACTAAGATACATTTCAGACCATCCCAGTGAATTCTTCCCTACTAGAAATAACATTGCATTAATAATTAAAATAAAAATGGCTCATGTATACTGAGCTATTATTATGTCTGGAGCTAAGAGTTTGACATTCACAGCCCTGTCTCCACTTTGTGGATGAGCATTTTGCTAAGTCCAGAGAAATGCCAGCCCACTTGGACCAAGTCTCTCTAATAGCAGAGCTAACAAGAACACAGGTCATCCTGGGTCATAATGGGGATCACACGCAGTAGGCTACACCCTTTAGACTGGAGCTTTGTGAGACAGGCATTCGTGTTCCCATTGTGTATAAGAGAGAAGCTAGTCATTTGCCAAACTCACTCATTCATCTTATCAGTTTTTATTAATTTAATATAAAAAGTTTAGGAATGCAGATGACCTCTCCCTTGACAAAAAAAGATGTTCCGTGACAGAGCTAAGATGAGCTAAGGAAATTTTGTGGTATGACTGATTTGAAAGTGTTAATTTTCAAGAGAATCTTCAGCTTTGAAACTACTACTTTTTAGTCAGCATAAGCAAGGTAGCTTAATACAAGCAATAATATTCTAAACCCATATATTTTCCACCCAAAAGACAAAGAAATAAAACTTCACACACAACATTAACTTTGAGAGATTCTTTCCTCATCATGCATCCAAATAGCACGTACAAGCTCTAGTATTGGCATTGCTGAGAAAATTGGTTCTTTTATGTCATTTAAATGGCACTATGGTCTTCCATTCAGGGTCTGGCTAAAACTCAAAAAACAACAAACTACAGATTAAGACCTTTCTTTTCAAATTATTCTTTTGTTCTGTCCAAGTTAGGGAAATTGGTATTCCAGCAGAAAGCTGCTGCTTTAAGCAGAACAGTCTTTAATATGGAAAGATTCTTCCTTAGATTGCTAAAAGTTTTGCAGTTCTACTTTTAGTCATTATTACTATAATCTACCATCAAGAAATCTCTTTCACAGTGAGGACAGGAAAAGTATATGGAATCTTCCAACGATCAGGTTCTCCATTTCACTTTCTACTCTGTTCTCCTCCAGAAGTGGGGCAGGATCCAGAGTTTAACAACATGGGATTTAAAGTTTATGTGCAAACATTTGTGTGCACGTGTGTTTTAACCTTTTTACACCTGTCACCTTGGAAAAGATCACTTGTCCTTTTAAACCGCAGTTTCCTCATCAGTACAAGAAAGGCATTGGACTAGGTCAGCCACTCTCAAAGAATGGTCGATAGCATCTGAGGTTTCCTAAGGCCCTTTCAAGCGGCCCTCGTGGTTAAAACTATCTTCCTGATGACACTAAATACTGATTGTATTATTTTATTTTTTCACTCTAACACTTTCACTAGTGAAGAGTGCAGTTTTCGGGAACCTCCGAGCTACGTGGTGATGTCATCAACCTGAATGTGTTCTTATGTAACCTTGTGTTTCAAAATCATTTTTAGTCTTAAATATCTAATACCATAAATTGCAATAAATACAATTCACATAAAATCTAATAGGGCTCTCAATAGTTTAGGAGTTAAAAGGAGTCTTAAACCTAGAGAGGAGGGATGGGGGAGTGGCAGGGAAGTTCAAGAGAGAGGGACTATATATATACTTATGGCTGATTCACATTGTTGAATGGCAGAAACCAATACAACACTGTAAAGAAATTATCCTCTCACTAAAATTTTTTAAAGGAGTCTTAAAATCAAAAAGTTTGAAAATTGGTGGGTCAGATAATCTCTGCCTCAGTGATTTGCAGTGGCTTGTGCTAGGGTTAAAATGTCTTTTTCTTTTTTTAAGGTGATGATGGTAGATTTTAAATACTTTTTCAAAGTTCCTACTTGGTAAGAGAAAAAGTGATATCCTTTGTGAGTACCTCCATTAAAAAAATTATTAAGTTACTAGCTTACATATCGGAGAAGGCAATGGCACCCCATTCCAGTGCTCTTGCCTGGAAAATCCCATGGACGGAGGAGCCTGGTAGGCTGCAGTCCATGGCGTCACTGAGAGTTGGACACGACTCAGTGACTTCACTTTCACTTTTCACTTTCATGCATTGGAGAAGGAAATGGCAACGCACTCCAGTGTTCTTGCCTGGAGAATTCCAGAGACAGCAGAGCTTGGTGGGCTGCCGTCTATGGGGTTGCACAGAGTCAGACACAACTGAAGCGACTTAGCAGCAGCGGCAGTTTATATATATGCAGCCCTATGAACCCTTTTCATGACCTCTTATGTTACCTATGATTTTCTGTGACCTTTTATGATTTAAAGACAAAAACCATTCATTTCTGTGTAGATTGTTACTACCCAAATAGGTATTGTTGGTGTTCTATGAAACTGTCCTGAAGCCCTCAGAGCATTTAGATAGAGTCTGTACTTAAGTGGAAACCTAATTAAGTGTAAGAATATATTTACACATGACCAATTCTCTAATGTCAAATTCAACCCTGCTTTGTCTTTACCTGGGATTTTCTAGATTTCTCACTCAGATCCTGAGACTTGAGCCAAAAGCTCATTCCTCAAATATGATTTTAAGGTGTCAGGAAGATGGATTGATTGATAATAAACTCTTTCACTAGATGTGCAAAAAAAACGCCTGCTGGCCAATTCCAAGAGGAAAATTCCCAATTCAAACAATACTTCTCCTTGCAACACTTTCTTTATTTGATGGATTACTTCTGGATAAGTTATAAAACTGAAAGTTCAATTTTAAATAGGACCTTTTATGCTTAAAGAATTGCAACTCAGGATAATACCAGTGAGTGTTTTCTTTCCCAAACCAATTATAGGGTAAAATAGGATTATCATGTTCATTTAATCTACGTAAAGTCCATAGCATTAAATGATAGATCAGCTGGTTGTTTCTAAAGCACTTTTGCACTTTTTCTTTGCACTTTTGCATTGCTGAAGGAGGCTTATTTATTTTTTACTTTCAGCCTTTCTCTTTAATTGGCTTTCCACTACATAGTGCTTTTTTCTTGATTTTTTTTAAAAAAGAACTTATTATTCTTCTCCATTATCTCATCTTTTTTCCTCCTTGTTGGACTGAAGTGACAAGGGGCCTTGAATCCATGATGAAAGAAAATGTAATTGAGCCTAGGGAGCTAACCACAGGAAAATCTGAGTTCAAACTCTGGCACTGTCTCCCCTTCATTATCAAACCCTGGAGTTCCATAATCGAGAAAATGTATATTGTTAGACTACTTCATGGAGATGTTGTAAAGATCACTGAGTACATTTCCTTTAACATCACTAGTCCAAAGAGTGAGGCAGAGAAAAGCGTTTTTCCAAATGCACTCCATTTGAGTGAGGGTACAAGATTTTGGAAGCAACTTTCTCCCCAGATGTCAGTCAAGTCAATAACAGTAGAAACAATGTGATTAGAAGTATGCTTTTTCACTTCTGCTGCTGCTGCTGCTGCTAAGTCGCATCAGTTGTGTCCGACTCTGTGCGACCCCATAGACGGCAGCCCTTTTCACTTCTAGGGAGTTGATATTAGCTTAATTTCTTTTGGAGGGACTCTGAGGGACCTGTTGCCTAGGAGGGTAAGTAGAACTTGTTCTTGCTGTGAAAATGACTTCATTCTGGTATGGGTTTCAAATGTAGGTGAAAGGACCAGGGAGCAGGTCTCGATCTGATGTCTGCCTACACTGACCACTTGTCTTTTAATTTGCTCTCTGGGAAATTGCTAGTTAATGATTTTCCATGCAGAATCCCNCCCTTTTCACTTCTAGGGAGTTGATATTAGCTTAATTTCTTTTGGAGGGACTCTGAGGGACCTGTTGCCTAGGAGGGTAAGTAGAACTTGTTCTTGCTGTGAAAATGACTTCATTCTGGTATGGGTTTCAAATGTAGGTGAAAGGATCAGGGAGCAGGTCTCGATCTGATGTCTGCCTACACTGACCGCTTGTCTTTTAATTTGCTCTCTGGGAAATTGCTAGTTAATGATTTTCCATGCAGAATCCCTTTGATCACTGCAAAGTTCAACTATGCTCCCGTGGAAAAACCCTCACAATGGTGACATCNGCAGGTCTCGATCTGATGTCTGCCTACACTGACCGCTTGTCTTTTAATTTGCTCTCTGGGAAATTGCTAGTTAATGATTTTCCATGCAGAATCCCTTTGATCACTGCAAAGTTCAACTATGCTCCCGTGGAAAAACCCTCACAATGGTGACATCGCTGTCTACAGCAGTCTTCTCAGACTTGGCACTATGGACATTAGGGGGTGGATAATTCTTTGGTTGGGAGTGGGAAGATTTCCCGGGCATCCTAAGATGTTTAATAGCAATCATGACCTCTACACACTAGATGTCAGTGGTGACAAACATGAATGTCTCCAGACATTGCCAACTGGAAGGAAAAATCACCCTCGATTGAGAACTGCTAGTCTATGGAGTCAAAGAATGTTAGAATCAGACACGGTGCTCAGGGCTGGTGCACTGGGATGACCCTGAGGGATGGGATGGTGAGGGAGGTGGGAGAGGAGTTCAGGATGGGGAACACATGTACCCCCACAGCTGATCATGTCAGTGTATGGCAAAAACCACTACAATAGGGTAAAATAATTAGCCTCCAATTAAATTAATTTTTTAAAAAGAATCAGAAAAAATATTCACATTGTATCATTCTTTGTTTCCCCTAAAATTGTATCTCATTTATCACTTGTGGTATACTTGATGATTTTAGGTAGAAAGCAGCATTGAAAAAGTNCATGGCATGGCTTAGTTTCATTGAGTTAGACAAGGCTGTGGTCCGTATGATCAGATTGGCTAGTTTTCTGTGATTATGGTTTCAGTCCGTCTGCCCTCTGATGCCCTCTTGCAACACCTACCGTCTCTCCTAATGGACTTTATATTTGGCCTATCTTAACATGAAAATGGCAAGGCTCGTCTGCCTTCATAACACATTTTAATGTGGCCAGGTTACAATTGCTTCATTTATAATGGTGTTACCCCAGGCTTGAAGTTTTGGAAAAAGTTTTCCATTTCATTGTGATGAGAAATGCGACTTACAACAGAGTTACAACTACTATGTCCTTAGGATGATTGTTCTTCTAGATGGAAGCACTTTTCTGCAGTTTTCCCCCATAATAAGCAATGTTACACTCTGGGAGTCCAGCCAGCTCTGTGGAGAACAGGGCTTTATGGAAATTTCAGTGTGAACGGTATACTGAATGTTTCTGTATCAGTATTAGAAATTACATACATGACACAATAATGATTAAGCTATTATTCTCAAAGGCTACTAAATCTCTTCATATACTAAATCACAGTGAAAATAACATTGATCTTCAGCTTACATTATTTGATTTCTAAAGGTAATTTTTGAACCTTACTGCTAAGATTTTTTTCATTTCACAGGCCAAAATTATGTCAACAGAAAGGTCTTAATTGCTGTCTTGTTGATGTGTTTGGGTACAATGAAAGGCCCTTGTTTTTACTTCCATGTGACAGTCACATCAGTCTGAAAGAACAGGAAAATCTACTACGATGAAAAACTTTGCAGCAAAGGGACTCAACCTCTGTAAGTTTACAAGTTGTTGGATTTCAAAGGGCTGGAGAGGAAATCCTTCGGGCCGGAAGTTGACATGTCATTCTGTAGCCCTCAGCCTGACCTTCCCCAAACATTAGCTCAGACACAAAAGACACTCTGCTCCAGATGACTTTTTTACCTTCAGGCTGGTAACCCTATCATCTTCCTGAATGACACCTCTGCCACTTTCCACTCTTGTCAGGAAGGAAACCTTTGAATTCTTTGAAGCTCAAAGCCAGTGATGTTCTTCACAGTGACCTTGAGGAGCTGCTCACTCCTTGGTCCTCGTCATCTACAGATTAATTTCTATTCTTTGGCTCCAAGAAAACTGTCAAGGAGTTATGGATTCATGTAAGCCTCCCTGATGGGCTGAGTCCATTTAAATTTATTTGCAGGTGAATTTGTGATTGATATTTTGATGGGAATTCTAGAACTATCACTAGGCTATTTAAACCCCTCTCTATTAGAAAAATAGTGTGAAATATCAGTGAGTGTGAACATATTTGCCTCCATGTAAGGACTGAAAATTTGTTAGAAGAAAAAAAATAAAAAGAGGTTAAACTCTTTTTTAAAAAACTAAACCAAAAGAAGCAGAGCCACATACTCGATTTGAGGGCTGGCCTCAAATAGTTTCCTGTAATGAAAACTGGGAGGAGAGAAACAATCCAAAGGCAGTGAGAACCAAATTTGATTTAAATAAAGCTGTTCGAAGCTTTAGTACTTCTAAAAACAAAGTACTTTCCCTTAGTTTCCCATTTTAAAAATCCTCTCTCACTTAGGATATGTAAGAAATTGCTTAGAGATTATTAAAACAAAAACAAAACAAACAAAAAAAAACCTTGTTGTATAGGCCATCTAACATATTTTGCTTCTGAGAAACAAAAGAAAAAGCCCAGAGGTCCAACCAAGATACCATTCAAAATCAGAGTTACTAGGAGCTGAATTTGGAGATACTTTTTACAATTCTGTGTCTAAAACTGAAGAAGGCCTTTGGGGCCCACAGAAGCCCCATGCACTTGTGCTGATCTTCTGTGTGTTAGGACCTCTGTAACCGTTCAGTGTTGACAGGTCTGTATGTGTATATTTGTGCATTTTAATTGAGGAGAAATTCATATCTCATCGAATTAACCCTCTGAAAGTGCACTGTATACTCACAATGCTATACATTCATCACCTCTATCGAGTTTCAAAACACTATCAACCACAAAAGAAATCCCATCCCCATTAACCAGTCATTCCTCATTCCCACTAGTCTTTAAGGAACTACTGATCTATTTCTTGGCTGTCTGGATTTGTCTGTTTTGGATAGTTCATAGCAATGGAGTTATGCAGTATGTAATCTTTTGTGCCTGGCTTCTTTCACTTAGCATAATGTTTTCAAAGTGCATCCATGCTGGAGCATATATTAGTCCTTCACTTCTTTTAAATGGATGAATTATATTCCATTATATGGATAGATCACATTTATTCATCTGTTCATTTATTGATGGATTTTAGGGGTGTTTCCATTTTCAAGCTATGGTGAATAGTGATGCTATGAACATTGCATGTAAATATCTGAATGGTGGTGGTAGTTTAGTCACTAAGCCGTATCTGACCCATGTGACCCCATGGACTGTAGCCTGCCACACTCCTCTCTCCATGGTATTTCCTAGGCAAGAATACTAGAATGGGTTGCCACTTCCTTCTGCAAATATTTGAATATTTGCTTTCAATTCTTCTGGTTATATATCTAGTAGTGGAAGTGCTGGGTCATATATTGATTCTAAGTTTAGACTTTTAAGGAACCACCAAACTGTTTTCACAGTATGTGCTCATTTACTTTTATGCATATAATGCATCTCTCTTCTTTGAAAATCTNATATATCTAGTAGTGGAAGTGCTGGGTCATATATTGATTCTAAGTTTAGACTTTTAAGGAACCACCAAACTGTTTTCACAGTATGTGCTCATTTACTTTTATGCATATAATGCATCTCTCTTCTTTGAAAATCTTTTTGAACAGGACTCAAGCAGAATAGACAAAACTTTAGGTGACCTGGTCTTCTTGAATCTTCTCAGTGTAGAGTGGAAGCAGCAGCAGTTGTTAGTTCCATTTGGAAAATCTTTCTGGGGGCCTTATAATACATTTGATGAATTACTCAAACTCCAAATCTTTCTCCATAGGGGAGGATGGCTGTCATACTGGGGAAGTATTAAATACAGTAAACACTTACTATAGTGTGGTCTCTTAAGACCTGGGTCTGCAGTTGGAAATCTGCCCCCTTTCCTCACATTTGTGTAGAGCAGCAAAGTGACTTAAATGGATAGCCAACGGGAATTTGCTGTATGGCTCAGGAAACTCAAATAGGGGCTCTGTATCAGTCTAGAGGGGTGGGATGGGGAGGAAGATGGGACAGAGCTTCAAAAGGGAGGGGATATATGTATACCTATGGCTAATTTATGTTGAGGTTTGACAGAAAATAGCAAAATTCTGTAAAGAAATCATCCTTCAAAAAAAAAAAAAAAAGACCCAAGCTCCAGAGATTGTTGAAGCACATTTTTTCCATCAGAAAAACCCAACAGACATCTTTGAACCCTACACATTGCCCAATTCATACATGGATACATAGTAATATGATGTTTTGACATTCTGGAAAGTCATCCAAACCATTGTTTAAATTTTGAGACAATAATTGTTTTTTTCTCAGTCTTTCCTGGAGGCTCCAAGTTCTCCAAGATGAATAAATAACTAAGAGCCATTTAGCCATTTCTGTGAATTGCTTATTTTACAAAGATATCTCCAACCTTTAGCCTCCAAGCATTTCATTACCATTTGCAGGCGACTATCAGCACAGAAATTCTCTAACTCCCTGAGTCTTCAACTAGGCTAGAGTTTCTTATTAAGCATGGATTTAAGAAGGAGTTCCTTCTTTCTGACTTCAAGTCATAATGACTTCTCCATCTCTGCTCTTTATTGAGAAGACAGCTTACTCTGGAACAATTTTTCTTGGTTCTCAAAATATCACTGAATTTGACTCTTATTTACTACCTGATGGATTCAAATAGGGCCTGGTTTGCTACCTTCCACTCCCTGGTGGCTAAAGAGGTTTTAGTTGACAGTCCAAGTCACTAATTTATGACCCCAGACTATCCTTGACACAGTGTAGTGCAAATCAGTCTTGATTATTTTTATACTGATATATTTAAAATATATATAATTTATTTTCTTCTTAACAACAGTCCAGCTTTGTTTATACTGATGTAGTCTGTTGTCTGTTCTTCCCTTTTACTCTTAAGGTCATAAAGTCATTAAAAATCCTACTTCTATGCTTTCTCTTTTCATGAAACTAGGAAATTTTAATAGCTATCACTTCTTTTCTCTATTATCTAAAAATGAGAAGAGCTCACATTCAAGAATTGTGTTTCCAGTCATTTGAATGGGCAGAGAGGTTATGGAAAAGGGATTGAAAAGGAGCAAAAATCTTCGCCAGGACTTCTGGAAAAGGCAATGTAATGGCTCATGTGTTGTTCCCAGAGATGTACAAGGTTGAGCTAGGGCAGGACCAACACTGGAGACAAGCTGAATCACAAAAGAGCCACTGGAGTTAATTGAACTGTGGAACAATTCACACTCTTTCCTCAACTATTTTCAAGATGTGGTACAGGATGACATAAGTGAAGTGTTGAGAACTCCAGTCAAGGGTCATGTCCTGTGTTATTACGAGTTTAAAAATGTAGTTAAGAGGTTGGTGGTAGTGAAACCACCACTCAGAAGAGAGTGCAGATTCCCTGACACACCACCTTTGAGTTCCTTTCAGGCACTGCCAAGCCAGGCCCTCAGGGTTAGCCTGGCTTGGATGGGAAACAGTCTCCTTCTCTTTTCAGAGGGTCATGGCTTCTGTTTTGATTTCCATGCTTTTTCCTGAAAGTGCGCCATCATGTTACTCTACCTTCCCCCAAAGTGAGTCAGACGTGCTGGCCATTAGAACACCAAAGTGGTGGTTCCCATGGCAGCCAGAACCTCATGGAGGCAAACAATAAAATACCAACACTGTTCTCAAACCAGCGAAGAACTACAATCACTAGAGCGAACCGAAATCACGGTCACAACGCTGTGCGCTTCTGAGGTTGACATGGCTTTTCCAAACTGGAAGAGTTGTCCCTCCTCCTCTGAAAGCATCTTCACAAAGTGAATATGAGAGCCCCTCAGACTTTCCAAGGAAGGACGCTCTTAAGTTTCCTCTTGAATGCACAGTTCTACCTAGGATGACGTCACATGGTGGACTCACAAACAAGACCCCTTTGTGGTCTTTCAAAGTAAAGCCAGATGTTAGTTGCTGCTTCCACAGAGACTAAATGAGGTTTCAGGTAAATCAGATCTATGCATGATTATAAAATTGCATGGTCCATTTCATTGAAATCTGCACTGGTGCAGAACGTGGTCTCCATGGTACAACCTAAAAATGTGGAGCTGAACATTTACCTGGAAATATTTTCAGCTTTTATAGAATCATATTTGGGTGAAATAATTATAGTTGTAGAATATTTACCTTTGGAACTAGGAGACAGAAAAAACAAGTGCTCTTAGAACAACAACAGAAAAAGACTTTCTTGATTTTGTGTAAATAGGACACCAAAGACATTAAATAGGAGACAAAAAAGGAAAATTTCTGAACTGATATATTTGTGTGCACAACAAGGAGACAATATCGTTTAATGGTTAAAAACATATACTCTGGAATTACACAGATCTGAGTCTAGGTATGTGCTTAACATGGTCAGACCTCAACTGTCTTCTCTTAAGAGTAAAGTGAGAGTGATAGCAGTAGTTCCTATTTGTTGAGTGTTTCTTGTATGACAGGCATGGGTTTATCCTCATTTAATCCTCAAAACGGTTACAAGGTAGGTACTATTACTGTCTGATCACAAATAAGGAAACTGACATAGAGATAGTTTTAGTTGCCTAAATACCTAGTGGAATTGACTTGTGGATTAAGCAGCTACTACAGCATCTGATATATATTAGCACTAATACATGAAACCTATAGATGGGATTGGATAGTTGGTATAACGTGTATAATTACTTTGTTTCATTTTGAAATGCATTTTTATAGGTTTTCTCCTTTTCTTTTTCCCTAGTTTTATTGCATACCATAATCGGTATAGAAAAAGCCACACATAATTAATGTATTCAATTTTGTGAGTTTAGANTTGGTATAACGTGTATAATTACTTTGTTTCATTTTGAAATGCATTTTTATAGGTTTTCTCCTTTTCTTTTTCCCTAGTTTTATTGCATACCATAATTGGTATAGAAAAAGCCACACATAATTAATGTATTCAATTTTGTGAGTTTAGATATATGCATATACTTGTGTTACCATCACTAGAATCCAAGCAATAAACATATACATCACCTAGAAGTTTCCCTGTGTCCCTTTGTTGGGTTTTTTAACAAACACAACATTAGATCGGCCCCTCTTAAAATTTTAAGTATAAAATGCCTTATTATAGTTATTATTATAATATGTAATACTTTGTTATTAACTATAGGCACTGTGTTGTACAGCAGACCTTTGAAACTTACTCCTCTTGTATAACTGTAATTTTATACTCATTTTCAAACATCAGATTTTCAATCCCAGAAACTGATCTTTCTTGATCTTCCTGATCTTGAGGACCTAAGCAATAGGTCCTCAAAAAAAAAATATGCTATTTCTTCTCTACCTAGAGTCACCATTAAACATCAAGAGACAGTTGTTTTTTTTTTTTCACTTTATTTTACTTTACAATACTCTGTTGGCTTTGCCATACATCGACATGTTTTTATGCTACTCTAAAATGGGTTGTCTCACCTCCAAACTTTTTATAGTTTTTTTTATATATATATATATTTTGGGGAGGGCATTTCACCACTTTCTCACCTATCATGGGGAAAGTACAGAACAAACTTTCTTTAGGGAGAATTTTTTTCAGTGAAAAGGAAAAGCCTAAAAATAAATCTGAGCAGTCCAAACATCCATAAGTGCTTTAAAAGCAAATATTAGGATCCCCATATTTATACACATCCAGAGATAGACATATTTTCCTTAAGTTTGGATAAGAGCCCAACTCTGGCAGTTTCTGCAGTGATGAGAAAAAAAAATAAATGCACATGGAGCCATGATATAGTGAAACTCATAGAAGCCTTATTGTTCCATGCCAGATAAAATAAAAGTGAGCTGATTGGGAAAGAATTCCTAATAATGCCAGCATCATCAAGAAATAGGTTAAAAGATTTTAGAGTGAAATGAGGGCCAAAAGAGATAATCATGGGCTTATTATGTAAGTAATAATCTGTCCTCATGTTGTGGTTGTGGCCCATAAAACTTGATTCCTTTTTCTGGCAATAGGGACGAATGTGTGCTGAGCCCCTCACAGTCTTACTGTCTGGACCACCTTATGATGAGGGTCAGGAATTCATGGGTAATGGGTGGGATCTGAGTTCAATCCAGAACTGAATCAAGGGCATGACTTTCTGCTCCAAACCTTGTCCTGGCCATGCTGCCATGGTGTGTGTGTGTGTGTGTGTGTTAAGTTGCTTCAGTAGTGTCTGACTTTTTGTGACCCCACGGACTGTAGCCTGCCAGGTTCCTCTGTCCATGGGATTTTCCAGGCAAGTACACTGGAGTGGATTGCCATTTCCTCTTCCACAGGATCTTCCCAACCCAGGGCTCAAACCCACCTCTCCTGCATTCAGTTCAGTTCAGTCGAGTCGCTCAGTCATGTCCAATTCTTTGCGACCCCATGGACTGCAGCATGCCAGGCTTCCCTGTCCATCACCAACTCCTCACAGGCAGGCAGGTTCTTCACCATTGCACCCCTGGGAAGTCCATGCTGCCATGGGGCTATAACCAAACGAGTTATCATAGGCAGCTGACAGCTCCAACACAGTATTTCCAGTTTCAAAGGATGTTGCATTTATGCTCATTGAACTCACACTTCTGAAAAGAGAGCTCTTGTTAGGGCTGACAGTCAGCAGGCATGGATGGGAACCCTAGCCCTTCTTCTGCATATGATGTCCAAAAGTTATGTTAGTAAATATTTTGAATATCACCCTGAAAGACTGCATGGTACAACATAACCTGCTCATACAGCATATCTGTCAAAAGTCTGAAATCAATATTAGATTTTAAAAAGATCAATCCAAAATTAGACATCCAGAATCTGATGTCTAAAATTGGCCTTGTTGTGTCCATCTAGATAGGAGGTTTTTAATTTTTTTGCTCAGCAGATGAATCTCCAGAGTTGCCAATTGAGTATTGATAAATGATTCTTACATGAAGGTATAGGCTTACACTGTTGAAGAAATGATTAAGTCAACCTTCTACAACCATAGGATCTACCTGCTTAAGGCAACCAATGAATTCAAACTTCACAGCCATTTCAAAGTATACATTCAGACATCACAGGTTTGAAAAACTTCCAAGACGTTTGCCAAGTGCCTTTTCCCCCAACCTTTTAATATTTGAACAGATTTAAAGGAAATCTAATCCATATGTTTCTGACTCATTTACACTTGAATCATAAATATATTATTATCTAAGAGCCATTCAATATCCAATAGCTTTTTGTCACCTACAAAAGATAAAATTTTCAAACTTCTTCCCTTAAAAACAAACAAACAAACAAAACACAACTCTGAGCAAACTAACACAGAAAATAGGTACAATTCTAGTTGAAAGTTTCTGTTTTGGGTTCATCTTAAACTTGGCAAAGGGTGCTCCTTACATGTTCCCTATTTGTTATGTTAACTTCAGAAGCATGCCAATTTTTCATTCTTTTAGTATATAATTATTAACTTTAGTACCATTGTGGTTCCTGTTAATTCATTCCACACGTTGAATATCCTCTGGAGACCTTTATTTTTCAAGTATCTTTAAGCTTAGGTCATTTGGGGCTTAAGAAGTAAAAGAAATGGTTTTTTTGGGGGGAGCAATTTTGCTTTTTTTGGAATGTAATTTTTCAGCAAATAATTTCTTAAAAGGCATATACACTGTGTGATCCATAGCCAGCTCTGGATTATTTTTTCCTTCATTCTGAAAACAAACAAATAAAATTCCAGACAGCACAATCATTCCAGGAAAATCCTCCAAGGAGGCCAACAACCATTAATGCAGTGCTTGAATTTAAGGGGATTTGAATCAGAATCTGCTGTTTCCAACGCACTCGTGAATAAAGAGGATTGAAGGTCTGGGAACTTAAGAAACACTAGTATTACACATTACTGTATGACAGCCAAAAAGCTTTTATTTTTTTAGTAAATATTATTTTTTCACTTTCTCCAAAAAGTTCATCTTGTTTAATGCATTTCAGTAATGGCCATAGATATGTTTCTATTTCTCACTGAAAATATTTCTATTAATTGCTTCCATGTGTTGGTATCCATGCTGATGTAAAGTTGTCTTTGCTGGGAAGCACCCAGTTATTTACTTTGACATGACATTTTAAGGATTCTGTCTTTTCCTCACATTTATTTAAGGGCTTCATATACTTGATGTAGTTCAATTGCTATCAGATTTATAGATCTATCTTAAGAAATAAAATGGAGCCCAAGAATCTTCAGAAGAATAATTACATTTGGCCCCTTGAGATATTCCATGCATGTTTATGTGATCTGGCAAGCGATCTCCCAATGCTTATTTATCATGAGTTATAATCAATGCGACAGGAATATAAAAATATCCAAGCTCCATTAAACTATTTAATTTAAAATTTTAGAATTCACTATTCCTTAAAAAAGGAAAACTATAAGCATTCAATATCCATGAAGGTTGCTTTTGATTTGGAGGTATATCAGAGGTTACTGGGCTTCTCAGGTGGCGCTAGCGGTAAAGAATCCATCTTCCAATGCAGGAAACATAAGAGATGCAGGTTTGATCCCTGGGTCAGGAAGACTCCCTAGAGAAGGAAATGATAACTCACTCCAGTATTCTTGCCTGGAGAGTCCCATGGACAAAACAGCCTGGTAGGTAACAGTCCACAGGGTCACAAAGAGTCAGACAAGACTAAAGTGACTAAGCATGCATGGACGTGCTTAGTAGAAGCATGTGTAGAACTTATTAGAATATTAAGTGAAAACAGTTTAGACTACATCTATATGACACACTCATGGTAGTCTCACAATATGTGAGTCTGCAGTAATTCATGGTAGATGCAAAATCAACGACATCACCAACTCAATGGATGTGAGTTTGAGCAAACTCCCAGAGATGCCAGGGAAGCCTGGCATGCTGCAGTCCATGGGATCGCAGAGAGTCAGACATGACTGAGCGACTGAGCAACAAAAACAACACAGTCAAAAGAATGATTGGTGTGGGTGGCCTTGCTTTGGTAACCAAATGATTTGTTGCCCCCACCCACTCCCATTTCAAGCCATTTCATCAGCTTATGCACTTGACTGACAGCATCTCAGGACTTCCTTTCCATTCTCCCACTTTCTCACCCTCACTGTTACAAACAGGACATCCTACTCCCTTCCACAGCTCCCACTGACAGAGACAGTAGTTTGGGATACATCCTTGCACTCATACAGAGGAAAGAGAGCTAATTTTTTTAAGAACGCATAGCAATCGAGAAGGCTTTTGTTATCATTTTCCATGATTGATCCAAGTTGGAGAACACAGGAAACTTTCAGTAATGAATAAAATCCTAAGATCACAATGCCTTGCATTCCTAAACATGCTTTGGTGAATCACCTACTCATTGACAATCTACATGGTATAACTCACCTCTATGGCTTGAGTGTTCCAAGGAGACACAAAAGATTTTGTCAACTCCTTTTGTAGCCACATTGCTTAAACATGAATAGCATGTATCAAAGAAACAAATGCTAATACGAGCCATGCCAGGAATAGTTAATGCAACAATTAAATCCATGTTTTAGATTCCTGATCTTGTCTTAGAAATGAAAACTGCCATTTTTGATTCCTACTTCAAGCTAGGGAAACAGAATACACATTTAGGCAGCAATGGACAGTATTAAGAATGTCTCAGACAGAAGCCAACTTCCTCAGAGTTGACATTTCAAGGCTTGTTCTTAAGGACCCATAGTCAAATGTTCAGACAATTTATGTTCTGAAATCCTGACTCTGCCATTGATTTGGCTCACAGCCTAGGCATGTCACTTGTATACCAAAGGATCACGACAAAGTACTATGGTGTATGAAACTGTAGGGTATTGGTGAAAGGGCTAGCCTGTACTCAGGCTTAGGTATGATTACAAACGTGGAAATAGGGGTACCTATGGTGGTTCATGGTATGACTAGGGGGAAGAAAGAGAGAGGAAGTAACAGAAGGGATGACCAGGGGCCAGACTGAGATAAATTCTTTAAGCCGTGCTCTTAAGTTTCTACTGTATTCTCACAGCCAAGGGAGCCACTGACACGATTAAGCATGGGTTTGACAGTCATTTGGGCTTCCCTGATATCTCAGCTGGCAAAGAATCTGCTGCAGTGCAGGAGACCCTGGTTCGATTGCTGGGTCAGGAAGATCTGCTGAGAAGGGATAGGCTACCCACTCCAGTATTTTTGGCTTTCTCTTGTGGCTCAGCTGGTAAAGAATCTGCCCACAATATGGGAGACCTGGGTTTGATCCCTGGGTTGGGAAGATCCCCTGGAGACGGGAAAGGCTACCCACTCCAGTACTCTGGCCTGGAGAATTCCATGGACTGTATTATAGTCCACGGAGTCTCAAAGAGAAGGACATGACCGAGCAAGTTTCACTTTCACTTTGACAGTCATTTGGAAAGCTCACTCTGGCTAAAAATAGTATATTATTGAAGTTTGAGGTCAACAGAAGCAATATGGACCTTAGACTGTAACTCAGCATTATTCCACCAGGCTCAACAAGGAGGCCACCACTTCACCAATACCTACATTTTTAATTCTGATAATTATAAAATAGAATAAGGCAGACAGTATTGCATGAGTTATTTTAATGACAAAAAAAAAGCTTGAAGACTAAGTGCTTCCTCTATGCACCATCTTCTATGGTTACAAGACGAGTATTGGAAACTTTTTACCACCTGATTAATCTTTAACACTGCTATTTCTATCTACCAAATTATCAAGTTTATACTAGGTGATAATAAACGTAAATTACTTCATCTTCTAGGTTAACTTTCGGAATGAGACAAATTCATAAAATTCTGTATAAGATGTCCTTATGTGACAATGACTTTGAATAAACTGCTAATGTCACTAAGAGATCAATTTCTTCTTATTCCAAATAAAATACTGTATGGAAGCAGTCTTTCGTTTGAATCAACTCAAAACCCATTCTTGGACCACTCAGCTCCTCTAACCCCTATTGGCCCCACTAATCTTTCTTTAACTGTAGCTCCTGGAAGGGGCTACTGGAAAACTTGTTATGGTGGCCAGAAACAGAAGGAGCAGAAGAGAGGCAACTTAACGCACCAACTGAAAGATGGTCAAGTGGAGAAAGAGAGTCATTAATTTGCAACAGGGATTTTGTTCAGGGCAGAGAGAATTAAACTTGGCCCAAGCTGGAGAGAATAGTTGTTCTGTTATTGTTATTACTTCTGATTGTCATACATTCAGTTTCCACTGGAAAAAAATATTTATTCCACTAGCTACTCCATGGGACATGACTAATAAATAATAAATGAAACAATAACTCCATTTGGTACAATTTATTTCAGTGGGTCAAGGCACATTTTTATTGCTTGCTGTCGAGGACCTTGTGTTTAGAATGTGTTCATGTGTCTATTTATCAAGAGACAGGTACTCGTATTGGCGGAAGAGGGGGACTAACAGGAACTAATCAATTCCAATCCCGTGGTTTCTTTTGAGTTCTCCAGCTGCCAANAAGATGTTTTACCTGAATCTCCTCTCTATAAAGAACCTGCCTGCCAATGCAGGAGATGAAAGAGATGCAGATTCAATCCCTAGGTTAGGAAGATCCCCCTGGAGGAGAGCAAGGCAACCCACTCCAGTATTCTTGCCTGGAGAATCCCATGGATAGAGGAGCCTGGTGGTCTACAGTCCAAAGGGTCGCAAAGAATTGGACACAACTGAAGTGACTTAACATGCACACCTCTCTATAAAGCCATGTAGACAAAGCTACATGCATTACTCTAAGGAGAACTGATATTACGTGAGAGCATTTTCCCATGGATGAGATTCCAAAAACCTCGGTCATGTCATCCAAGAACAGTTACCACATAGCTACAGACTGTGTAGCTATAGACGCCCCAGCTTCAACCCTGCACACACACTCAATGCTACATAAACAGTAGGCCCAGATCCATAATATTCTGTAACTCAGTCTCAGATGCAATCCAGAACCAGAGAGTGCCAGTTTCTCAGCCATGTCTGACTCTTTGCGACTCCATGGACTATAGCACATGGACTATAGTATCATGGGTTCCTCTATCCATGGACTTTTCCAGGCAAGAATCCTGGAATGGGTTGGCATTCCCTTCTCCAGGGGATCTTCCTGACCCACGGATCAAACCCAGGACTCCCTCAGTAGCAGGTGGATTCTTTACCATCTGAGCTACCAGGGGAGCCCAAACCAGATAAGGGCAGGATAATAACTCTCCAGCTGCACAGTCATGAGAGCCAGTGTCCACAGAATCCTCTCGACTCCACATCCTTTTCCCTGCCATGGCAGTGGCCAGGGAATCCTGGTCCCAGTGAACAAGTCATGGCAGGATCCATCCGCATGGTCATCCATCATTTGGTGCAGAAATCTCACCTTCACCTTCTCTCTTCAATATATGTTTCCCTGAGACGGCTTTATATATCTTTCACTTAAAGTCAAATTGTGGTGGAAAACACCATGTACTTTAGACAAGACTATCTAGACGTGATTTGCATGCATGCTAAGTTGCTTCAGTTGTGTCTGACTCTGTGCAACCCCATGGACTATAGCGTGCCAGACTCCTCTGTCCATGGGATTCTCCAGGCAAGTATACTGGAGTGAGTTTCCATGATCTCGATAATTGTAAAATATTTTTGTGCCATTCTCAAGCTCCCCAGTCAAGAGTGACTTCTCTCTGGTTGGTCAGTGCAGTAAACATGACTCCAGCAGCACCCCATACAACTTCACAGCCTGAGCTATTTGATAGGAAAATGAAAGTGAAAGTATCCCCATGGAAGATACAGTCCATGCAATTCACCAGGCCAGAATACTGGAGTGGGTAGCCTTTCCCTTCTCCAGGGCATCTTCCCAACCCAGGGATCGAACCCAGGTCTCCCACACTGCAGGCAGATTCTTTACAAGCTGAGCCACAAGGGAAGCATTTGATGGGAAATGGCTTCAAAATTACAGTGAAGGTATGACAGGATGCTTGAAGACTGATGTTGGAGGGCTCAGGCTTGTTTTTTGATGGAGAAGGCTTCTGAGGGTACAATGAGGCAATCTGTGGAGCCTTGGGATCTTGAACTCCTGAATGTGAATGATATCCTGTGTCTGTGGACATCAGCTCAATCCTTTTAATCCTCAAATCCTTAGATTTGATTCTGACAAGATCAGAGTGACAGGACATGGTCAGAAGCTTCATTCTTCACTTCTAGGGCTCTCTTGAGGGAAGACGCATGTTGATGATCACAAAAATCAGAGAGTACCAAAATAAATGAGATTTTTCAAATATTTAATGGGGAGAAACTTGTTGTAACAATAAATCAAGCAGTTAAATAAAGCAGTAGAGAGAGATTTGAAGTCTCTCTCAACACACATACAGGCAAATGTACAGAGAATTGGCATAACATCAGAATCTTTTTTTCAAAAGCCGAAAGACTAGAAAAAGGACAAGTCTAGAATTACTGAATTGTGATGTAGAAGTTGAAAAATTATTAGAAGATGTTATAGAAACACAGAGTCAATGTTTCTGTTCACAAATTTTGACATTTTGGGCTGCCAATCCTATCATTCTGAACTTTGCTGTGTATGTCTGTAGAATTAAAAACTAAGCTCCCAATTTTGTTTTTCTTCATTATTTGCCCTTCATTATAAACACATTTGACCACTTCCAATTTGCCTTGATTCATGGACCTAATATTCCAGGTTCCTATGCAATATTGCTCTTTACAGCATCGGACCTTGCTTCTACCACCAGTCTACATCCACAACTGGGTATTGTTTTTGCTTTGGCTCCATCCCTTCATTCTTTCTGGAGTTATTTCTCTACTGATCTCCTGTAGCATACTGGGCACCTACCACCCTGGGGAGTTCTTCTTTCAGTATCCTATCATTCTGCCTTTTCATAGTGTTCATGGGATTCTCAAGGCAAGAATACTGAAATGGTTTGCCATTCCCTTCTCCAGTGGACCACATTCTATCAGACCTCTCTTCCAGGACCCATCCATCTTGAGTGACCCCACATGGCATGGCTTAGTTTCACTGAGTTAGACAAGGCTGTAGTCCATGTGATCAGTTTGACTAGTTTTCTATGATTATGGCTTCAGTCCGTCTGCCCTCTGATGCCCTCTCGCAACACCTACCATCTTACTTGGGTTTCTCTTACCTGGGACATGGGGTTTCTCTTCACGGCCACTCCAGTAGAGCGCAGCTGCTGCTCCTTACCTTGGACAAGGGGTATCTCCTCACCGCCGCCCCTCCTGACACTGAACGTGGAGTAGCTCCTCTTGGCCCTCCTGCACCCGCACAGCCACCACTCCTTGGATGTGGGGTTGCTCCTTTAGGCTGCTGCCCTTGACCTCTAGCATGAGGTAGCTCTTCTAGGCCACTGCCCCTGACCTTGGGCATGGGGTAGCTCCTCTCCACCGCCACCCCCGAACTTGGGCAAGGGGAAGCTCCTCTTGGCCACCAAAGGATGCTCAAACTACCATACAATTGTACTCATCTCAAAATTCTCCAAGCCAGGCTTCAGCAATACATGAACCGTGAACTCCCTGATGTTCAAGCTGGTTTTAGAAAAGGCAGAGGAACCAGAGATCAAATTGCCAACATCTGCTGGATCATCGAAAAAGCAAGAGAGTTCCAGAAAAACATCTATTTCTGCTTTATTGACTATGGCAAAGCCTTTGACTGTGTGGATCACAATAAACTGTGGACAATTCTGAAAGAGATGGGAATACCAGACCACCTGACTTGCCTCTTGAGAAACCTATATGAAGGTCAGGAAGCAACAGTTAGAAGTGGACATGGAACAACAGACTGGTTCCAAATAGGAAAAGGAGTACGTCAAGGCTGTATGTTGTCACCCTGCTTATTTAACTTCTATGCAGAGAACATTATGTGAAATGCCAAGCT